>VZRQ01000890.1:869396-929928 GCA_013397975.1 Machaerirhynchus nigripectus
CATGTTTTTCATTCCATAAAAGATGAAAAAGAAGACTGTTTCCTTTATCAGCCTTTTCAATGCAAACGTGATTACTATCACCTTTTTTATTTGTACAGATAATCAAGACATAACTGTAGATATTCCTTGTGTCTAATCAAAATTCCTATACTTCTGTTACAGATGATCACAATATTGCTGTCCCCTAGATATCTAGATAATATATATTTATAATATATATATAATTATATATCAGTAATCTTTACATTTTATAGGACCTTTCGGCTAGGTACTGGACNGAGGTAGGAAAAATGATTATAAAAAGTCAGTAAACACCAGAATAGTCAAAAATTAGCTGAGAATTCACAGCTGGAATGGGTTTATATTCTAAACAAACTCTTCTGCTTCTCCATCTCCATATTTAGCAAAATATCAAGAACTGCATTTTTAGAGAATTAGTGGAATCCTCAAAAATGAGATGAATGAAATGAAAACTCTTTATCACCTGACTGAATTAGTCTCACGCAAGCAATAGGAAAGCATTTCAGGTTTCCAACGTCCAGCATGGCTGCATATTCATGCAAAGTTTTTTTTATCTACAGTAAGAATTAGACTATCCTGCTGCAAAGCTACTGACAGAAAAGGCATTCTGCATTCTTCATTCATTTGTCAGCAGCGCAGTGCAGCTGAAGTATGGCCACCATCCAAAGAGACAAGAAAAATGGATTAAAGAGTCTGGGTTTTATAAAACTGTACCGTGTCATCAGTACATCATCACTGTAATAAATACTGGGCAGAACGATCTTGCAATTATTAGAGCCATATTTTTAGTGAACATACACAGACGTTACAGTTTGAAACCTGCTACCACAGCTTTGACTCATGGCTATTATTACTGCTTTCCTCTCCTACTCTGTGTGAGAAAAACACACATAAATTTGGCCACTCAATGCCTTAAACGGCAAAGTAAGGTTTTTCCTGTATTAAAATACATATCAATTTAACTTATATTACTTGAAAAATAGCTTTGGTATGCATATGAAAAGCCTGTATGGATACATGTGTTTAAATTTCAGACTTGTTCACATCAATTAACTCTAAATAAAGAACTGAGCTAATGGACCTTCATATCTGTCATGTCGTGACTAGATTAAGAATACACCTAAGAGCACTATCTTGTTTGAAGTCATGGCATAATGTCAAAACTTTATTTAGATTGTCTCAACTCTGACTAGAGATGAGGAATTAAGTTATGCTTTAATAGCTTTTCTATATCTGTGGCACATTTTCCCACTTCTTGCACACCTAACATTAGCTACCTGTGCTGAAGAACTACCACATTTTGTTTAGCAGTGTTAAATGGAAATTATCTTTTCTTTCACTACATTAAAAATAACAGATCAGACTGTTAAGACTGAATGGAAACATGATGTCTAGCTCCTTCCAGAAACAAAACTTCACCCAGTATGTACAGAGACTAAAGAAAGAGATGGGGCACGCTTTGGAGGCCACAAAGCAAATTTGTCACTGCCTTGCACGTGATCATATTCTTTTCAGGTGGCTCCAGCTTTGTGTACATTGAGTTGACCAGACTTTCTTTGCCCTAAAGTTGTCCTGTTCTACAGTTGTTCTTTTCCTTACACCAAATGCTAAAGCTGGTCTCCTGCCCAGAGAGGCCTGCTGGCTTTCTATGTGCTCCTGTGTGAGTACTGGGAATTGCTAGAAAGGAACATTCAGAGTCTGCCGATATCAAAGCAGGAGAGATACGCAGATTTTCCAGTTCTTCAGAAATATTTTGGGAAAATTCAAGAAGAGCTGTTTTTAATCTGTGTTCCAGAGATATTGCTTGTAAGAAGATAATGATCTCACTTATTTTAGGTATTTATCCAGAAGACTGAGAGTTTGAGAAATCCACCTTAGAGTTGAAAACTCCAGTCGCTCATTAGCTAATTTGCTGTAAGCCAATTGGTTGCAGTCAAAATACGTTTTCCATTACTTTGTCACCCAATACCATTTCCAGAGCTACTTGCTAATCTAATTGACAGCAGTATAATGACTACAATGACCACCACATTTCAACAGTTCAATTTTTAGCTTGTGGTTCCCTTTCCTTTTTCCCCCTTGGGCCTATCTATTTTTTGACATGTGAAGATCTGTGGTCTTCAATTTTTCTTTAAGAGACAATCTTCAATATCCATCAAAGTAAAACAGTATGTCATATCTTTCAATCTGGCAACATCATTCCTTTTTCTGTCTGCTGAAAATAAACTCTTTGATGATTCACTTCTTACTGGCTCACAATATGTAGCCAGTCACTTCAGCAGAGCAATGATCTTTTCACCAAGCTTTAGGTAGCTTGGCACAGACACCCTTTAGTGCACACACTCTAAGATGTTACGAAAAAAATAATCGGGGGTACACTTCACATCTGGAATTGTTAGCTGTCTAAAATGTAACACATAAGTTAAAAATGCATTGGGCACAATTTTTAAGGGAGCTCAGCACCTTAAAGTGTCAGTTTATATGTTGGCTTTTTTTTGTTATTCAATATTGTCATTAGGTAAAATCATGAAAAATAAAAATGGAGGTAACATTGAAAGAAGCAGTAACAAGATCTAGATTATGCCTATTATAGATCAGTTATCTCTTCTGTTTTCATTCCAGCAAACAAGCCTGATAAAGAAAGAAAATTTTGCTGTGTTTTTTGTAACTGTAATCGACAGGCTCAGTTAATAAGCTACAAGGGTAAAGGCAAAATTCCTATTTAAACTCAAGTTTCTTCTCCTGAATTTCCATGAGCTTTTGGAGCAAAGTCTCCTAAGCCTGGCGCAGTAGCATTATATTTTTAGCTTAGCTTTCTTTTTTTCATGTAAAACATTGGACTAAAAGGAAAATAAAAGATCACTGCAATTTTTCAGACAAGGATGTCAGTTGTGTGCATTGCTTCCATCTTCCTCACTATCTGGTATTGAAAATGAGTCTGTCATATCAGGTTTCATTTCAGATAATAAGGGAAGTTAAAAATTATCTGGTGCTCCTGCATTCACAGAACCCAACCTTTGTCAAGCAGCAGTTTCCTGTATATTAATAGATTTGAAATTAGTCAGGAAATTGGTTGAAAATGACAGAGTCACTGAACATTATTTTAATGTCAAATGACTCGAGCAATTCTGTTGGAGTCATCCAGAACACAGAGGTCAATGCTGCACTGCAGCATGGCAGCTGGTGTGCCTCAGGAGCTACAGACAGTCAACGCCAGTTTGAAGTAACTTATAACCGGCAAAGATAAAATGGACCACAGGAAGAAAATCTTCTTGAAAAAAGCTGTATTAATATCATGCTAGCATATCCCACCTGGTCTTTCAAATTCAGGGTGTGGTAGAGCAGTTTTGGTTTAAGTCTGACTGCTGGGTTTAAGTCTGTACTTAAAGGTGCTAGTGAAAAGGATTCCTCTCTTTCATACACGGACAGGCTTTCTCTTTCAGTATTCATGGGTCTTCATGTCCTACAATAGAGTAAAAAAAATTTTTAAAAAAAAGAAAGACAAAGATAAAAGATGATTAGCCATCAAATTTAATTGTTGAGTGATACTAATAATATAAAATGTTCTCGGGTCGATGCCTGCTCTCACAGATTTATATAAAATGCAGCTTATATTTCAAATTTACTGATAGTAGCTGAGGCACCGGTTTGTCAGCTTCATTATTATTTTTAATTCTTCCATATGAATCGACCAGTAATTAACTCTGAAGAAGTAGGAAATGTAACAGCCTAATTTACCAACATGTGGATTTCATCGTCAGAAAAACTTAATCTGCTCTGTTTTGCAAAGAAAAATAACATAAATAGGAACTCATAGAATGAATTCATAGATGGACACAAGATTGTAAAAGTAGTATCACCCATATTTCAAATCACTTTTCCTAAACTGGAAGAGAACTAAGAGGCTTGTATGAAATAGCAACCATATGCTTGTTGAGTTATATTTCATGAGGTAAAAACTATTGTAATTTCATTCTGGCATTAATATATGTGCCTTTTGCATTGTTTTACTTTATATCAGTGATATCAGAGAAATCTTCTTCTTATGCAGAATATGTTTTCTGAGTTACCTGACCATCTAATTTAGGATGTGGGCAGAGTTCAGCCTGTATCATTTAAATGCCATGGCCAAATTGTTAAAATCCTGAAATTTTTTATCACTTCAGTAGATCACTTTCAATAGTACAGTTTCTGCTGGATGATCCTTACAAAGACATTACTCTCAGACTGAAATACAAATGTATGTGATCCCATAGGTTTCTGGGACGGGTAGTAATTTACTTGTGGAACCGGGCCGTCTTCCTAAAACTGAGAGAGAGATCCTAAATCCTGGAAATGCAGAGAAAATGACGGGATTTTTGTCCAGACTCATTGCTTTGTTCACCTGTGGAAAAGTTTTGCTACTCTAATGTCCTTTATTAATCTTAAGTTTGCCTACACAACAGAAAGTGAGGATGCAGTTTGCCCCCTTATGAAACATTAAAGAATTATTCAGCTTTGTCTTAAAATTCTGCCTGGTTTTAGAGACTCGTTTTCCATGGTCTGTAATTAAATAAAAAGTTTTTGTGGCAATGTATAATAACTATACCATGGTACATTTATATACAATTGTTTTACATATTATTTATAACATAGTCTGGTAAACACTTTGAATTCTTCATTTTCCTCTGCTCTCCTCCCAGTAGTTTTGCATGTTTAAAAATAAGCAGTGTGTATACATCTCAAGACAGCTGCTGAACTTACAAGCACCAGGGCTACTGCAATTGTGACAGCTTTTTATTCCAAGCAGATATGATATGCAGAGAGAAAGGAAAACTGGAAAATATGAAAAATATCTATTATACCCAGTACCTCTATCAATATTAAAAAAATACCCTCACTTAGATTTGCAGTTGGCAAAAACTGGCAAAACTTATGAGAATTCCTCCCTCTTGAACAATTTCTTTGTGGCATGATTTTAGATACTTAATTTGCTTGATTTTAAAGCAACTGTTTTAAATACCACTTGTTTGGGGTTTTTTAATACCACTTTCAGCCCACAGACCTGGGTGATCCCAACAGGACTGAAGCAAGATTCCTAAGAGCCGAAGGGATCCGGGGCAGGGAGACTTGTGCTAGTGACTCACTACAGGATCTTGGCTAAACATCTTGCATTCAAGTTTACCCAGGTGGAAGACTGAGCAGAAAAAGAAAAAAGAAGAGGACTTCCATTAACTTTTGTGTTGGAATTGAACATTCAGCCTGCATATTATAAATACTTGTAGTTTTTTAAAATTTATTTTGACTCCAAGTAGAGCTAAATGCAATCTATTTGAGTTGTTTCATTTGTGAATGGACTTTATTTTAAGTTTGCCATAACATCTTCTTCTACCTCCCCCCCATCATCTTTATTTCAGTCAGAAGGATTTGGAAGAAAACTGCGTATACATGGCAATCACAGGAAAAATACTGCTGCTTCAATTTCATGGAAGCTGAGATGTTCCTTTAAGTCACTGAAGCATTCACAAGGCAGAATTTACATGACAAACAGGATCTGATCTTTCAAAGTCAAGATAAAAATATACATTATATAAAAACAGTATCCTAAAATAGGTCTTGTATAAAAGACTGTAATTACTGCTTAGGACAATATACTTGAAGATGCAATGAAGGCTAGGCTAAGACTCTTAGTAAAATTTTATATCAGCAGTTCACGCTCAGAATTCACATGTCCATGCCACATTTCAGATATGTAAACTGTATCTTCTCTATCAATGGGGAATTTCAATCAAAGCAGAAAGCAATAAAACCCCCCAGAGATTTGATGGTCCACCTGCATATACTATATTCTTATATCTTAAGTAGTATTTGAGAAAGATAAAATTTCTGTATAATTTCTATTTAGCATTTATGCTCTAACACTGCCTAGAAGGCATAATCCAGATTAGAGACTGATGTAAAACACTGATAACTGGGTTAAAACAAACAAAAAAACAAAAAAAAAGGAGTGGAAAATCCCAAAGACAAATAATTTTCAGGTAAATGAAATGCAAAGAAAGACCCCAAAAGACCCACCTAAGTAGGCAGTCTGCTCCAACTGAACAATGCTCATTACATTTTACTGAAGCTGTATCAGAACAAGATTTTCCTCTGGTTATTCTCAGAAAGCACACCATTCCTCCTGTTCACTGTTCACATTCTCACAAAATGACAGGTCCCTCTCCCAGCATTGCATGTCTAGCAAAGTGCACTGACACTGCTTGTAAAGAAACAAATCCTAGTACCATAGGGGCTCCAGAAGAATTTTGAACAGAGCTCGTTCACTAGGAGATTGAGGATCTGAGAGCTACTGATTTTCCTTCCCTAGGAGAACTTCCCCTCTTTCTCAGTTATAATATTTACTCATGTATTTCTACTATTTCACCCATAAAATTGTCTTTAAATTTTTTCTGCTGAGGTCTTGCACTAATATTAAGAAGTCAAATAAAGTACAACTAACATATAAAAATTCTATAACACAAATCTGTCCTAGAGCTTTCTTTCACCCAAGGTTTTCTTTTATTTTAAATTCCCCTGACATCTGATAGGAAACTCAAAGGGACGCCCTCATACTGCAGAAACAAAAATTTTAAAGAAACATTTAAACTGCCACAGTTGCAGTTCAGAGTATGTGATTTCTGCTTACTTTGTTACAGATAAAGTCAAACACATTTTATATGAAAGACAATCTATGCTCTCAGTTTGCAGCACATCAATAACTGTAACCTTATGCAGCTGAATGCCATGTAGTAACGTGGCTACACTAAGCTTGCTGTTCAAACATTTTTTTAAACATCTGCTTCTCTGTGCAGGACTTAAAAACCATTATAAGCTTACAGCAAACAGGTATAATATGTTAGACATAATCAGCTTGAGTTCAATAGACCTTAGAGACAGCCACATGAAAGATAAAAAAATCCAACCGTTCTGTTTTGGAAGCAACCGACTACATTATTCACATCTTCAAATGCTTACAGATATTCTTACTGAGTACTGTCACTGATAACAGCTGATAAAGACAAAGGCCTGAATAGCAAGTGACAACTTGGATTACATAGTTTGCTCTACCTTTTTTTTCCATCAAAAGCTGTATTTCCCACAATAAAAGCATCAATTTGCCTTGCTGGACAACCAAACTCCTATGATTGTCAGTATCTCTGCAACTAAATCTCATTTTGGTCCTTTTGCATGTATGAAAGATGAAAGATTATTTTTTTGAGACAAAAAAAGGGGAAAGAACCATCAGAATCATAAACTCTAGAGCAGGTACTCAATGTCTCTTTCCACAAGTTAGCTGAAATAGTTTTCTATGCCAAAACAAAGCGACTTTTTGAAGCCTTTTAGGTCCTCCAGGAGGTACAGGTTGTGTCTGTATATTGCTAAATAAAATAGAGTCAGAGAAAGAATTTCTCTGCATCAGACCTCTGTCCATATGTCTGGCTTCTGTATATTATCTCTGCAGAGTGTTTGTCTGTGTACTTGTGTGCCAAGGGATTCAAAGACTATGAAAACGCAAGGTAAGGAAGGGCTGAACAAACTATAAAGCCCATTCTCTTGGTCTGAAAATATTGTGTAAACTCTTCAATTTTGCCAGTGCAGAGCCCCAAATGGTAGACCCAGGAAAAACCACGAGCTGACAGTGTCCAAATGAGTGTTACAACCTCGTGGGCCTCCATGTGCGTGAGACCTCACAACAGTGATATATACGGTACTGTGTGCTGGCAGATTAAAAGCAGTGGTTGACAGTTTGGGGGATTGCAAGGAACAACTGAAAAATGAAATAAATTTATAAGGAAAGATAGTGCATTTCAAAAAATGTACTTCTGTATATTTGTTTACTTTTTTCATTGTTATATCAGATTGACCTCAGTATAAGTATGAAAGGATATTTAGATTCTGAATCATAATCTTAGCTATTGGTAAGAACCCTGAAATCTAAGACATACTTTCACCAGTGATTGCACTGACTATTAACCTAAAAGAAATTGTATCATTACCAGGCATTTGAAGAATATTAAATATTAAAACACTTCCCATATATGAATAAATCGTAATGTCAAACTGTGTGACAAAAAGAACACCTGGACATAGAAATAAAATGTTTGAAGTACTTTGTATTTTAATATTTAAAATATTTCATACCAGTATTACTTTCTTGTGATGTTTGTCTGCAATGTAACTTTTCTGCACAAGAATGAGAATCTAAGAGAATCTTATGGCTCCATTTCTAGTTCACTTTCTATTACAGTCCCAAATATTGTCTGAATATTTTACAGGTTTTAGAAAAAGCAGAAAACATCTCAACTTCTAAACTTGTGTATTGTCTTTCCTCCATTGTAACAGTAAATATTTTGAGCTTTGGGTATTGGAATGACCATGAAATTGAGACAAAATTCAGAGACAGTCTGACAGTGGTCCTTGTGGAAGCAAATTTCATCATGGATCATGTATCTGGCTGCTCTGGCTGCTGCAGATGTGTGTCTTGGGATATCCCCAAACTAGGATCTAGGCTGTTGCTGGTGTTTTACAGAATGGATACTCAGTGGTGATGCTTCAGTTTAGGAATTCCCAAAGGGCACCCAGCAGACCCATGTTTTAGAGTGATTTGTTGTAGACAAGATTGAGAAGTCTTCATGACTTAAAAGACTAAGAGATTGCCTTGACAGGTTGTAGATAACAAGAAGAAAAGACTTCTCACCCCTGTTCCTCCCAGAACCTTAGAGAGCACAATTCAAGACTTTTCCCTTAGACTGAAACAGGGAAGATGGAAAGCTTTTCACATGACTGCCCAAGCTGAGATCTCTTTTCCAGTATGTGCAGTCACAGAGGGAATGAGTGGGCCCTTTATTTGTTCTTTTGTACAGAGTTTTTCAAGATACAATCCCATCTTTGAAGGTGATAAAAAATGTACTGATACAATAAAACCAATTAAAAAGAAAAATGCATATATAGTTTTAACATATATTATTGTACTCAACTCAGCAACTTTTCATGCAAAGAGTATTATCAGTTTTAAAGAAAAAGATTGAGTGCAAAGGATCACAAATTGATTTTAAATGGTTGTAAGAACAAAAGCTACTGGGTGGCTGGCTTTTTTATTTTTTTAAGCACAGTGTGAATCAGGCAAGATCTAAAAATAAGAAAGATCTAGCTAAATGCAAAACACATACTGTGTTCATGAGATGAATCTCAAAATGAAATACAATAAAATTATCAGCTAGTGATGAAATAAAGAAAAGAAATATACATCTGTGCCTGCTGTTCAGAATGTGAGAAATTGAATCATGACTGGGCTAAGTGAAAAAATATATCAAATTCCTCCAGAGGACACTGTGTATAAACAGTTAAAGGAATGACATGTGCAGTGTTCTACTATATATTTTTCCAGATAAAAGTAGCATAGCATATATTTACTGTGATGCTATAATAGTGAGCACAATTCATGAACTAGCTCAGTTTTTCTGATTTTGGATATGACTAGAATAAAGTTTTGGCTTGCAAGTAAAGGATTAGCATAATTAAAGGCCTTCTAGTGGTTCAAAATAAACTTGAACAGCCCTATTAACATTGAGAGTTCATCTTTGATATGAAAGGACCAAGTCTAGAACATATTCATGATAATAACACACTACTACGAACACAGTGGCAAATTTAAAAAAAACATCCTTTAGAAACCAAGGTTCACATGGGTTTCTGTTGAACTTTAGCGTTTCCGTTCATCAAAGGCTGGATGAGGTGCCAAATATCTATAACTGGGACCAAGAGATGGTTTTGCTACCTGAGAAAATCTGGGATTGGAATTCTACCACTCCTTCTCTGAAGGATTACATGGGCAAGTGTCACAGTTGCAGTTATTTGAGGGGTTTGTGTCTTCTGTTTATATCAAGAGCACAACCAGAAAGGTGCAGCTTCAGGTAACGCTGCCTGATGAGAGCAGGAAAAGAATTGCATGCAGCCAGTTCTGTTTCCTGCACAATGCAACAAAAACTTGTGGCAATGAAAAATACATTCAATAAACCAAATTTGACTTCAGAGTCTCAAAACCACTTTCTGTAAAGTAAAAGTGTTGGGGTTTATGTCCCTTTTTGTCTGCAGTGCATAAAGCAAAATGATTAACACAGCAATTGGTTTCATAGTCAGCCTGCACCTCAATATTTCCTCGCCAGTATCTCTAATCTTTGTCCACACAGTTGCTTGCTCCCCTGCCCTTGTGAGCCTGGCTGCAAACTGCCGCAGCCTTTCCCTTGCTCCCAGTGTCTGTCAGTGTGTTTGAAACCCACTCACTCTCACTTCTGCCAACCTCAGCATCTGTAAGATTTTAAAATTTGTTTTGATTCTAAATCCAGGGATGATGAGGCTGCAGGCCACTAGCTTGTTTGGACACAGGTTATTCTGCTTCTGTCTCCGTTGTTTTCCAGTGCCTCTTGAGGATAAATAGCAGCTCATCTTTGTTCTTTTAAGGACCTGGTATTTGCAGTGGTTTTGTTTCCTGTTGTTTTTCACTAAGAGCTTCCTCTGATTTAGCTCTGTGCATTCAGGTTGGATAATAGCAAGGCAGTCTGAAATCTGCATACTTGTAGTAAATAAAGCAGATATCATTATTCTGCAGAGTATTTGACAAAGCAAAAAAACTAATAAATGCCTAATTGCTTCTTGTATTTCTAACCTTTGGCATGGCTTACTCAGATTTTTAACCAAATAGGAGGAAAACACTAAGTGGAGTTTCATTTTGAAAAAAAGTGTTCATTCAGTTTGTATAGATCTTTGTTTTTCTGGTGTGTTCATGTTCTTTAGAAAGCACATTTTCTATATCACTCACTAAGCAAATAAAATAAAAACTGTTGACCCCACAATGTTCTGCAGATGCAAGAAGGAAATGAAATCACACCTCCTCAGTTTTTTGTAATTCAATTCTTCCCCTGAGAAAGGACCTAGGTACTCAGCTATTAATATTACACATAAATGGAAGAAAGTTTTCATTACCATCCACACCAGCATCCATGGAACTGTGTATGTTGTTCTCCTTTTAGAAATTGTGTTGGTATATTTTTTAGGGATTAAATATCACATTTTCTCAACAATCCACAGGGGGAAACTAAGGAATCTGAGGAGGAACTAGGAAACCGAAAAATAAAATAAAATAAAATAAACTAAACTAAAATAAAATAAAATAATTTTTTGGTTACTCCTGACTAGTAAAGAGGGGATCATGGCTCTGATTACTATAACTATTCTTCTGCATAAGTAAACAATAGAATTATCAATAAAAGGTCAGAGGAAAATATGCTAAAAACTTAGCTGAGAAAGAGCATCCATACCAGAAAGAGCCTTGGCATTAATTGTAACAGAAATAAGTCCAAAGCTGGTAAATTCCTACTGTGCCTTTCTTCCAGGCTTGATCTGCAACTACCTTCAGGACTGATCTAACAATAATGAAATGACAGTCACTTCAGAGCAAAGACCAAACCTTAGAACACCGTCATGATTTTCTGTACTAGCTGTCAAATCTTGGATGCTGAGAGAGCCTGTAGAAAACTTACATCCATGCATAAACATCTACATGCTATTTTTCTCTGTTAGAACATGATATAAGATATTGAAGGTTGAGTTTTCTTGGGTTGTAGGGTTTGTAATTAGATTAAATTGAAATAATGTAACAAATTGTAACAACTAAATAATCATCAAGAAAGCAGCTGGACAAGGGGTGCATCCAGAAAGTAATAAGATTATAGGAAATCAACCACAAACTAAGATTTTTGAAGTTGACTAAATTGCAGTAATGAGGCACCTTGTGATGTCTGATCACCCAAAGATGGACTGGACAACGAACCCAGGAAAGTGCTGGTCAGGACTTTTCAACATTTGTATTTCTCATCTAGATCCCAGGCCTGTTATTTTACCTTAAACTTTGCCTTGGCAGATGGAGTTTTTCTGTTCTTTTTTCAGGTTGAGAGAATTATGCCTAAACTCCTAGCGGAGAAAGAGGTCAGTTGCCACAGGAATAGGAAAAAATGCTAAAGACCAATCTTGATACCCCTGACTATATATTTGTGCAGCTTGAGAGATTTTGGTGTGTTCCTTTTAATTTCTTTGAGACCAAATATGGATTCAAAGTCAGTGGAGGTCTATGACTCTATATCAGATGAATATCTGACTTACTTTCTTTATGTGGAAAACCACAGAGACTCCTGTTCTCATATCAGATCCTTTCTTTCCCGACATGGCAAGGCCCAGATGGCAAGATGAAAAGGAAGGTAGTGAGAAAGACAAAACGTGCCATAAAAGTTTTCAGGAAGATCTTATGAAATTCAGAACTAGTTTTGAAAGGAAGTAGTAAATTTTTGGTAGATAGATTTTCTCTTGCTCTTGTGATGCTTTCATGATTAGGTGAATGGTGTCTTCTGTCCCAGAGTGGACATTTGGCCTTGCATCTTTTAGACACAAAAAGAAACAAAAACAAAAGGCAGCTGATATGGGAAGTCCTTCTTAAAGAAAAAAAGAAAGAAAAAGAGAGAGAAGTAACTTTTAAAGCTTTGTTGTATTTTATTTGGGAAAAACAAAACATAAAATCCCCCAAACAGACCCCTAGTTTTTGAAGGTGCTTTTTTCTTATTACATTATTCTACTTACTATATTAACTAATTTGTCATCTCTGATGAGCATAGAGGACACGAACTCAGAGAAGATGCTGAAAAGTAATTCCTTGCAAATATATTGTCTGTATTGAAGAGCACAGATATAACAGCTGCTTCCCTCACTCTTGGTTTGTGCAGCCTCGCAGTGAGCTGACTACAGGACATGAGGTAAATGTAGGATATAAACTGCAACTGATTTTAGTGAAATACAGAGACTACAATCTAGTATGAAATATCAGCTGGTAAGGGATATCAGCTGCTGGTGAAGAATGATCACCCAAGCTCTAACTACCACTGACCTCACTTACTGACTCAACAGCTACAAATATTAAGTATTAGCCAACCTAATATAGTAAACTCCTTTAACAGCAGTAGGATTTATGTCAAAAAATAAAGCATCAGTTTCTTAGTTTTTCTAAAGTATGTTTTACTATCCATCCAATTTTGCACAGGAGGAATGAAGTTGTTTGAAATGAGACCAGTATCTTCAAATATATATGCTGAAACTCTGTTAGCATCCATCCAGCTGATAACAGCCACTAATAGCCACTGTCCCCATTTTTTACTGTCTACAGTTAGATGGAAAGGGTCTATTATGAGACAGAAAAGCTGGAAGACTGAGATCCAAGGTTAACAAGATCCATAGAACTTGCAATTTAATTTGTCATGATACTGTAAATCGACACTTCCCACCACACTCCACTCATGTAACTTAGAGAGAACAAGGACAGAAGCAGCCCCTCTGAGCTCTGCGATCAGCTGCCTGCTTGGGCAGGAGGAGATGTGGCTCCTGGCTGCTCTCCTCACAGGCTTTATTTTGTGTAGCTCTGTAGGATTCCTCTTGAATCCTCTGGACATACTATTGTCTCCATTTGCTAATGTTTCCAGTGTAATATATTTTAATTTCCCATGGCACTCGAAAGTCAGTTTTTGCTTTTTTCAAATAATTAATGATGCTTTATCACTAGGATAAACTGATGCATTATAAGTGACTGTAACTGGATTTCCAGGTAAAGATGGATGTAAATACGACTTTGAAACCTTTGGGGACTCAGAGGTATCATGCCAATGAATGTTTATTTCAAAAATGAAACAAATATACATAAGTAATTCAATGTCTGGGAACTGTGAGTACAACAGTGGTTATTTTATTGCCAGAGGTCATCCAAATAGACAGTTAAAAGATTGCCCCCCAAATCTTGGTGAACTTCTCAGCATTCGGTTTTCATTTCTTAAATATATATGGATTTTGAGGAAGACCTTTTCCTGAGAGATATAAAAATATATTTCAGCTGTAAAAGCATGCTTTCCAGTTCAACTTATCTCTAGAGAAAATTTAAGATCGTCATGGTGAATTCTTCATGAAGACAACATAGCATTTTTGCATTAATTTCCCCTTACCCATTCTCCCTGCTCTCTTACAGGCTTAACACTATCAAGTCTTAATAAAAAATTTAGTTTAAGTTTCCTGAGCTAAAAGTGATAAAGATATCAAGCTCAATCACACAAATTTAATTGATTTAATTATTTTTTACCTTACATTAACATTTGTTTCATGCAGTAAATATACATTATTATTACTGCAGTAGTTTTCAAATTCATTCTTTAATAGAGGATGCCAGGTAAGACCGTAACACCAGTGTGACACATTATAAGAACCATTTGGATTAAAGACCAAGTTCAGAAAGGGATGATCTTTTCATGAGTTTATTTTCATTTTCTTTTGATTCTGGTAGGTTGAAATTGGCAAGCTGAGCACGTATTGGTCAAAAAAATCTTTGCTAACCAGTCTTTCTGCTGATCTTAAAATGTACACATAACCTTTCTGCTGTGTGTCAGCAGCAGCAAAACCCACAGTTAATTAGTGAGTTCACTCCTAAAGACTGCGGAATGCTGTCACCTTTCTTTCATGGTTCAGTAAAAACCTCTTCTCACCTGCCAATATGGAGATGCTGTACTACAACTTTTTAGGGGTCAGGTGAACAAAATCTGTACAGAACCCAAACAGTATATTTGATAAGAGAAATTTAGACCTCAAGAAAACATCTACTCCAGACTTGTGCACTGAAACAGCACCATATCTCCACAGAGATTGTGACATTGCTTTGGGGCAACTTTGGCAGAAGTCACTTATTCAATCTGTGTGGCCAGTAAGTGTCTACACATGCCTTGCTGTCCACAGCAGGACTTCTGTTAAATCCTTAGATGCAAGGAGCTGGAAGGACCTTTTTTGTCTTGCCAGAGACTTGCCTCCTTTAGCCCACAGTTAAAGTTTCCAGTTAAATTAATTCAGCTTTGCCACCATGCAGTAAGTGGCTGTTTGAGGAACTGCCTGACAGCACAGAGTACTGCAGGAAATGGGATCAGCCATCAGCAAGGCCCTTGGGCAGAAACTCAGAGTTGGAAAAATTTCAAAAAAGTTTATTTTTTGCATGTGCAATAAAAAATTATTTTATCCACTTTCTTCTTCTGTCATCATGCCTCTGCTTTCCAACTCAGTCCTAAGATTTCACTTGATCAATCATTTCTTTACAGCCAGTTTCCAAGAATGTAGTAATTAGTTTGCACGACAGATGTAATGGTAGAACACTGAACTGTGTGAAGTGGGCTGTCTGTAAGGTACTGCTCTGAAACACTAGAGACAAAAATGTCAAGGAAATTTACATACTCAGTAGATAGATTTAGAAATTAAATTAATACCATTACCAACTGAAAGTAATAGTTAAAATCAATATTACAGCAAATTTAAATTTTTTTGCTCAAGGTTTTAAGCTTTTCTTATCAAATTGAAAATTTGTAACAAAAAAAAGTCATAGATTTCTAACTTCAAATATTTGTAGGCTTTAAGCTAGCAGTGTTTCAGCAGTCATGCCTCCCCAGATATTTCAGGAAACAGTAAACAAGAAGAGGGAAAAAATGAAATCATTTTAATTTTTAGAAATGAAAAAACAAAAAGCCTGTGATTAAGTAGGTTCAAGAATGTATTGTAAGGAAAGAGGATACAGCCAGCAAAATATGCAAGTGTGCTTGTGCAGCACGTGTCCTCGATGACTCCCCACAGAGCACAGAGAATTTGTAGACATTGATGTTATTAGGGAGGGTGCCTGTATTTACATGAGGCTGCACTTGATCCAGCTGTTATACAAGTTCTGCAACTGCCCCCCACCTCCTGCCGTGACCTGCACGCTGCCTCCAGGAACCAGCTCACTCTCCTCTGTGCAGATCTGCCATATCAGGTCCAGTACCCTACTGGAGAATTAAAGTATACAATTTGATGTCTGTGACAGTTCAGATTAGGGTGGATATGTAACCCTGACTGAAAACCACATACAGCAACGAAGGCAAAAGAAGAAAAAAACCAAAATAGCTTCTTACTTTCAAGAAAAATCCAACTCTCCCCAGCTTTGACAAGCATCCATTTATCTTCCTATTGCAATACCTATTTTAACTTGCTACTCCAAATAAAAAACACTAGATATTGAAAATTGTCATATACCAGATCCAAAAAAAGTTCTCTTTTCCAACTTAATTTCAGTATTTTTCCTCACACATCTCTTTCAGCAGAGATATTCCCTTTTCAAAATATCTGAGTTCACTCACTGTAATTTAAATATCTCCAATCCTCATTAATTTGCAGATAGGAAATTAGGCCAGATCTGTATTCCTACTAATGCAAAAAAATTGCCTTCAGGAAAATCAAAAGAATTTTAATGACATGTCTTTACGTAAATAAAACAGTCATACAGTTCTTTTTTCCTGTTCTATTTTCATTGTGCTGGTGAAGGAGTGGGAATATACCCTTATAATCAAGCATGATTTATATAATATGCTAATTCATAAGTGGTGGCTCATCATCCGCAATGTGAACTTTGAGAACTCTGCAAAGAGTGCAATGAGGACAGGTTTTTCTCGTGGGTTTCCAGCACACTCCACAAAGAAGAGGGTTCCACAAGCATTTGCAGAGACAATGTGCTGCCTCACACACACAGGGCTGGCTTTCTTGCCTGTGCAGACTGGAATAGGTCTAATAATCTTATGGAACTCAAATTTTTTTAAGTTCACATTTATAGATCCAAAGACATATGGATATTTGATCATCATGTTTTCATAATACCTCTTTTTCCGGTACATATGGAGAAGAAAAAACAAATTTTCCTTTTTTTTGAGGAAAAAGAATACTTTAAACCCAAACTGAACACAGCAGGTAAGGATAGATTTGTGTCGAGGACTCAGCAATTTAAACTCAGTACTAAGCAGGCTACAGAATTACTGAGCAGCCTGATGCCACAACTCGTCATTTGTTAGAAGTGCAGAGGTGTCATTGCAAGAGAGGATAAAATGGCAAACAGCACTGAGGCAAATGCATTCTGCCCCTGGCCATGCAACTGAAAGGAACATGTGGAGCGATGCACCCTGCACTAAGCTGTATACCTGGGAGTCAGCTGGATGGCTTTCCACACTCCACCAGTCACAGACTGGTTATGCACTGACTGTGGCGGGACCTTGGGCGCACCCATACATATATATATATATATATATATAGATACACATCTTCTTTTAGAAACTTGGACTGATGTGACGTAATTCTGAGATTTTACAAGTCTTTTTGATGTGCTAAAGTGAGGTAGCTTGGCTCCTTCTGCTTCAATTTTCTTATCTATGAATGAACGAAGACAGCAAGGGCTATGGTAAAGCACTGTTGTAGTCTAGCTCAATTAATACTTGAACTTCTCTCCACAGTAAATAATTTGTGTAAAACTCATGTTCTCCTCTGCAGAACTATTCTTCGTTGGAGAAATTCCCTCAGTCTCCTACCCTGTAATTTAATGCCTAAGTTGATGAGGAAAAGAGGAGTTTCTGAGGATTAGGTATACTGCCTTCCCCATTCTGTACACAGCTCTTTATGTACAGAGTTTAAACATAGCCAAATATTTTTTTCTATCTAGCTTTTGAGTATCTTTAATACGAATTATTGGTTCTGTGATGAAATACAGTAATACTTCCCACTTCAACTTCCAGTCTTATTTTTGTTTTAAAATGCTTTCGGATTCTTCCCTGTGTAACTGCAGCTATAATAATGAGAATATTTTCATCTTCACATTAGTCTTCTGTCATTACTTATCAGCAGAAAGAAAAGTTTTATGGTTGTATACAATATCCTGGAAAGAAATATGACCAAGGAGTTATGATCAAGACAGAAAAACATCATAATGCTATGTTGCCTGTGTCCATATCTTGCTAGAAAATTAATATACCGCAGTTGAAGTAATTACAGAATCTGTGTGTGACCTATCAAGACACAGTGATTATAAAGAACTGCTGACTGGAAAATTCCCATTTTATTGCTCCTTCAAGTTGATTCCTAGTAGAAAGTAAAATAATTTACACAACTCAAAATTACAGGGATTTTTAGCTTTCTTTTTGAAAAGTACTGTGTCAAGCAAGATGACTGCTACTCATCCCTCCATATTAATCAAATTTCAGTAATCTTCAGGATGCTAAGATTTCATTTTCTTTGACTGGTGGATTCCAACTATCAAGAGATTCATCACTTCAAATTATGCACATGCAAGCAAAAAAAAATGGATGGAAACTATAGTTTGGATGGAAACTGGATGGAAACAAGTGATTGAAGATATCTGTTCTCAAACAGATGTTTGAAAAACCATCAATTTTATTCCCTTCCTTTTGTAATGCTGTCCACAGCTTTTATAGGCAGTATCTGACATGCTGGCTTCCTGTAATATGCTTGTCTGGAATATCCTTGTTCTGGACAAAGCACAAGAGTTTAGCTCTGCTGGGACAAAATAAACAGGTAACCAAACAAAATGCTTCAGCAGACTCTAAAAACTTTTGCTGTTCACACAAATCTGTCTTGACCTAAAAAAAGGACATTGTGTCAGACAGAGTTCAACATCATGGTGTTAAAATGATGGGATAATCTCTGCATTTTACAAGTGTTACTAAGTGTGTCTAAATGTTATTGGAAGCCTACAATTCAAATTTTGGGAGCACGTTTTTTCCCCTTTCTTGCTTAGGTTCATTCTCTGCTCCTAAGCTAAGATTTTAGAAGTTAAAATGTTTCCCAGAGCAGCCAGTACTTGCAGTCACTTTAAAAGGAACAGAAAAAACCCTAAAATTCTCCTGTGTCAGTGAGCGCTGTATTCTCATTCCCAAGTGTGATGAAAAAAATCCTGCTCTATGTGCATATACTTTTAATATTCCATCAGCTTAACTTTTGCCCCTCATTCTCAACTTTAGATTCCTAGCCAATACTACGAAGATACCAGTTTATCAAAATTTAGTTCAGAGGTTGCATTACAGTTTCTGACGGATCATAAATGGACAAATCCTCTTCTTTCATGTGGCTCATGCACATAAACATAGACAGCCAAGTGTGTGCGATTAAACTTTTAAAACCTTTCCACACCTAAGCTAACATAAAATGTGGAAAATTTCTGCCCCTAAGGAATGTGGCACAGTTATAAGCAAATGGGAAGAAAAGAATTGCATTGCAACAGCAGAAATAGGCATCTCAACTTTAACCTGCAACACTCCTTTGCTTATCACTTCAGAGATCTCAGATGGAGTAAAGCAACAGGCAATTACATCTAAATTTAGGAACTGTAAACGTGTAAGGATTATAAAGTTCTTACCATTTTAGGAAAAGCATCCTTTCCCCTCTGGATCTGTACTGCATTTAATGCTCTTGGGGAGTGTCAGGCAATTTGTAATTCCCAAATGTGTTAAGCATGAAGTAGGTGCTGCAGTGCTCAACTTCAGCAAGATGGCAACGCTTCTAGGCTGAAAGAGCAGCAGAAATTTCAGCATTTACGCATATTGATAAATTAAAACTTAGGCACTACAGCATACCCAAGTGTGTTAAGCAGAAGCTTGAATTTCTTTAATTCTGTTAGCATGAACTATTGTTCTTAACAGTCCTATGTATCTTAATATTTGCTTAAGCCACTGTCATTTATCTCTTCAAAACTGACATGTTAGGTAATATGCTCATGTTTCAGGAAGGGTTTGGTAACACAAAATTACATTTGGTGCTTAAGGCGGAAATCTGACAACTACAGAAGGGCAGAAAATTCCCTATATACCCTCCACCCCTTTAAATATAAGTAATATATTGAAGCCCATTATCCACAAAGAAGCCACATATCGATCCTCCATACAGCTTTTCAGAGTATGTGTCTGACCTGATGAGGCAGCAGTGGTCAGAGAGCATCCAAGAGACACAAAGAAGTGTGTGTAAAAGGCATTAACAGGCAAAGTGGACTCAGTGGGATGGTGTCTGCACATTCTAAATAATACAAGGCTGCCTGTGCTTCACATTCAAAGGTGCATGTTGAGAGGCATTATTAGGCTGACTTTGCCAACAGCAGAAGAACTTGTCCACTGCAATTGATGAAGTTCTTTTATTTTCAGTTTAAACTGGTCAGATTAGAAGCCTATTCTTTTCCCAGAAAGGGTATTCCAAATAAAACCAAAACCCATTAGGCTAATAAAGTAATTTTGTGAAATGAAGGAAGACTGATGATACTACAAGCTACATGATCTAAAGACTTTTCTACCTTGATTACATCTTAGAATCGTAGCATCATTAAGTTTAGAAAATACCTTTAAATCATCAAGTCCAATTGTCAACCTAGCGCAACCACCATGTTCACCATCAAACCGTCTTCACTTTTATATAAGACCTTCAAGACTAAAACCTGAGGAAAAAGACTCAGAGAAAAAAATTCTTTCCTGTTTCCAATTGCATTATTCAAGACAAAAAAAAATTTAAAAATCTGAGGGCTTCTTCAATGATTGCATGCCAAAGTCCGAAAGTGCAAAGTCAAACTCAGTGTATGGAAAAAAAGCAGAATTTGTCTGAGACAACTCAAGGTGCTATTATGAACAATTACCTTTACGTCATCTCACTGGAAAGTATCATGTGAGCAAAGTTTTTTTTTTACTGAACTGTAAAATGATATGTGCACTCACTGTTACTCTTCATTGTGGAAAATTCTGTGTATTTTCACATAATAACTTTTGCAATCCAGCTGAAAACCTCTGGAATGCTTATTCTGCGAGTGTCGGCCAGATGCCTCCTATATCAATAAATATGAAATTAAGGAGTATATTTCTTAGAGACAAGCTTTATGGATATTTGAGAACAGAGTGTGGAACCTACAATTTGCATGAGGTGCAAACCCAGGTATTTTATGTTAAATCTTGATGTGAATGGAAAGAAATAGCCACAGGATGGCAGCAGAATACACAACAAAAGGAAGAGACTGGTGCCCCTTTTCATGACCGAATAAGAGAATTTGAGGGAAAGGTAGGGTGTTACCTTCAACTGGTTCATAAGGAGTGTTCTTTGGTTGCCTAGTTTGAAGCAGGAGCTGCACTGAGAGGAAAGCTGAAACCACGAAGTTAAGAAACTACATTGTTTGATGTAGAAGTACACCAAGGATGCAGTGTAGTTCATCAAGGACTGATAAGATATGAAAGCTGGAGTGTTTGCAAGCAAGGAATAGCATCTCCTGAAAACCTTGGTATACATCTGATTGTAAAGATCTGATCTGTATACATCTAATTAAGCAAACGTTGTGAAATGTTGTGTTGTCCATTTGTAAAAGACATCAAGAGCTTCACCTCAATGCTCCCAAACCCTTACTGGTACATCAAACAACAAATTCACATTATATGCTTTTGCATAACTAGGGTTACATGGGTTACTAGTGCATACACAGACTGCTTAAAAAACGACACTGAAAAAGATGGATTTATCAATTAAGGGACAGAAAAGACCCTCAGATTTCTGGTCTTTTCTGCATGGACGTGTGGGAGTAAATATTTTAAATGCTATCATAAATGGATACAACTTATTCTATCATTATTCTTATATCTTTTCTTTTTCTTCTTTTTTCTTTTTGTGTTCAACCTATGGTCTCTTTATGCCTTTATTCCACGTCCAGGTCCCACTGTCTTGTTTCCTCTGGACCCTTAGTCAGTATGTTTGCTTCAGTCTTTCACTTCTGCAGGCCTATCCTCCTAAGTGACAAGGAACTTCAATTGCCTCATTCATATATTTTATCCTCATAACAAGAAGTATCAGTTTATCAACAGACCTTTGTGCATTACCAAACTGCTGGACTGTGATAGTTCAATGACATGTGACGTATCTGTCAGAAATGAGGCAACTCTCGTTTTGATTAAAGAAAAAGGGCACTTTATTCACAGGGAAAAATTAAGGAACAATCAAGTTAAATTTCTTAAGGTAAAATAATAATAACCCAGGAACAGAGTGATTAGAGATTATTCTAGCCTGCTCAGCTTGAGCCCAAAGCAGGGACCAGCAGCACGGTGGCTTGCTTTAGCTAGTCCAAAGCAAAAATATTTAAGATAAGACTCTAGATAGAGTACTGGCCCACTGACCACCACGCCGGGCTTTTGCACCTGCTAACCAGAGGCAAAAAGGCAGCTCCTCCGTCTGTACACCCATTTTTATACCCCCTTGTCCCCGTCCCTGAGTGCCCACTGTCCCGCCTCCGTGGCATAGGGTGATTGGTGAATCTTAAGATGAGGTAAGTCCTTTCCCCCAATGGCTCGTCATCTGCTAGGGGAGTGATGTCATCCTTCTCAAAGGCGGGAAAGTTCATCATTAAAATTCCACGTTTCCATGGAGCCCGGTTGCAGACCAAGATGGACTTCTAAAAGTAGTCCCTTAACTGTGGGGGTGAGGGGTCTTGTCTTTTTGAATGCAGCTAAACTGAGGAACTGGTTCAAAAGGGATCAAATGATTTTTCAATAAAATGCAAATTCTTTAACTCTGTTTTGAGTTTACAACCAAGATATAACAGTTAAACAGAAGAAAAACATAAACCAGAACTTCTTTTAACTTAATCACTATCGGAACAGTCTTAATTTGAATTAATCACTTTTAAAATACAGTAATCACTTAACCAGGGAATTTAACAAACAGGATATTTCTACATCTTATACAGTAAATTAGAACTGGTAAACTTTAGTGAAATAGGGACAAGATGGAACTTTCTTAATTAAAGGTCATTTGAATTATTAACTTCATTAACACTTTAACTACTTTTAACTTAATCACTTACAATTAACATATGCAAAAGCCAATCCCTCAATTTTATGCATGACAGTATCTGAAGCGCTTTTGCTGTCTCTCCTTGTCAGTTTTCTCACCCTGTGCCCTCTGCATCCCACTCACCACAAGCTTTTCTGATCTTTGTGGTGAGCCAGAAGCTTTTCCCCAGTAACTTCAGCCATCGGAGGAGGCTCCCACACAAAGCGGCACTGGGGCTCTCTTCTTCTGTCTCTTCATATTGCCAAGATCTGAGCAACTCTCCCATTTAATAATCTTATCTCGTATCACCTGCCACTGGAAATCACAGCACCACTTCAAGTTACTCACAAGTCTTGTTTGCAGTTACCTTAAGTTCTGCATAAGTGTTACATCGCCAATTATCACAAATTTGCCAAACAACCTTGGGAAAGACAATTCCAAACAGTCAGAAACAGAATTTTGTACACACTGTGCAAGCAGCATGTCAAAGTCTTTCCCATGGGATGCTTTGAGACTAAAATCTCTCATGGGTTAAACATGAAACTGTCGGAATTCATGGAATAAATCTATCAAGACTACGAAATGCAAAAGCATCACCTGAAATGCAAACCTCTGGAGAAAAGGAGACAGTCTAGAGAATGATCACTGCAGGTGACCCTGGTCTTAAAATTTACAAAGTTCTTAATAGCTGGTCTCAGAGAAAGGTGGACCTTTGATCTAATGCTGTATGGGCATACCTTTTTTATTTTCTTACAGTCATATGAAATATCTGTTTTTTTCTTCCTTGGAAACCCAACTTTTGAAAGTTCTATGTTTGTTTGGGGTTTTTTTTAGTGCAAGTTGTGGCAATTGAAGAAAAAAAAAGACACTATAAAAGTACTCTGAGACCTAGAGGCCACAAAAAAGGTGAATTTAGTGCATTTTGTCTCCCAGTTTTTTGTTAAGGCTCATAATTGACATGGATGTTTTGTAATGATAATCAGTGGTGTTGGACAATGGCTTAGGTGAGCAAGCAGGAAGAAATAATTAAAAGGGGTCTATTTAACTAAAAATTTTTTTTATGTTTAAAAACATGTGACTCAACACACCAACCTAAATCTCTCTTATTCGCAAAAATAATATACACCCCCAACTGTCTCTCATACACGTATTCCTTGCTTGTGCAGGCCCACAAGATTTAAAGGCACCATCTTTCACCAGTTTTGCACCTCTTCTTCCATATCAAAATATATTTTAAGGATTGTCTCTGAAGAAGGGGTTTCAGACAAAGAAAGTCATTTGTGTTTAGGGATCAGGGATCTGTGGTTAAAGAATCAGATATGACAATCTAAAAAGCAATTGTTGACAGAACACTTTCTGTACTGAATGTATATTACAGCATTTCCTAAGGTGCTGTCCCCAAGACTGCTGTACATTGAGCCAGTTCAGTCCCACCCAGCTTCACAGTGGGACCTGGGAGAGAACTGGAAGGGTGAAAGTGAGGAAATCCTTGAGCTGAGATAAAGGCAGTTTAGTAGCTAAAGCAAAAGCCCCATGCAGAATCAAAGCAAAACAAGGAGTTTATGCCCTGTTTCCCACTGGCAGGCAGGTGCTTAGCCACATCCAGGAAAGCAGGGCCCCATGAGTAATGGTGGTTTGGGAAGACAGGCAGCATTCCACCTTCCCTTCCACCTTCTTACCCCACCTTCTATTCCTGAGCACACACAGTGTCATGTAATAGGGGATATTCCTTGGGTAAGCTGCAGTCAGCTGTCCAAGCTGTGTTCCCTCCCAAATCTTGTGCACCACAGCCTGCTCACTGATGGAACAGAGAAACAGAAAAGACGTCGGCACTGTGCAAGCACTGCTCAGCAACAGCTAAAAACGTGCTGTGTTATCAACACTGGTTTGGTCACAAATCCAAAACATAGCACCTCATGAGCTACTATGAAAAAATTTAACCCCAATTCAACAGCCAAGCCAAGTAAAGAGGGACACTACTCTTATTCTGAATAGTGATGGGTTTTTTTCTCATTTTTGTTCTATGAAGACAATTTTCAGCAGCATAATTCTCTTTCCCTAGGCTGGAGCCATAGTAGAGATTGTTTCCTCTCTTTCCATCCCTTCTTTCCCCCCAGTAAATATATGGGCATTTCAGAAGTTTTATTGATGATCTTCAGCAGTTTCAATGAAGTAAAATAATCGTGAAGTCAAATGCTTATCGGGCCTGTTAAATTGCACTGCAAGGCTCCCAAAATATTTTACAAAGTCTGCAAAGAAATCATCTGTAGAGACGATTTCTTGATGTAGCACATCTACTGCAATGTCTAAGAACCCACCTAAGGTGAAAAAAACTCAGGTTGAGATCTATTTTGCTATATATATAAAATGTTATATATATGATAGAAATTTTGCTGCTAGTTAGAGCAGTCAATTAATTTCTCCATGACAGACAAGTTTGCAACATCAATAAATGCACGCAAAACACACATAGATTTCCATTAGAAAAATAAGTTAGTTATTAATTTCAACTACAGGCTTATGAATACAGCGGATATTGTCTCAATACCTAAATATTTCTCTTTAATGAGGGACATTTTAGTTAAGAGGAAAATTTTGAGTATATCCAATACAGAAGAGTTCAGCTTGCTAATGCTTATAGTTTTCAAATGGTCTGTCCATATGTCTAAGTAGATAATTAATAAAAGATGAATAGCACAGTATCAAAAGACATCTGTTTTAGCTGCAGAAATATAATGAAAGCAATTTAGTAAGTTTCAGAACAAACCCCACAAATATTTTTTCAGTTCAAAAGACCCAACTGAATCTTCAATAAGAATCTTCTTAACTCACTGCAGTGGTTTGCACATATGGTACTTTCTACCCACAAATATCTTAAAATGTTCCTTAGGGACATAGATTGTACTACAGGTGTATTTTTAAATGTCGTCATAAAAAAATAGGATAAACAACTCATCAGTCAGCCAGAACAGTGAACAAAAGGGTCTTTAGTTCATAAAATGATCTAATCTCTAAGTGCTCCATTTGTCAAGGGCATGTAGGACTCTATCTTTGGTTGTGAAAACATGTGAGTCCTTTACAA
Source organism: Machaerirhynchus nigripectus (assembly GCA_013397975.1). Taxonomy (NCBI): domain Eukaryota; kingdom Metazoa; phylum Chordata; class Aves; order Passeriformes; family Dicruridae; genus Machaerirhynchus; species Machaerirhynchus nigripectus. The sequence goes on from VZRQ01000890.1 coordinate 895,240, forward strand.
AGTCAAGAAAAATGAGTGGGAACAGGGGTTGCGTACAATCATGCTGCTGCAAATTAGTAATGGGCAACTTTGGAAAAGGGCCCATTCTGGTTTCTGTGAAACTTAGTGAAATAAAAATACTTTGTTTCCTCTTATAATGGTCTGGATCAAGCCTAGTGTTTAACCAGAGATCCACTGATTTGGGATTTTTTTGTTAGAAGAGTCTCTGATTTTTATCTGGCTCTCCAGCACTTGAAAATCCTACAGCAACATGTTTGTAAAAAATACACCTACCAGTTATTTTGTAACTTTTGTCTCCAAGTCAGTTCAGTAAACTGGAGAGGGAAAGGTTCAAACAAATCTAATTTAAGTAGTACTTGAGGACTATATTAATTAGCTTAAAATATTTGTGTAAAAGTATAAGATACAGTATGCTATAACGAGTTTCTCTTGGGAATTACTGTTCATCCTGAACCATAACAAAAAACACCCCCAGAGAATTACACCATGAAATTAACAGGTAGCGTATTCAAAACCAATAAAAGTGAATACTTTCTCAAGATACCAGTAATTGGTCTGCCTGACTTATTGCCCAAGGAAGCACTGAAGGAAAAAATAATAATAGCGAGAGGTAAAAAGAAATTGCACATTTACACAGAGAGCAAAAATTCCAGAGTTATAAATGTTATTGCTAAAAATATATTCTGGAAGAAATATTAAAACATGCTTCAGGGCTCAAACCAGTACCTCACTAATAATAAATAACAAAATGAAACGTAATATATGGGGGCTGATTATTCTTCTGAAATATCTAGAATATCCCTCTGTTAAAAAATATTGATTAAAAGGGCTATAAGTTTTACTTAGAATGACACTTGTCAAATAACCAAACGTAGGAACTATTTGGAAAACCAGCTCATGGTTTCATAGTGACAGTTTTCCATAGGTGACATTTTGATATAGATTTTCCTAGCTGCAAAGAAAGGAAAGATGAGGCAAAAATAACAATCTATGGGAAATAGTCCAAGATAAACCCAACTCCAGTTTTACCTATTTGTACAACCAGGGGTGTGGGTCTTAGGACTGTGTGGATGCCCTTTACAGAAATAGTCAGAGCTGCTGATTCACATTGTTGTTATGAGTCACAATAACACTGGCAAGGATTACTAATTAGTAAACTACATGATTTTATACAAAAGCAATAAAAACATGATAAAATACATTCATGAAAATAGCATAAGCATGCAAATATCACTTTAATGCAAATGTGCTACTCTATACAATCAAATAGCATAAGCAGATTTTTAAAAATTGGCTCAGGCTGTTAACAGTGAATGCAATCTACTTGTTGAATCCTGATTTGGAGCTATTTAAGTTGGCAAATTTCCTTCTGGATGTAAGAGGTCACTTTGTGCAAAAAGTTTTTAAATAAAAATGGCTTATTTTGGACATTTTGTGTATTTTAAAGTACCTTTTTGTTGTTTTGTTGTTTGGTGCTTTTTTTAAATTTAAAAATTAACCTAAAAATGTTACCATTTTCCTTTATTTTTCGAATAACTCAGATAACTAGACACTGCAGGGAGTCTGGTGTAAGTTTGAATAGGATGTAACACAATGAATGTATTTTCATTAGCTGAAGGTGAATTTAGAAACTCCTTAAAGAACATACGGTTACTAAAGAGAAAGAAAAAGTATCTGCAGTACCAGAAAATCATTCCTGCGTAATCAGAGAAAGTTGAAATCGCACTCAACCCACCTACTCTTGGTCTCTGGGACTGCTAAAATGGCATCAAAATCCCCAGCTCCCTAAGCTTATAATTTACTTTCTTGTATGTTTTTAGCTCAGTAGTCTTTAAAACTGTGGCTAGAACCTGATCTTTAAACAAGCTTTATTTTAAGAATACAAATATATATTATAGAAAAAAAAGCTGGAACAATCTGAGATTCAGATTCACATTTTACTGACTATTAAAGAGCGAATAACACTAATTTAATCTTATTTCATGTTAACTATTTGTTAGCTCCAAGGAAGTACTGTTAAAATCAGATTTGGATTTTAGTAGTTATTAGTAGAATATCTAAACAATCACCAAAAAAGATCAATATTAATTGTGCAGCTAGTGCTTGAAAAGTGACTGGAGATAAGCTTAGAATAGTGATTGAGGCACTTCTGAAGTAAATGAGAAAATAGAAAAGGTAATAAATTTAATTTATTTTCCAATCTAACTATGAAAGAAAGAATTGCCAAATGGAATTTCTTAATTAGACTCATATTTTGGCCTCCAGGCCAAAATACTTGAATCTGAAGGTAAGCTGAAAAGACATCTGACTAGATGGCCTCTGTGACCTCAGGTCAAAATGTTTGCCTTTAATTTACCTATTTATTTGAAACAAAAAGTTAACCTTTACCCACTTGAGAAGAAACAGGAAGAAAAGTAACATAATGAAAATATTTAAAACATTTCTTTCTTTCAAAATGCAAACTCTTCTATCATCATCTATGCAATTAAATTCTCAAAATTGCTTTCCTCACTCCATTTCGGTAGTTTTGAGTCTTTTGAGATTCCCTGTGTTTCATGACTGCAGGGACATCAAAATATAATTAACAAAAGAGGTCTTTTCTGGTTCAAAATTTCATGTTAGTTCTTTGGGTGATCCCAGTAGGTAGGTCTCATGGCTGTTCCACCCTTTGGACTTCATTAGAGCATGTCATGAAACTGCATGCTATGCACACACCACAAGGATCCGCTAGCAGATGGACAAAATCAACCAGCTGGAGAAAGGAAGGAATGGGAAGGCAAGGGAAGGCAAAGGAAATCAACTAAAACTTGTTCATTTGAGACACAAGAATAAAAATTTTTAAATAATTGCAGAATAGGGGTAGTACATCAACCTGTTTGAGCCACTTAATAAGGTTGCAGTACTATAATGTGGTTATTTGAATAAGAAATGTGCAAACCCGGAACTCTGTCATGAGTACATCATTTGTATCATGACTGTATTATGAATATCAGTGTTATCACTTGATTTGCAGAAGCTCAGACAGAAGGTTTCCTGCACAAAACTGTGCTCTGACATTTTTAAGTGAGAACACATGCAAGTAAAGTACTCCTTCTTCATCTTTTTTTTTCCCTTGATATTATTTTCAGTCATGAAAAGAGGAAGTAGAAATCATATGCTGAGGTTAATCAACCAGGGAAGAAGAAACTATAAATAAAAGAAAATTAATATTTGTAAAGATAGTGAGCTATGTATGGAAATACAGTCATAGCATTGTTTTTCTGCATTTTAGATAACAAAGAGAAGTCAGTGAATGCCATAACTGGTTAGTGGAGAGAATTTTCAAGACAATAACCTCAGCAAGTTACTCACGATAACTGAAAGCTGATTACCTAAAAAACCTGGAGAATGCAACCTTGATATTGTTTGTGCAGCATAGTAAGTGTATAATACAACCATTTTCTGCAATGGAGGTGACTGGAGTGAAGGAAAAGCACCACTATGTAACAAGAAAAAGAAGTTTACAGTAGGGGTAACACCAGACAAGTGTTTGCTTAGCCAAAGCCCTGATCCAACTCCCAGTGAAACGTGGGTCAGACCAAAGAAATAATTAATCTGTTTTGCAGTGTTGTGGCAGTTTCTGTCATAAAGAGATTGCCCTCTGTAGTGACAGGGCTGCATCGGTGGAGACGGCATGGAAAGCTGTTCACTGTGACTTTATCCAGGCCTTGCCCGCTGTGTTCCTATATCCAGGCTGGTGAGATATGGGCTGAAGACATGGACTACAAAGTGGGTAGAAAGTTAGTGGTCTCCAGGGTGGTGATCAGCAGCACAAAATCAGCTGAAGGCTGGTTACTGAGAGTATCCCCGGGGGAGCAAACACCCACCAGTGTTTTTAATTAATGGCCTTGCTGATGAGACAAACTCATCAGCAGATTTCAAGATTTCAGCCCAGCTGAAAGCTGTCAGGTCTCCAACCCTGCCTCTGGCTGTGCCTCCTGGATGGGCCTTGGCCTCACACCCCAGGTAAGGGGTCTCATGGAGAAAACTCTTACACAAGGGTTGTGATCTGCCTTTGTCTCCTGCCCTTTCTCTGGCACCATTCCCAGGGCTGGAGACCCTGGCTGGCACAGACTCTGTTTCACCTCCTTGCTTGTCGCCTCCTTGGGGCTGTCAAAGGATGGCTTTTGCCAACTTTTTTCCTTGTGTTTGGGGTCTTCAGGATAGCGCCCAAGGGTGAGGCCCCTGCTTGCCCAGCTTCTGGCTTACCTGCCCACAGAGAGCAGCTAGGCCTCGAACACTGACATGGACAAAGGGAAACACTAGAAAGCAAATTCAAGAAGTTAGCAACAACTTACACAAAGATCCACCTTCCTTAAGACTCAGCCTAAAGAATAAATTAAATGGGGGGTTTTTATCCTTTTTTTTTTTTTTTTTTTGGACTCCAAGAATGATGGTTCCTCAATGATACACTGGCTCTTTGCACAGCCCTGGAAGACGAGAAGGGTAGATTTTGGATTTCCCACTCTTGTACTTTCTATTGCTGGATTCAGGTAACCTGAATAACACAACTTCACAAAATTGCAGCCATTGACAGCAAGCAGGAAAATGGGAAACAACTTAAAACAACTTGGAAAATAAACTTGTGAAAAGCAATTGCTTTTTATCTCTCTTTATAAGTCATGAACTTTGCAGCATGTGTGACAATATCCTAAACTGTTACATTTATGTTGTTCCACTTATGAGAGGACAAAGGATAGACTAACGTTATCCCTGGATTTAATTATGTTTGTGAGAGAAAATTAAAATAGATACTAGTTTAAAAAGTTATGATGGTTTTTCTTAATGTAGTCTATCAAAAGATATACCTCTGGAAGAATAAAAATTCTTTGATAAACCTGGGTTGAAATTGGGGAAGAGTTTGGATTAAGGAAAAAAAAAATGTTTTTTGCATAAATATTGATCAATACAGTAAATAAATACACTAAATATTCATTTAGTATATTTTCTTTTTAAAGATGAACAAATTTAATAAATAAGTAAGGATCAAAAACCTCCAAATAACAGGCAATATTTTGTTTTAAAAAGAATAAAGTCTCTACTGTGTGCTGCTTTGGGAAGGGGTTACTGTAGAAAATTGTTGTTTCAATTGTAAATCAAAAGCAAAATTTCATAACTATTTATGCAGCTCGGAAGAGGAGTTTCAGTGACTAAATACAGCCATCTGTAAAGGTTCTTGAGTTACCCTTTTGAGTGTTTGATTAACTCTCCATAGTCCTCAATCAAGTTTATGACACTAATGCAAAATTAAGAAAACCCCTCTGTGTCGTAAATAAAACTGCAGAAAGTAGAGAAATTAAAAGAAATATAACAAGTAGTAAGAGGAGAAGAATAGCTTGGCATTTTGATTTATTATGTCACTTGTGTTTCCAAATGACCAGAGAATTTTTTAAATTGGTGTATGGGAATGATCATTTCACTGGTCAGAACTCAATGAGTGTTTTATTTTCAGTCTGAAAAGTAATTATGCCAACAGAAGTGAAGGAAAGCAACATGAGTGCAGATTAATTTAGGAGTGATATGTTCATATAGCTGTAGGAGTTAAATTTGTTATTTTTTCTGACAGAACACAGAAAACAATCCAACCTTCACTTCCAGGATGATATAAGAGCAAAAGAAAATGCATTTCATTTTTCAGCTTAGGAAACATTCTGATCTATAAAAAGTGACACAAATTTCCATAGCTGAAGATAACAATCACTTGTACTGGATTTTGTAAAGTACCTTCTTGGGGTTGTTTCAAATCTTTTATACTGCAGTAAACAAACAGGGAATCATGTTTCTGTAAGCTGAAGGACCAATAAAACAATTAACCTAGCAGTGCAGGTGCCTCCCTTGGTCCATGTTTTCTTCCTCTAATATACTAATGTGTTCCATGTCTTCCACTAGAGTAAGTGTATTAGCCTTGTTTTCTCCACAGTGTTCTTGGAATTTCTCTACCTGTTCAAGCTCTACCCTTGTTTTTCCAAAGCATGTTCAATTTTCTCAGTGTCCTAACATTTTTCAGCTGCAGCCTTCTCTGAAACTTTTCCCCTTCTAGCCACAGCTCTCCCAAACAACCCACAACCTCCTGAATTTTCTGTCCATACATGATCTGCTAGAAGGGCATCAGCAAACTTGCTGTGGTGGGGGTTGACTGGTTGTCTTGTATGAGTTAGTGTCTGGCTTTAGGGCCTCTCTTTCTCTGCAGTAGGAAGTCAGACAGAAGGGATAAAATTGAGTTACAGCCAACTACTTTCACAAAAGACAAAGGAATTGAATAGCTTTGAGTTATCTAGGCATTGTCAAGTATAGCTGAAAATGCCCAAAAATGTATTTAAATTTACTAGATAAAGAGGGGGGGCTGAATGCCAGTGAAACAATGTTTTCACATATACCTGATTTCCTTTAGAAGGCAGGTTAAAAACTGAGAAAAGGAGTATCTGGCCATCTGAATTTAGTATGTCCAACCACTGATTGATTGCAGAGCTGTGGAAAGAGTATTGAAGTGTTACTGCTCCCAGAGGTACAGATTTACTGCATTTAGCAGGGCAATTAGAACAACTACCAGGAAGAGTAAAACCTGCATGTTCAGACATGAAACAGAGTTTTACTGGAAATTGATTAATGACATATCCTTGTAGTATTACAGATAGCTTCTGGCCGCACTGCTTAAAATCTTGCAAAAAAAAAAAAAATGCTTGCTGTCTACAGAGCCACTATGTTGTGTGCGGAATAAAATAAAGAAAAACCACATCTGACCCACAGGCTAATAGAAGAGAGGCCTGCAAAATCATTCATATGATCTGTTCGTGGTTGTTAGAAAATGCATGCTGTTTTGTCTCTGTCTTGGGGTACAGCACCATTGTGATGCAGAGCTTCTTTTGCTCTTCTCAGCTGGAGGCGGGAGCACCCTTCCCTCAGAGATCTCTGCCCAGCATCTCAGTGAGCGCCAACGTGGTGTCTGATGTAATTCACAGCGGAAAGAGACAACTGTACAAGGACTGCTAAGTGAATGAGGTAGGAAAAAAATAGGACAAAGACAAAAGAGAAAATGACAAATTGAAAGAAAACTCAGTTTATTATTTCCTGTAACAACATTTAATCCAGTGCAAAGTGTTGTTATATCTCAGACCTCTTTATTTCATAATTCACAGTGAGCAAAGAAAACATGACATGGAAATGTGGCTATTCCAAAATTATAAACTGGATTTTTCAGTGAAACAGCTAGTCCATGTCTAAATGACTACATCTTTATATTGAAAAATGTGTCCATGTTAAAACTGAATTCAGATAGGGACATTTCTTAAAAAGTATGTCAAGAAGGAGTGAGCAGCTCAGGGATGGAGGGTGGATTACGCAGGCCATTGCTGCAGCTCCTCAGTCCCAACTCACAAAGGTGGGCAAGTTTGTCAGTGCATACCAGAATACACCACACATTGCTATGTAAAATTAATGTACTGGAAATCAGAACTAGAAGTTCAACTAAGCACTTTGTATGCTGAACTATCGAGTATGATAGCAGCTGATTTTATGTAATCTCTGTAAAATTATTGCCAGTCAGTTGCCAACAGCCACAAGTCTCAAGGAAGGGGACACATTTTAGGAAAAATTATAGCATGTTTTCTATAAATTAACTATGTTGGGACATAGATAGCTATAATAAAATATTAGCTTTCTTTATGTCCCTTGCAAAAGATGCAAATATATCTCAAAATTTCTTTTTTCCAATGTAAGAACAATATGTGCTGAATATTAACAATATTAACAATAACAATATTAAGACTGAAAGTATAAAAAAGTCTATCAACCGCCTTACAGGCAACATGAACACTGTAAATACAGTATGGTCATGCAGTCTAACAAGGTTATATATTTAGGGTCATTCTCAAAGCTCTGGTGATAAAAAATTAGGCTAATTCTTAAGGTAATAGTTTAACAATTAGATTAAAAAGATGAAAGGTCCATGTCTTATCTACAGCTTTTGACTTGGGAGGCAGACTGTGAAGGATTTGTCATATATTATGAAGGACTATGTCATGGAAGAACCCCTCCAGGTCTATAAGAAGCAGGGCACTTTTACTCCATCAATTAAACACCATCCACTAATGCTCCTAATTTTGGAATAAATATTTGTTTCTTTATCAAAGAGCAATATTTTAGGTCCCTTGAAAAACCATATTTTGATGCTGAGGATGATTTTACAAAGTCCGGAGCATGTGTTTAAGTGTTGGACACTTAACATTTTCTCATCTTATTGCTTAGCCAAATTCCAACAAAAGTGAGTTTTTTGTATACCCTAATAAGCAAGATACTTGCTTCCACAGAGAAACAGATCTAATTTTAACTTAGCCTTTGGTTGCCCAAGTTCATATTCTTATTTAAATAAGTTTCTTTCTACAGAAAATCTTGCTTCGTGTATATGCCTCTGTTTCACGATAGGAAATACACTGCGTATTCAGCTAACAAAATGAAGTATTATGCAAATTAACATCAAGGAAGTCCTCAAGTGAATTAGAGGGTGGACTGCATAATGAGGAACTGAGATCAAGGGCCTGAGCTGTAATGGTTCTCTTCTGAGGGCATATTTATGCTGCATCTGTGCAAAACAGTATAGAGTGTTATGCTAGAATAAATGGCTGTGATGCAGGAGAGGATTCTCACTGAGGAATCAGAGTACACTTTACTTATAATACTGAGACCTAAGGTTGCGTGAAATAATGTTCCACAGAGAGATGGAGGAATAAGGCTGGAGATGCATGAGAAAATAAGGGTTGCACATAGAAACTGGGCAGTTAGACTTCTCAGGATGGATGCGATTAGATAACAGTCAGATACAAAGGAAGATTTTAAACATGTTTTTCAGTACAAAGAACAGCCACAGAAGAACTCTATAGACACTGTTCTTCATACACAAATGCAAATACTTCAAAAGAGGAAAGTACAAAGCAAAGCAGACTGGTGCTGATTTTATATCCTTTCAGTCTGTCAGGATGTAACCTGGACAGATTAGAGATTGCTTATATCCTATTCTGAGATTCTTCCATAAGCATAATAATTTCCATGGTCTAGACAGCTCTCCTCACATAACAATGCAGTAAATTACCATTTTGAGGCAGGGACAGTTAAGATTTATTCGCCTCTACAGGTCTTTCACATGCTCATTTACTAGTGTTTTCTTTAGTTTTTGTGACCTCAAATTTGATCACCAAGTTAGCTGCCCAGGTGTTCATGCCAATCCAGTTTTTGGCATTGAACTCCTTGTGTAAAACACTTTCTCTTTTCCTTCTGGAAAGCAATTCTGATTTTTATTTGGGCTTGTGGGCATAAGAAGTCAAACTTAGAATAGAAAAGCTTGATGTTATCAAAACAAAAAATTTTCTTTGAGTTGAAAAGACATCTGTCAAGATGTATTCCACGGGCAGTTAATACACACATTTTCAAAGGGTTTTTAAAATTTACAAAGACCATTTGCTAAAACTCTTGCAGCAATTCTTACTGAGGTCAGCAAAATCCATGCTTCCACCAATTTATCATGCTCTAAAGCTTTAACAAACTATTTCCAAAAAACTATGAAATAGTGAGAGTTAGCAGGTGAAAATTCACTCTAGGAAGGAGAAGAAGGGCAATAGCAGTACTTGGCCTTGGGCTGAGGGGGCACAATAGGCACGAGAACTGCAACTGGAGATCGCAGACAAGACATCCAAGGTGACAGGGACCAGGTCCCAGGAGGTGTTAGGACACGAGCAAGAGGGAGGACAAAAGGAAGAAACTAGTCTCACAGGCTGAGACCTGCTTTGGCTATGACAGGGCACGAGGTGCTTGCCTTTCTGCTTATTGCTGGTCACATCACATCCCTGAGATGTATATTTACCCTCATCTATGTCTATCAGTTTATGGACAACCTTGTGTTCTCCACTTCATAACAAAAGTGTCACAGAACACTTATGAAATAGTGATTCTCATTATTTACAGACCTTGAGCACAGAGATCCTTGCATGCATAAACCTATTTGTTCCTATCCCCTTCCTCAATAAGAAACAGGCGCTGAATCATTCTCATCCAAATGTCACTGAACTTCTCCTGGTTTAGGCTGCTGGCTGTTCCGCTCTCAGAGCCAGTATCCAGGGACACACAACTCTAATAAATTTGATGGAAATAACACTGTCACTTGATTGACGCAGACAGTGACAGCAGGTATCAGACTTGACTTATATGGTCCATATGACTGCTTAGTGAAAGCTCAAACCCTCACAAGCTAAATACTAACAGATTAAAGAAAGAAATCCTATGATTTTTTCTGCTTTTACTGTTCTTTTTGGTTAAGTCTGCATTTTCTTTTCTAAAACAATTTATTGCTGGGACTAAATAGATGCTGCTCCTGCTGACAGATTCTATCTGTGTAACTCCTTTGATATGTGGAAAGAAACATAGAAGAGGTGGCCATTTCAGTTGTAGCTGTAACACATTCCCAATTTTATTCTGGATGAAAGAGTGGAAACAGAAAATTTTGTGAGAAACAGTCATTGGGACTTCTGGGTACTACACAACACTGTGAATCCTGGGACTCTATATAAAGATTTCTCTAAGTTGCAAAAAAATCCCTTTGACATTGTGTTAAAAAAAAATATCTGCCTGTTGGGAGCCAGAAGTGGCTGTCACATTCTTCCTACAAAGCTCTTCAGCAAAAAAAGACTGAAACATTTTCAGTCAACTAAAATCAGCCTGGTTGCATGTAATGGGTAGCTAGAGACTTTCAGTGCTTTGTCAGCTATTCCCAGGTTTTATATTTTGGGTTTGTCAGTTTAAAAATCCATGGTTCATAAGCTAATGTAAGTGACCCCAAAATCCCAACACTAGCCAGGAAGGTCATCCATATCTTCCAGTAGAGTGTTGAACACCTGGTTAGTATTTGTGAATAACATGCACAAAGTCTTTAGCATGCAGCTGTCACTATCTCTTGCTCATTATGATACCCCCTTAGGTCTTGGGGGAGGGTAGTTGAAATAATTCCATAGATCAGAACCAGAACTGAACACATTTTGAATAAAATCTGGGCTGCACCTGTTCAAGCAGTTGGACTCCTGCTGCTTATGGCTGTGCTTGGACAGGCCTTTCAAGGAATTTTGTCAAAGCCAGTATCAAGGATGGATGCTTGCATGACTCTAAGGACTTGAGCAATTACAGTAATTTCCAGCAGCCAGCCATAAGATCTGATGGAGAAGTATGAAGTGCTTTGGCATATTGGGCCAGACTTCAGGTGTGTAGCAAGTCAAACAGTGTATTGTTTGACTTGTTGTGTTGTGGAAGCTGGTGGGCCTACAGACTTGGGGACCAAAGGAGTTTATTGGTGGGACAGTCCCTAAGCCAAAAGATCCTCCCCAGGTTAGCGAGACAGAGAAAGCCCCTCCCAGGATCCTTTGTTTCATTATGTTAATGTCCCCCAATTCTGCTTCCCTGGTTGGCCAGTTGGCCTCCCTGCCCCCTTATACCTAATATGTCCCTGCCCCAGAAAATTCTGCCTTCCCCGCTCTCCCATTGGCCTTTATTCCTTTGCTGCTCCTTCAGAGTTCCCCATTGGCTCCTGTACCCTAGTCCCACCTGTGTACCACCCTCTTGCCCTCAGATTATTGGTCCCTAATAGTTTCTCTGCCCCCATATATAAAGCTGGATTTTTCCCCCCTCCCCGTTCTGTGTCTTTGTCCCTGGTCTCATTCGTGTGCGTGGCTGGTGTGACTGGAATAAAACTCTCCAGTGGAATTCTGTACGAAGACCCTTCCCGCCTCTTTGCCATCGACTTGTTGAAGAAGCTATCTGGTGTGTGTGTGTGTGAGTGTGTAGTGGCCCTGCCGAGCGGCTTCATACTGGAGACATTTTTGGAAGGCTGGGGCCCCCCACCAGAACACCCACCGTGACATCATGTTGACCCATAATGTTTTGAAGATCTGTTCTTCAAATACTTTTTTCCTGAATAGTGAGATTTTGGTGGTATGACTTTGGCAGGGAGTAGGCAAAGAGGAGCTGGCTAATGTATTGTAAGAACCAGAGGTGCTTCCTCCTTATGTCGAGTAAATCTACATATAGGACTTACTGTTGTATAACTGACTTTGAATCCTTTATAAATGCTTCAAATAAAGAGGATTTTTCTCATTTGGTTTAAGAGAAAATTACTTGTCTGTAACACTTAATATGTTTTTGTCTTTCTGCGGCATGGACATCTACATCTGAGCATCTGTCCTCGGCTTTTTTGATAATTATTGGAGACACACATACATTCCTAAGGAATCTTAGGCAGATTTTTAGAATGAATAAGGGTGCATGAAAAGGTATTTCTTCCCAGTGTCTACAAAGGGATAATAAAATAAGTATGTCAGACATAGATGTCTGGAACATTTTGGATATCTAATGTTAAGGAAAAAGTGCACTCAGTCTGCTTCAGATTCTAATCTGCAAAATTACTTTTTAATGTGTATGACTTATCTTGAATTTTTTGATTATTTAAACTTAGTATTCTGCATTTCTTGTTACTGAATTGCATCCAATTTATTTAGATGATTTTCCTAATTTTCCAAGATCTTTTTAAGTCTGTCCTCATATATGTTTACAGACCTTCACAGCTTGATGTCATTGGAAATTTAATAAGCACACTACACTATTTAATCATTGACTACCTACTCAATGACTCAAGTCACTAATGAGAACATTGATAAGAACCGGGCACAAGACTGATCTCTGCAGAACACTGCTCAGTACGTAATACTGGACAACGAAGAACAATTAATAACTACCAAACATGGTTTCCTAACCTTGTATCTGCCTCATAGCAATTTCATGAAGAACTTCTTTGTTTTATTTATCAAAATGTCACATGAAACAAAAGACAGTGGTGAGGTCAAGATAAAATACTCTGCATATTCAGAGCTTCCTATCAACAAAGAAGGAAATTCAGAGAGTATGATATGTTTTTGACAAATTTATATTAGTTGTTACTCATTCTCTCTGTATTTTTGGGATATTTACAAAATGGTATTGTTTCATATTGCTATTATTGCTTAAACTGAAGTTGAGATAATTGGTCCACAATTTCCAATCTCTCCCCTGCCTCTCAAAAAGATAAACTTTGTATTTGCCCTGTTTCCCTCAGGAACTTGCTCTAGATTAAGCAGCATTGTCTGTCTGAGTAGCATTTCTTTTTGTGGAAAAAGACACTGAGGAGAAAAATAGAAAGGAAACTTTCTGTCTCCAGATCTTGCCTTGATTTGGAGGTATACAGCATCAGTAATGATTGGAAGATAATTTTTATATCTCCAGAAAATTTTTTAAAGTTTAATTTAATTCAGTAGTCCCAACTCAGTACTTTTATTCTACTTTCTGTGTACTTGACCCTCTATGAAAGGTCTCAGTTTTGCTTAAAAAATATATATATGGGTTATGAAAAGAAAGGTTTTCCATTTTATAATGCCTGATAGGGTCCTGGTCATTGATCATTTTACGGAAATATGTTTATGTGTACAATAGGATTGATTTTAATCAATTGTGGGAAGGCTGCATAAACTCATTGAAAATTCACAAAAAAGTCATTATATATTAAGATATAGAAGGTTCATGATGACTCTTTCTCAACTAAAATATGTTTAGCTCAGTCAATTATTTTCAAAAACAAGTTTTGTCACTAAGGTTTTTTATAACACAGTTATCTCTTTACTATTCATGGAACGGTGGTGTCTTAAGAATTGCAATGAAAAATATTTCTACTCTGATCTCTGAAAAATCCTCTGTAGCACTGGCTATTGTTCACAATGATTCTGTGTGTAATAAATGCTTTTAAAGTAATCTGAAATAGCTGTTAATAGAATATTTTCAAAATGTTTTGAAGAGGCCTCAGATATCATGAGGCTTTGGGCATGATCCAGCCCTGGAGCAGGTTGCCCAGGGAGGCTGTGGATTCTCTGTCCTTGGATAAATTCAGAATTGGCTTGAAGATATTCAGACCAGACTCAGCTGAATGGAGCCCTGAGCAACTTTCTTTCAGTGGACCTGTTTTGAGATGACCAAAGTCAAAGCAGAAATAAAGAACATATTTTTAACAGTGAAGATTACTAGCTAAAATTAGACTTTTTTTTTCATCTCTCGATCTCCAAATACTATTTCAAATGTCTGATTATGTCAACAAATGACTAATCTCAACCAAAAAAATGGAATAATATTCTAGAGATTTTTTTTTGTGCTTAACATCAATATGAGCTCTTGATTTATTTCACAGAAAATTATTTTTCATTATTCTCAGTGTTCTGTTGAAGCAATCATAGCACTGTGTTTGGAAGTACTTCTGATTTCACATTTCGTCAAATCAGCTGCAAATATTTTCCCTTTACATTTATGTTTACTTTTCCAAGTAAAATGCTATCTGCAGGGATTGATATTGAACACTATAATTTCTAGAAGTATAGTTACTTCCATTTACAAGAAACATTACAGAATTGTTGAATCATATTTCCTGAACATAATGAAAAAACAAGCTATCATTTAACTAATATTACATTTGAAGGAGAGAGGAAATAATACATGAATAACAGGAAATTCTGCACTGCTGTTTTTAAAACACCAAATAATTTCCCGCACCACTTGGAATCTACCTTTTAAAAAATGAAGTCACTTTTTATTGTTCATCACTAAAAATTCTAGAGGGCTATGTCTTCTGGTTTCTGGGTTTTTTTATCTTTTCTTTTGGTGTCACTGTTTGTACTCCTGGGAAAAATAATCTGACATTTTTTTCAAAAGCTGTATATGGAACAATTTGACAGTTTTCTTTAGGAAGATCAGAGAATCTTCATTACATGAAGAAAACGGAGAAAAGACAAAAAGTGAAATTACTGAGTGAAGGGAAAGAAAATACAGGTGCTAATTACTCTGCAATTTCTTACACTTTGTGTCGTTTTCTTACTGAAAAGTAAAGCTGTGTATTGATCCACCTAATTTGTTAAGTCAAGTGGTTTTTGAGATCTGATTACTCTAATGAGTATGTAATTTCAATCACAGCTCCATCTACCTAATAAAGGGCAAGTAGATGATTAATTATCTCCTGTGTAGAGGAGGAATCTTATTAAGTGACAAAATTCTGTGATTTTTAACCTTTCATGTAGGAAACATGTGAAGGTTGATTTACCTGTTCAGGTCAGCTCATAGGCATCTCCTTAGCTAATTGCTGTTTCAGTCTTGTTGGCTGGCTAATTTCCTCCTTTTTTATATGCCTGTACCCATTAAATTTTACAAGGAGCTATTGCCTTACCTTGTATAAGCAGTAGCTTGATCACAGGATATTGTTTCAAAAAGTTTGGGGAAATCACTTGGTATCTCCAGTTAATCACAAAGCTGTATAGGAAGCTGTAGAGGGTTCTTGTGTACATTTATTTACATTGTGGAGTTTATAGTGGTTTATGACATCCCATTCAGCCTACGGGATATAGTGAAGGCACTAACCTTAAGATAGGATATTTGGAAACCATAAAAAGTGGCACAATAGGTGCTGTAAACATTCACTAGCTGGAAAACCTGGCTAAAATGAACTGTTCAAAAAGGCCATTTTCGTTCCTAGGTTTTGAGAGGCAGGCAGATCCCATACAGGACAGTTTCCAAAGAGCAGCCTAGAGGTACATGCATAGCAGATGTGACTCAACGTGACTGTTGCCAGGGAGGTGCCATTTAGCTCTGATTATGAAATCAATTCCTTCTGTTAGCAGCCTTACCAGAAAGCTGGCTGCCCTCTCTTGCAGATAAATGCTCTCATCAGCTCTAGCAGTCCTCGTAAGCAGCATGAAAAGACCATGTACACGAGGGTTTCAAAGAAAACATAAGTCTAGTTTCAGTGTGAGCAGTGCCAAATAAACACAAGGAAAGACAGCCGGATGTAACAGGGTACCTGCTTGTCTTGACAGAGATGGCTCCCAAAGGCAAACAAAAATTTATATAACTTTTACCAGCTTTTTCCAAAGCACTTCTAACCAAAATGGGTCTCTGTAATGGGGAAAGTACTGTTTTTCAATTTTTCCTCTTTCTCCATGTCTAACTTTTTATAACTTCTTTACCTTAATGAAAGTTAGAAAGGAAAAAGGACCTTTACCATCATTCCTGATTTTCATCAAATCACACTCTGAAGACACTCCACATGTTTATGAAAGAAATTAATCAAAATAAAGAATTCACAATTAAAAAAAACCCAAACAAAACAAAAAACCAAACACAGAGAAAAAATATATAAGGTGAATGACTTAACCACATATAGTTAAGAGTAGAAATATGTAGCTAAAATAGACCGGTGTTATTCATCACGGCATAATAAAACCAGTCACTCTCAAATGAAGCATTACTCATATGATACAGTATATGATAAATTTTAATATACCTAATTCCTTTACCTCATTATAAATAAATGTTCACTTTTAGCAACTAAAGATGTCAACAGATAACTTACTTTGTACCTATAAGTGTGAGCAAAACACACCCTGTAGACAAGTTTATTTGAAACAGGAGACCAGCTTATGCTACTGAACATTTTCTGGAGAAACATTTGAAAGCTTTCAATTTCAAAAATCAGGCAAACTTAGATTTTGAGAAATAAACTATTATTTGAGATATAATTGGATTTGTTTATTGGTTAATACTAAAAACCTGCAGTCTTGTCCTTCAGCTGTATGAAAAATAGCAGAGAGATTAAGAAGATGGAACCCCACAAAGCAGGGAAAACTGTCCCAAAAATGAGAGAGAGGGGGAATAATTTAAATTGTAAAATAGTCATTGATATCATCCAGCATCTCAGATGACGGACAGAATCTTAGAGTGGGCTCATTTTTCCTAATTTTAGCCACATAAAAATTAAGTTTTAAGGTAAGACATTCAGACTACTTCTGTTGTCAATGAAGAAACACATATTGAAAAGAAGATGTATCCTACTTGACTTTTATTCTATTAGGGTATGAATTTGGTCCTTAAGCAATCTAACATTCTTTTTTGTTAAAGAGGGTTGGCTAGATGTATAGCTTAAGCTTTAACTAAACAAACAGCTCAAATTAGCAATTGAACTTTTAAATAAAGTCAGTTGAAAAATGCTCTACTTACAGCTGAAACAACAGAACAAGATAAAGTGAGAATGTTTTCCTAACAAAATAACTAAAAAATCAAAATAAGCAAATAATCAAAAAACAAACACGTGTTGTTACCATCACTTTGTCCTGATCCTTAACATCCTTGTTAACAAACAAATATTCCCTTCAAAGTATAAAAATAAAAAAGTAATATGAGTATCTTTGCCTGGTCTTTGTAAATTTAATACTATTTTTCAAAATTGGTCAGTAACAGAAGTATTAACTGAATAATCAAGCTCACTAACATGTTTAGGTTTGTTTTTTGTATGTCTCCCTTTGTAGTAAAAAGAATAAAATGAAATTAATACAACTAAATTAAATTTACCGATTTTTCTCAAAGAATGAGTGCTGTAAAAATAGAACAAGCATTTAGTACTTAGTTACCTCAAACAGACCACGTTTATATACAGAGAAAGTATTTCTATTATACTACAGTGGATTCACTGCTTGCTTAATATTCGGTCTCCATTTCTTGACCCAGAGGAGACATTTGATACAGCTGGCTGATTTCTACAGTCAAATTAAGTGTTGCAGATTCATGACAGGGCCTCTTGGGATCTGTGCATGGAAATAAAAATCAGCTCAACAAATCTGCAAAAGGGTGCAACTGTTTTTTTTTCTTTTGTAGAAAAAACCATTATAAGAGTCCTGTGATACTGAACAATGCATATTTTAGGTAGATTTATAGTCTGGTCTTGGAATCATATAGTCACAGGATATGCTGAGTTGGAATGCACCCATCAGGATCATCAAGTCCAGCTCCTGGATCTGCGCAGACCACCCCATGGATCACACCATGTGCCTGAGAATATTGTCCAAACTTCTTGAACTCTGTCAGGTTTGGTGCTGTGACCACGTTCCTGAGGAGGTTTGTAGAGACACACAAGCAGATTATTAACAATGGAAAACAGTGCAGGAATGACTGTTGAAAAGTTTCCTCCTTTATTTCCTGTTTCCTCAATTTCAGAGACTAGTGCTGAACACAAATCTTAAAGTCTTTAACATTTCATGTTTAGTGTCTGTCTTCATATTTGATTTCTTTAACACTGAAAAGCCCGAAAGACTGTTAAAAAATTACAGAGACAATAATAAAACATAAACCAGAAACAGATGATGGTACCTGGGTGTCAGAGACTGAAATATTACAGTTTATGACTTAAACTTTTTCATGAAAGACTTTTCAAACTGTATTGCAAAAGCTACAGAGAAGACTACAACACCCTGAATGGCATCCTGACTGAGGCCTTACACTGCTTGATGATGAAGATAAGCTAGAATAACAACTCTGGGCTGGGGACATTCACAAAGCCTGAGCTTAACACCTCCAGGGTGGAGACCACAGCCCCAGGGCTATCAGCTGCCAGGCCTGCACAGACCCTCACACCAAAGGGTGGGGGGAGAGAGGCTTTGGGTGTGTGTTGGAAAAGCCTCTGGTTAAAGGCAGTTAATGCCCATCCTCACTGTGCAGAGCCCAGCTGAGGGGTCCTTCACCCGGGGAAGAGCTTATCCCCAGCAGAGGGGGTGACGTGGCCCACCAAAGGCCCCCCCAAAGGGGTCCCCAGACCCTGCCCCAGAGCACCAGAGATGATGCAACAGACCCTCAGTGTTGCAAGGGACAGTGTCAAGCTGGCCCCTGCAAGGGAGGCACATGGGCGTTCCCACCTGGCCCAAAGTGTATATTAAGCCACGGGACTTTTTACTCTTTGGCTTGTGGCGGCGTGCAGCTGCATGGCGTGGCCATGGCAGTGGGGGACCCTCACCACCAAGAAGACCAGGTGGAGGGGAGCAATGAGACATCATTGGGACCCCTGGATGGGTGATATTCTTCCACCTAACCCCTGTCACCTCTCCCTGTCCCCCCACCCCCCATGCACACTTCTTTCTCTGTGTCTTTCTTTCTTTCTTTCTTTTCCCTTTCCTTCTCTTTGCCTCTTTTACTATTAAATAAAATACATCAATTTTTTGTGCCAACATCTAACCTCGTTTGGTTTTAATCTCATTTTTGGGAATATTTTGAACCTTCTCAAAGTTCCATCTGGTTTATGCACAGAGACTTTGTTTTCTTAGCTCTTCTGGCTTTAAACCGGATCGTAACACTGGGCATCACAACTAACCTTAACCAGAGAGAATTACAGTGAACATTCAGGACATATCAGTTCTAAACACAATCCTGTGAGAACTTCTGTGGCTTGGGATTTGAATCTTCTCTCAACGTCAATATTGAATCTGTAAAAAGGGGGATGGTAAAAGCATCAAATCTAGTCAAATAACTTTAAAAAACTTCCAACAACTCCTAATAAGGCGTACAGAAACATTTCTGAGAAACACCTAGCTGAAGAAGTAAAAATTAAGATTTAGACTTGCTCAGGAGCATGAGCAGCAGTGTGCTAATCAGTCAGTAATCAATATGCAAAAGAAGAGCTCAAGAGGGATAACAGCAGTAAAGCTACACAGATCTTTGCAAAGATGTTCCTAACAGTGAGAAGAAATTATTTCTACATCATAGGTGTTCCATGCAGAATTGTCCCTATTTTTGTGTGAATACAACAGCTTTCAAAACAAAGTACTTCTAAAAATGTTTCTATTACCTGGAAAAAAATTGGGTTTTTCCAGATTTTGAAACATTTCCATAAAGAGTATTTTGTAAGCATTTTGAGTGGGGTCAGAAACAATTGTTCATTTGTTGTTCATTCATTTGTTGTTCATTCATTCGTTCTTTCATTTATTGTTTTCTTCAGATTTCAATAGAACAAAATATGAGAGATTTTTATTACTACATATACACTTGCACAAATATAAGTAATTACAAATATGCAAAGGAAAACAGCCATAAGAACAAGTCATGGCTCATTTATTACAACCATTGCCCTGATAGGAGGAAGTGTATTTGTTTTAATGGTTAATGGAATAAGTATTCACTTGATGGAAAAATTAGAATATAGAGAAGTGACTCAAAGCCTAGTAAAAATTAGAAAACAAGTAATCTTAGAGCTCAGGGTTTCTAATCTCCTAGTCTAATTCCCAGTCACTCTTCCACTGAGAGTCACTGTTCTCATTTCAGAGAGATTTAGGTAAGTGTCTGTCTTTCCCCAGAACTGGAAAAAAAAGTATGAGTTTCAAGAATCTCATAAACACAATGGAAGTAAATTTGAAGAGGAAAAAGAATGTTTTACCATTCTAGGGTTAAGTCCAGAACCAAAACCAAACCAAACAGAACTGAATCAAACCCAAACCAAAAAGCAGTATAAATGCTCTACTCAGAATAAAGTCGGCTGTCCTTGAAAACATTGTGCAGAGAACTTAGGGGAAATTAAAAGGAAGTGATTAATTGGTCATGTGTACACACTGAGTGAACACAAGTGTTTTCCTTTCAGGCGCAAGCCATAACCACTGTCTGCTGCAATTCCTTTTTCCTCAGGTTACTATTGCCTTATACAAGAATTTACCAACCAGTCCCACATCTATGTCTATAGAAAACATTTCCATCACGTTTAGTTTCTAATCAACAAAGTTTTGTTACTCCAAACCACCCTTAACCCTGAGGAATGCATTCTCTGTTGCTTCAATGGACAACTTGTGAACTGAAGCTTTCCTAGTCCCCCTGATGACCCACTGCTTTGTTACCTACTACTCTAGCAAATTCCTTGCAAGCAATCTGTGAAGCCCAGGCTACAACTGGGTTTTTAACTCCCTGGCAGGTGTGATCGTAGAATTACACTGTTATTATTTTGGGACATCATGGTGCTTTGAATAGGTGTACTGGGAAAAGAGTACATGAAAATACACGTATGTGTCAGATCTCATAATTATTATTGCACAGCCAAAATTCAGTCTCTGATTTAATCCACTGTTAAACACATTCATTACATTTTTTTACTCAGTAATTAAGCTTCCAAAAAGCCTGAAAAAAAGTGGTACTATGGAAAGGTCAAAATAAATCAGAACATTTGTAACTTCTAATCCTTTTTCATTAGAGGACTTGCTTTTAATCTGTTTACATTTTAATCTGTATTTCTTCACCATTTGACCAGCTGCAATAGTTGGAAAAAAATTAGTTTTTGAAGTAAACGGAAATCAAACTTTTATTTTTGTCTAACTGCATCTCTGATAGACCACAGGCACACTGCCTCATTTGTTTAAACTTTTCTAGAAAACCTGTCCTAGTGCCAAATACAGTACTTTTCACTCTTTTTCCATGAAGGTACCTATTAAATATTCTTGAACAAGGACTTAGCAGAGGCTGCTGTTGGGGTTTTCTACTTCTCTTTACAAGTGTCTGCTTTTCTATGACACCAACGTCACTAGAGAGCTGGTGTGTGTTCCAGGAGCTTTCTTCCCATGCTGGGGAAGTAAACAGAGGGATGCACTGAGTGTAGACCTGCTCCTCCCTGCTGAGCCACATCCCAGTACAACTACTGTTTTACTAGAATTCCCCTAATTCACACACTACATCTCCAGTCTGCTCCAGGACTTCCCAAAGCAGAAGCCTCACTTTTAGAAAACGTAGAGGCAAAATGAGACTACTTCCACCCCTCCATGTGATGTTCAGAGAGGTTGTGGAGACTCTGTCATTGAAGATATTTGAACCCTGATTGTACACAACCCTGGGCAATCTGGTGCAGGTGACCCTGCTGGAGCAGGGGCTTGTACTGGACAATCAACACAGGCCCCTTCCCACGTTAGCCATTCAATCACAGAATTCTGTGATTCATTGTGAAAGACATTTAATAGGCATAGCCCATTAGCAAGAAGATTATTATGGAAATTTACTTTCATGAGACAACAGCAATGTTTTGTAAAAATGTCAGAGAAAAGATGAAAGGCTAGTGTGTAGAAATCACAAGGCTCAATTTATAGCTGAAATCCCTGGTTGCAGTTAGGCCGTAAGATCCTAGAGGACAAATTCATACATATACAAAAAGCATAAAACTACAAACCATATCCAGTGTTTAACACGTAGATGGAGCAGAATCCAGCCTACTAGGCTGTTCAGAGACAGGGAGAAAGGAAAAAGAAGAATTAATGACCTTATGACCATTACAAAGTAGCATAAAAATCATTTACATACGATCAGCCCAAATATGAAAGGCTAGGATTTTACATTAACTCTTATTTAAAAATCTATTTTATAGAATATATTAACCATTATGTCTGACATCCTGTGCTAAAAAATCAAGTTCAAACAGTGGGCTGCTTCTTCATGTCAGTATTTTATTAAGACTCTATCTTAATAAAAGAGTATCTATTACTATTATTATTATTATTATTATATTTTATTCAAACTCCTTTCTTTTGCCTCTGGAATATGATGGTGACTTTTTGGCGTTTTATTTCAACAAAGGCAACACCACCACAAAGCAGGGCCCAGAGTTTAAAAAAAAATCCATTAAGAGGCAATCTCTGCAGCAACACCTGGCACCATTGTTACTCCTTCCTCATGTGTGGTAATTCTGCAAATACCCTGTTTTGAGACATTTAAAACATTTAAAATTTGAAGACCAGTGATTATCTGATAGCAATCAAGACTCAGTAGAAATTCAGTTCCACACTCACCAGATACACCATATTCTCTCTTTTAGAAACCCAGATCATCTAACCTGTTCCTTGTCTAAAAAACTATAATTTTCTGATGGCAATAACTGATGTACCTCTGTGGGCTGGGGAAACTTCTTCCTGTCAAGTTAGTAATAGGTGGAAGAAAAAAGTAAAAACAAGCTACACCTATTTGCAATTCACAACACAGTAATTTCAAAAATAAGCTTCTATATTTACCAAATTAATCTTTTACGTATGATTTTTATTTTAGAAAAGAACTATACTTGCTTTAATACTTTAATCTTTGCCTGACATCTTGAAATCTTCCATCCTCCTCTCTCCTACCTGTTGTCACTATTGAAATGGTCATTACCACTGGCCATGTGCTAACATCTATGTAGTCCAGGAGTAGCATTTACATTGATTGTGTTGTATGACAGATATACCTGTTACTTACTTTCTGCACTTGGATTGATAAACTGTCATTAATTACAATTAAATCATTTGGAATTCAAATAAAACACAGGCTGGAGCTGACTTCTGTGCATGTTAGGTTTGATGTGATGACTCTGAAAAACATACAGGTGTGAAGAGCAGTTAAACTGACTCCATATAGCTGAGGATGGGTAGTTATGACATAATTATGTTAGTAAGATGACTGAAAAAAATAATAGTGAAACTATTGCAGCTGTTATTCCTAGCAGATCTCAAGCAGTTTGAAATGATTTCTGAATTACTGACCCCATGGCAGGGGTTTGGAACTAGATTATCTTTAAGATCCCTTCCAAACAAAACCATTCTATGATTCCCAGATTCCCTTTTTACAGAGACTAAAATGAAGCATGTAGAAAGGCAATGGTTTGTTTAAGGATACCGCAAGATGGGTGGCAGGGCATAAGAATCCAGATATTAAGATCACAGACTGCTTTTGTCTGCAAAAATATAACTATACAAATCCAAAAGAATAAAGTAACACCTATTTTTTACTAGACTCACATCCAGTTTGATAAAAAGCATGTTTTAGTCTTTCCACAATGAATTTGCTGATTAGAAAATCCTGTGTATTCTTAGCATAATGTTCTGTCTTTCTGTGTCTGTAATAGAACTTATTAACAGAAGGGAAGCTGGTAACAGACTTTGTGCATACAGCAACATAAGCAATGCACAATAAATGCTATTATAATGGATTAATTTCATACAGAATGACAGAATGTACAAAAATTATGAAGTGTAGAGAGCAAGCTTTGATTGTTATATTACAGAGAGAATTGAGGGTCACGGGCCAAATAGAAAAGAACACTCCTGTCTGGATAATAAGGTGGAATTTGAGGAGACACAGGGAATAATTTACAAACCACTAGTTAAACACAATACAGGCTGACTGAGAGAAAGGAAAAAGCAGAAGTCAGTATTTCCTAAAATTACAGCAATGTAGAGAACAGAAAGAAATGTTGAAAGATGAAGTTCTTGGAGGAGGATTCCTGGGACAGAAATGGACAC
The DNA here is from genome assembly GCA_013397975.1 of Machaerirhynchus nigripectus. Lineage (NCBI taxonomy): Eukaryota > Metazoa > Chordata > Aves > Passeriformes > Dicruridae > Machaerirhynchus > Machaerirhynchus nigripectus. The sequence continues at coordinate 919,434 of VZRQ01000890.1, forward strand.
GAAGACAGTGAAAGGGGCTGTGCACAGTGAGAAAAAATAGGTGTCTAACAACATGGTTGAGCACAAAAGTGTGTAAAGCTTGTCTTGGAGGGGTTTCATACAGTTCCCATTGCCTTTCCAGCAACTACGCTGGCATCTGGCTCGGATGCCAAGGGCAGTATTCTGTCAATAGCACTTTCTACAGGAACTTAGAGGCTGACAAGAAGCCTGGGTTTAATGGGTTCTGGTACCACAGAAGAAGAAAAGCGCAGAGGATGGATGCTAGGCAAAGCTGCAAATGGAATATGCAATGCAGTGAGAGGTGACAAAGTTTGTACAGACGGTTGCGGCTTCTCAGCTCCTTGGAACTGGAGCTTTAGAGCCAAGAGGAAACAGAGAGAATGGGACAACTACTAAGTGTATTTTAATTACTTCAACATATATGGAAGATTAAAAGAGAAGAAGAAATAAACAAATGAGAAAAACCCCCATCATTTTAATATAACTAATTCTTTATATGAAACAGGAGATAAAATGTCATGTATTCACAGAGAGCCATGCACATTAGCTTATATTTAAAAAAATACTAATGACTATGACTTTTACACATTTAAAATGTTTATTTACTAAAATGAAGCATGTGATGCATTAAGGGACGATTATTTTAAAAGAGCAACATGTTATGATGCAGTAAAAAGGCGGAATCTTAATAGCTGCTTTCATTTATATTTTATGTGCAAAAACCCCAGCATAAAAACATTATAAGAATCTGACTGTAACTAAATCAAAGTTATTCAAAGTAATGATGCTTTCTCATCTTTTAAAAGTTTACTCCCTTATGCTAAGAAAATAATATCTACAGGTGAAATCACTAGACTGCAAATTCAAACATGGCTGCTCTATTGCTTTATCACAGATTCACTCTTCGGCTTAGGAAGAGACTTTATGGGAACTTCACCTCAGTTTCTGTTTACTACTAGCAGAGCCATGTGAACTGACGTCCTGTGAAAACACAAACTCCTAACCTGATTTTTGTCTAAATGCAGAGCTTCTGCTCCCACCGTGACGCACAGCTGGACACAGTCCCAAGGTTTACAGTCCAGCCTTTGACAGTGCCAGACAGGGAGCTACACAGAGAAGCCAGGTGAGTCAAAGCATGGCCATGCCTGCACCTTGCCTTAGCAAAGGACGTCTAAAAAGAAACCATGAAGGAGGTTAGGCTGTAAACTACCAGAGCTGGCAGCATTACTGAAACTCTTTCCACTCTTAGTGCCCTGTCTCAGAGAGGACTGCTTGGCACCATGAAAAAGTTCCTACTCCCACCCCAAATTAAATAATGATTATAACAGAAGGTCAGTAAATGAGCCCTCTCACCTAGTTTTGCCCATCTCTAATGCCATTAATTTTTTCATACATATTGTTTAATATAATTCATATGTTGGTGATTGTGTCCATGAAACAGACAAGGAAAGGTCACTATACTGTGCCTGCTCAGTATCCATTTAGACTGCCATGCCCTGGTGATACAGGGATTATGTTGTTTGTATGGCACTATAAGTTACTATAAGTTACTGCAGATGCTTACATGGTTTAGAACAGAATAATGAACTGAATTACTTTCATTATTAGGTGATGATATTTCTCTAAATTAATTAATACTCACAAAAATATTTTCCCCCTATTTTGTGTGAAGCATGCTTAAATGAAGAGATACAGCATGCAGTCATGATCAGACACATACCCTGTAAATTGAAAAGTGACAAGTGTCCCTCCCCCCATACCATATGTAACACAAGAGCAGTCACAAGCTTTTCTATTTGTTGGTGTTTATGACAAAGAAGTAGAGCTGAACCTGTTTCCTGTGTGTTCACTGGGCTACATCATCTATGGATAATAATTTTAACTGTCATAATGATACGCATGTGAAATTCAGTGACATGCATCCAGGGATGTGGTTTGCAGAAGCATCAAAGACACCACTAGCTCATTGTTCAAAATAGCTGCTCTTGGACCTTCGATGGCTAAAAAACCTGACGTCACTGACTGAAATAGAAACAAGGTAAGAAAGCAGCTACTTTTAGAACTAACATTTATGCTTGACTAGAGGCAGTGGGGACATAATCTTAACTGGTTATTTGATAGAGACCCTACAGGAATTTTTACGAAAACAGGAAAACAGCATTAAACTGACATTTACTCAGCAAGCCACCAACCAGAAGTGCTTGGGGGACCCCCTACACTGAAGCAAAATGCCAGAGTTGTATAATGATATGACTTTGATGGATCCCACTGGCATCCCAAAGGCTGTTCTGTTTCTATTTTTTATTTCTTTCATCTGATCTTCATCCATAATTTGACGAACTATTTTAAGTGTCTGTTTTCCTTGTGATTTATATATTCCAGGCTCACCAAATTAATTCAATACTTCATCCGATCACTAACTACACTTTAGCTGTTAAAGTGACGCTGTACTCCCAAACACATCACCTTTAGTCATGAAAAGATCTGATCACTTTAAAAGCAGTGACAAACATACCCCTGGCAGCCAAGATCCCCCCGGTTTGTCCTATAGTCACATTCTGCTATTCTTATCTTCTACTCTCTACATTAAGCTCCAGTGACTGAAAAAGCAAGAAACAATGTGGAAAAAATAGTAACTTTGAAAGGTATGTGTAGACTTCTTCAAAGTGGTTTCCCTGGGTTTGGGCATGGAACAGCAGGCAGTTGGCTGGTTTGGATGCTGTGTGTCCCCTCAGCCAGGGAAGCTCAATCCATTACTGAGAGTCTGACCCAGTCTCTGTCCAGATGAAGCTGTGGTACATTGCTGAGACTCACCCATGCCAAAGCCCTTGTGCTTGCCACCAGGGAAGCTCAAGGAGAAGAACTTGCTGCAGGACCTCATCAAATGCAAGCTCCCCCATTGCCTTGCATTTCTGTAGGTGGTAGGCTGGCAGTTCTTTATTTAATTTGAAAGGTATTTTTATTAAATTCCTTATTTATTTTTTGTCCAGCAGCCGTATAGGCAAGTCAACAAGAGTATAAGCAAGTTAACTTTTATGTAAGCTGAAGAGAGTCAGGTTAAACCTAGTAAATTGTTGGTAACCTACTTAGCATTTAGAGAGGTCTTGTGCTTCAGTCTGCTGCTCCTTCATTGCACTGCAAACTTAGAGCACGTTCACAACTAACATTTTCAAACAAAAATCCATCCAGTCCTAGTTAAATCACAGGCAAGGCATAAACTTGAAATCTCAGACAGCATCGTTATTAACTGAGGAAGGAGATGGTCTCTCAGACAACCCAGGCCCAACTCACTAGAAATTATTGCTGCAAAAATTTTGAAGGTCTCAGAATTTAATCTCAGTGAATGTTCCTCAAAAACAAAGGCGGGGAAAGAGCATGTTCCTCAAATGTACATGGTCTCTGATTCCATGCTCACCATCAACATCATAAAGGTCTTTCCTTAGTGGGATAGGGTGGCAGGGGAGACAAGCTTTTGTGCAGTGTATGTTTTGGTTCATTGAAAGATGTGACCAGATGAAGAAAATAAAACATCTGGAAGATGCCATTTATTAGGAAAGATTTTCAAATACTTAGACTATAGTTTCAAAGAAGAAATGAAAAAATGTTCTGGGGTTTTTTTGTTGTTGTTTTGGGGTTTTTTTTGGGGGGGGTTTGTTTAGTTTTTTGGGGTTTTGTTTTGTTTTAATTTGCTCTGAATAGCATAAGTAATGTTTTAAATTGTAGCAGGAGAGATTTAATAGAATAGAATATTTAATAGAATAGGTAGCTTATGGCATTTCTGTCATTTAAAGGCTTAGAACAAATGTCCATCAGGAGCAGTTTAGGTGCAGGTGTGTCTGCTTAGGGGACATGGAAATAAAACAGGTGAATTTCCGTTGCTGTTAATTTTCAGTTCCATACTGCATGAAGTCATTGTCAAAAATCCTCTGAATGCTCAGAAACAAAATTAGTTTATGGGAATCCTAAGTTAACACAGAGGTATAATCAACGAGAATACGCAGCTTTTTCTCCATTAAAGAACAGTTTGAATTAATGAGTAGGTTTTATTTGTCTGCACATGCAGTTGAGGCAGGATCCAGCTGTTCAGATGTGGTAATTTAGTGTCTTTTCAGTTACTCCAGCATACTTCACTTGCTGCCTAACTGCTGCTACAGAATGACACATATTTCCCATGAATCTGTCAGCTCCATGCACATCTGGCATACTGATGATGTCTTAGAGAGAATACCCTGCAGGGGATGGGCTGAGAGCCAGCACAGCCTCATGCAGTTACTCCCAGAGAGGCAGGTAGTACCATTGGGCATGGCCTTGTACATCCTCACATCCCTCCAACTGCTGCAATAGAAGGACATGGATCTCCTCAAGGCCCTGGGAGAGATATCCTAGAATCTCCTAAGTGGAACCAACACTTGTGTCCAGGCAAATTAATTGAGCTCCTAGTGTTTAATGCAAGTCTGGAGCTATAAAATGCTGCCTGATTCCTCTTGCCATATGTATAACATGTATTGAAATCGTGCTACTGCAACCTCCTCTGAAACCATGTAACGTTATAATTCAAACAGTGACCCAGTCTGTTTTAAAACAATTTGGATATGATTAGTGCCTTTAATTTCGTTTCTGATAGACTTTTGCAGGCACAACGGACCATTAGGAAATACTTGGTTGTCAAACAAGTTTTAAAATTATAAAATCAGCAGTAAATTTTTGAAGCTTAATAGGAATATGCTGAAGAAAACATATAATACGTGAAGAAAATAAGAAAAAAAATTTGTAGAAAATTTTTTTAAGAAAACATTTACCTTACGAACCTCTATACCTATCAGTATTCAGAATCCTATTCTGTCTGCTAGTTGGGGGAGAGATGAGGAAAGATGAAAGGAGCATGCTTCAAGACAAATAATGAAAAAATTTCTTTACTTTTTGTTATAACATTTGAACTTGCAGGTCACTCCCTACTAAGGTTAGCACAGATTTAACCCACTAACATTAAATATTAATGTTTTATCTTTCTCTTGCATTTTAAATCAAAATTTTAAAATCTGTTTGTTCCCAAAAGCTAGCCACAGAGTCTAGGAACCATTTTTTTAAATAAAGCCATTTTTATTAACAGGAAAATCTTGATCATAATAGCCATTGGATTTCTGTAACTTCCAGAATAAGAGCAGCAGTAGTTCTCACTTAGCTCCTTAGCTCTTGGAACTGTTAATGATGATACTGCTGATTACCAACAGGATAAAAAAACTATGTCAGGGTGTTGGGTTTTTTTCATAATCACCTGATCCTGGATGAAAAACCCACATGAAACAAATGAAAAGTTAAATATTCCACAAACAAACAAATCTGAAGGTTTACATCCCTACATATTCATGGTTTTTTATCAGTCAGAAGAAACAACTTCTAAATCTGAAGTGATAGCTTCTAAATACTAAGTCAAAAAAGAAATTGCAGCTCCTAGAATTAATTTTTCATATCTCACTTTTCAAATGTTTTCCCGTATTTTCCAGAAGTTTCGAAAGACTCTTGAAGACTTCAGGAATTTAAAATTTAGGAATGAGCTGATCCAGAGATTTCATAATCAAAATTATTCCTGTACTATAACAAAGATTTATTATATCTCTTGAAGGTGAAAATACAACGACATCTCCTACAGCAAGCATGTGCTGGCCAGCCATAAAATCATGTAGGTTAGAAGGGAACTCAATTTCTCCAATTTCTTACTCAAAGAAGGTCAGTCAGTGAAGGTTTAATCCAACATGTCTATGTAAAAGGCAGCTATTTGAAAATGCTCAAGCCTTGCAGGCATTCTACAAAAACATACCCCCCTAAAATAAGGTGTTTATGAATAGCAAAGCAAGAACACATTTTAACTAGAAAGGAAAAAGTGATTTATCTTCTTCAAGAGATTAATTTCATGCTGGAATGATCCAATGTACTCTGCAGAAGAAACATGAAGGTAACAAGCACAGGAAGCAATAATTGAAGATTAAAGCTTTTGTTACCTTGGACAGGTTAGAATGCATTTGAGCGGGTTCCAGTAATATAATTATAATTACACTGCACAAAGGTGTGAGAGCTGAAGTACCATTATATAGTATTCATTGCTTGATATGATGGGCAATAGGCAGCTAGCTTTTTTTAGCATCCAGTTTGAAGATTAAAGCTGGGATAATAAGAAATAACTTGTTTTCTCCCTATCATAGACTGGTAAAACACAATAAAGCTTTGGTAATCAAACAAATGTTCAAACCATGGTGATAAGCATGGTAAAAAGAGATTAATAAACTAGACAATTCAGTAAATATCAACTTCCAAACCTCAACAGAACTGTAGGCATGAAGGGACAAAGAGGAATTTTCTGGGAGAAGGTCACATTATCACAACACACCTGCTAGCCTGATAATAATTCTAAGGTGCTGTTAAGGAAGCCATACATCCATCACAGAACTGAATTTACACCTCAAAAAAGCACTATAGGCTTGCGTAACATTTTGGAGTCACAGAATAGCAGAATCATGGAATCATAGAATGGTTGCATTAGAAGGGATCTTAGAGACCATCTAGTGCCAACAGCCCTGCCATGGGCAGGGACACCTTCCATTAGACCAGGTTGCTCAGAGCCCCATCCAGCTTGGCCTTGACACATCCAGAGTTGGGACATCCACAGCTTCTCTGAGCAACCTGTTCTAGTGCCTTCCAGTGCCTTACTACCTTCACAGTAAAGAATTCCTTCCTAATATCTAATCTAAACCTACTGCCTTTCAGTTTTAAGCCATTCCCCTTTGTCCTGTCACTACAATTCCTGATGAAGTGTGCCTCTCAACCTTCCTTGTAGGCCCCCTTCAGATACTGGAAGGGTGCTGTGGGGTCTTCAGGCAACATTCTCTTCTCCTAGGGAGTCAATGATGACTCCTACAACAGAAGGAAAGATGCTCATATGGGTTTGTCCCACTTTTTTTTACAAGATCTGATTTCTTGGATGTGATTGCAGACAATCCTCAGATTTGGGATGTGCATAATCCAATGTAGTAGTCTGTTACCCAGGAAGTATTAGCATAACATTTTTAAATAAATCACAGAACAAAAAATTATCTCAATTGAGAACTGCACTGTGCAGGTCCCAGCTCAGCATATTATATGATTCTATGTTTCAAAGACAGAATTTTTTGTTCTTTGAATATATTGACTGCCCCATAGATTTTGTTCTGAGGAAGATAAAAGAAAGAGAAAAACTTGCTCTACTAATTGAAAGGTACATGCCCAGCTCACTGAAGGTGTTCTTATCTTTCTCTAAACACCGTAACAGGCTTTTGTTCTTTATAGAGTAGTTCTACCCAGACTCTGCAGTCAGGGTGAGGATTTCTTTCTGAGTCATGCAGGTCTGTTTTATAAACACCCTGAAATTTAGCACAAACTAAAGACTTATTGAGGCAACAGGACAAGTGCAAGGTCCTTCACCTGGGAAGGAAGAGCTCCTTGCAGTGCTGCCAGCTGGGCTTGACTGAGGAGAGCAGCATTGCTGGCAAGATGTGTGTTGGCAGACACGGAGTGAGCATGAGCCAGCAGTGTGCCTTGGCAGCAAAGAGGAACAACAATATCCTAGGCTGTGTGACTAGCAGAGATGGAGCAAAGTAATCATCTCCCTTTACACAGCGTTCCTTAGACTGCTTCTACAGTACTGCATTCAACTTTGTGCTTCCCAATACAGGAAAGACATAAACAAACTAGGCTGGATTTAGTGGAGGGCCACCACGATGGTCAGGGGCTGGATCACTCACTCTGTGAGGACAAACTGAGAAAGCAAGGCTGGTTCAGCCTGCAGCAGAGGTGGTTTTTGGGGTACTTTTCTGTAGCTCTCCTGCACCTCTGGGAAAATAAGTGAGAAGATAGAGTCAGGCTCTTCGCATCAGGAGAGCGAGATATATAATGGCCAGAGATAAGACTGGTTTGAGCACACAGCTGACCCTGCCTTGAGCAGGAGGTTGGATTAAACACCCACATCTCAGCATCCCTTCCTGATGGATTTATCTCATGATTTTATACGTTCTCAGGAAAGAAGCTGAAGAGTACAAAAGGTAACTGCTAACATGAGTTACCAATGTTTTGCTGTTACCAAAGCAGCAAAACCATCCTGGCACCAATAAACTGGAGCAGACTTGCAAGATCCTTGCAAAAAGGTAGGGAATAGTCTTCCCTTTCAGACTACTGCCTCTGCTTCAATCATGAGAAGGAATAACCTTAAATTGTAGCAATAGATTCCATTGCCATGTGTTCTTCCTTTCAAATGTTATTTTTTAGCCATTTACTCTTCTGGGGTATATATGATGCCTCATTTATAGATTTCTGTCTCTATTTTTGTTATCTTTCTAGTATTTTCTGTCCTGCTTGCTCCTCTGTACACTTGAGATAAATAACGATAATGATAATAATAATAAAGCAGCTGCTTTTTATTTTACCCTAAAACATTGGAGATGTGATAAAGGGTAGAAAAATTAAAAAGGGAGTCTGAAAGTCAGAATTCAAGCTTTAGTTTTAATTGGCAAGAAAAACTGTGGTGCTATTTTACCTTAGTACTGAGAGAATATGCTTTAAATAATTTCAAAATTGCCTATAAAATTAGTTACATCAAGATAGATATTCTGGTTGTATTTAACATAATAACAAAAAAATGAGGAGGAAGAAAATTACCTGTGGATCATCAGAACTGTTCTTTCTTGCAAAATCAAGCATAAGCATTGCAGCTCCTAGGTTCAGGATCACAGTCACTGTATGAAGTCATGCACTTCAAAGGGTTTAATCTCAGAAATGTGGATTTTATCACTTATGTCTGAGATATGTCAATCTATATTGGATTCCACCAGACCAGAGACATTTAATAGGTGCTATTACTATTCTACTCAACTTTTAAGATCATTCTCAGACCAGATTTGTATTTCTAGAAAACAGAAGAATTAGCCATAATGCTGGTAGCGGAAAAACCTATTCTTGCTAAATGAGCACTCTATGGAAGTGGGGGAAATTTTTACTTATGAACTAATCTTATCCTTTATTTCGTGTAAAAACTTGGTGAACACCACTTTTAGACATACATGCTCTTGACAAAGTTCTTAAAGGGTTTATCAACTGCTTTGCAACATTTAGTTAAAATTAGAAGGTGCACAAATCTCAAAATTATAATTGGCCAATGTCTTTTTTCAGTCATCTGAAAGAAAAAAAGCAAAGATTTAAGTGTTCTTCCAGTAAAATAATTTTCTTGAAGACATACCAGGAATTATCTCTGTTGAGTTCTCTACCAATCAAGCAGCAATATTTCTTATAACCTCGATCAACAACAATGGGGAGCAGCATAGATAATCCTCTGAAGTTCTGATTTTTCTAAGGTTAGGCTCCAGAAAGGTTCAGCTCTGAATCCAGCAAAAATAGGCACAGAACCCTAAGCATCTAACAGCGTGCAGAGCTAATGCAATCTGAAGTGCGTACAGCCTTGCAGAAAAAGAAAAAAACCAACCTAAAACTAAAACCCAGCAAAAAAACCCCAACACCCCTCTCACACCCCAAACAAACAAAAAACCAAATCAAAACCAAATGAACAAAAGCCCCAACAGAGACCAAAGCGAAACAAATGAAAAACCCCTTATGGAAATATTTATATAGTTGCATATGAAACTCTGGAGATTTTTCTCTCTCCATCCACATCAGTCAATTCCCACCACACTGCCTGGACCAGGAAGTGGATGTGGCTGCGCAGGATTGAAGAAAACTGCTCCCAGTCCCTTTCTGCCTCCTTCGAATTTCCTGAGCTTTACCAGTCAATACCACAGCCCATTACAACTGTTTTCCTGAAAGCCAGACCACCTGCTCTCCTAAATAAAATGGGAGGGCACATCTGGTGGGCAGAAGAAAGGTGTCTCTGAGGTCCCAGGTAGATGTACTACAGGTAAGTCAGAACTAGAAAAAGAAACCTCTGTTCTGCCACAGAAATCCTGGAGAAAAGGAGCTTTCTGCAGAGAGGCAGATGTCATGTTGCAGGGGAAGCTCTCTCTCTGCAGGGAGAGCCCCTTCATTTTTCTTCTGTATTTTCTACTAGATATTTAAGCATCAGGTAATCATCATCTGGCAAATTCTCACATAGGTAGCTTGAACAGTTAATTTCTGTGCATTTCTGACTTTTATAACTTGCCTTGCAATCACTTCTGCATATAAAATGCCGTTGTTTGTATATTTGCTGCTGGCAACATAAAGACGGCAAAAATCCTTGCCAGTTTTATGTATACTAGTGTAGATCATTCTGAAGCTATAATAAAGGTTGGTTTTTGCTCCTTAACACTGGCTTTCTGTTGAGTTTCTGTCTAATATTCTGCCAGACAAATCAAAGTGTATATAATTTTAAAGGGCTGAAGAAGAATGTCACTTTATATACCATGAACTGCTATTTTAAAAATAACAGTTATGATGAAAACATCCCCCACCCCCCCCACCGCCCCCCACTACAGTACAT
>VZRQ01000890.1:929933-950774 GCA_013397975.1 Machaerirhynchus nigripectus
CCCCCCCCCCCCATAATTGTGTTTTACATTTTAAGGCCTAAATTCCCATTCACTTCTTCATAAGGAATGAGAGAAAAACAAGATTTCTGACTTTTTTCTTAATTGCTCTAAGTTGCAGTATATGAAAATTGCACAACTGCATCTGAATGTTTTCTTTAATTCTAATTTGTAATGAATCCCTTTATGCTTCCTACATTGTCATCTGTCTCAACAACATTAAATTCCAATTTGTTGACATCTGGTCCAGTCCAAATCAAATCAAAGACATTTGACATTGCAGAGCTGTATTCAGCAAGCTTTCAGACAAACAGCAGAGGCTGCACAGAATTTTTTAAACACCACAACAGATCTCCTTCATCCTCAGCATACACTGAAAACCAGTGTGAGAATCAAGTTTTGGAAAAGAAAGAATGAAGAATTAGTAAGGGATGTCTTGTTCTTTCCACTTTTAGGTAACTGTAAACCAGAATAATTCCACTGAAGTCTGCAGAATTCTACTGTGAAAAAAATAGAGGAATTATATTTTCTCACCTTGAAAAAAAGCTGTTTGATTTTAAATAATTGGATGAGTATTCTGTATCATTCACAAATGCAGCATTCTAGTTCCCTTGTAATAAAGATATAAACAAGGTTTCTCTAAACTTCATCTCCCTCCACACAAACTATCTACCTGAAATTTCGGCTTATGTAATGAATAAAACTTTTCTTAGGAAAACTGAAGCAGAGGTCAGTAAAGCAAGTCAAAGAAATGTAGTAAGAAAGACAACTGTACATGCAAGGCCTAGGAAGTGAAGGATCTGGGTGGCATTAATGATTTCATTCCTTCTCAGATCTCATCAGGTGAAATGTCTGTTGTGATTTCAGTAACGTAACTGTCTCCTCTTGACTCCACAGCGCCTCTTAGGCTATCCATGTCCACATGAACCATAGCACCATCTGGAACAATGCTGATCCATTCTGGCCCCTTGCGGCATCCCCTGGGTTAGGCCTTGCAAGGGAATCAAGCACCATAAGCTTTCCCAAGACAATTACAGAGGTTTAATAGGCAGCATAGAAGGGTTGAAGTGAGAGATGTTTTCTCAGAATATCACTATACTGTTCACATGTAGTTTGAGCTCATTTGTCATCATGCCCTAACTAGTGACTGCAGCACTTCCCTCTGAATGATCCTCTTTGGTATATGAGGTTACATTAGTCCACAATACAAAAAAATTTGCTTTGGGGTTGTTTGGGATTTCATTCATTGAAGATTTCTATGTTAAATAATTAGCTTACTAAATGTAAAGATTTCCCTGAGGCGAAATCATGATAATGAAAACTTCAGCCTAGTGCTAAATAGTGTCAACAGAAAACTTGTGTCCTCACAAAGGCCAAAACCATTTATCAACAAGTTGTAACAAAATATGAGCACAATACCCTCAATCAGACATGGCTTGGTGATTGACCCCAACCATCTCTCCTTTAAACAATGCATCAGTTTTACCATCAAAAACAACTGCCAGGAGAACGTTAATGTTCTCCCCCAGCTCCTGCAGCAGCAGCGAAGTGCAGGGTCAGACTGGGGAGGGAGGATGAAGACCGAAAAAAGCTGATAGGCACCTACAACAGCCACTTAGCAAAGCTAGGTATAATGTTGTGTTGGTTTATAGTTATTTCTACAAAAATTAAATATGAAGGATATAAAATGTCCAAATCAAACGACCAAATCAGAAAGGTTTGGGGAGAAGAGTGGGAAAAAGCACTGCTCTAGAGACTCCGCGATACAGAGGCGCCATGTGCCAAAGCGGTGAAACAGCCCTGTGTACCCCAGGCCTGTTAAAGTGCCAGTGCACTTCACTGGCCTCAGTTTCTAAACCTGAAATAAGTAAAAAAAACATAACACAGACATACCTAGCAAGAAGTGCTTCACAAGAGGCTCCTAATGGCAGCAAGTCATGTGAGATGGTTTCGTGGGCTCTGAACATCCATAGGCACCTGCTGGCTGAAGGCCTGTGTCAGGAGCAGAGCCTCTCCTCAGTCTATTTTTCAATACAAAAGAGGGTAGATATGATTCAGTGTCATGCACCTCCCCACTCCCTCTCTCTTGTTGAAGAAAAAAGCTCATCCCGTACTCCTCCACCTTCCTCTCCACCTCCAGCTGTTTTGAAAGAGCTGCCTGTCATAATTTAAAGCAGACCCCACCTTAAGGTGAGTAACAGCATCTAATAAAATTCTTTGGCACCAAATCTGACTGCTTTCTCTAAGCCCCTGGCTACTGAGACCTCCACAGCTTGCCCGTGGTGGAAGGGTGAGTGACCCAGCCAAGCCAGCAGCTGCTGAATCACAGATAAGGGAAGGGTGGCCACTTTCCACAGGTGCTCCAGGTTAGACCCATATACCAAAGGTGGCCTCCTGTAGAAATGTCTCAGCTGCCTTTGCTCCTCCAGTCACTGGAGGGAGTTACTACCATGAGAGTAGAAGGGGAATACAAAAAGAAGGCAGTTGTGACAGCCTCCAAGGTTTCCCACCCCAGCCTTCAGGCTCATATTTTTGGGCAGAATGGGCAAAGGCACATCCATATGCATGGTTCCCCGTAGCAGTGGGGAAGAGGATGGCTGCAAGCACAGCAGCTGCTGCAGCCTTCTGGAGTCAGCTCTGAGTCACCACATCATCACAGTGCATTGTTATCACCACTTAGCATGCATGATGACCAACACTTTCTACAAATGGCTAATAAATGTCTATTACTTCTATTTTAACCTTTCCCTCTTATTTTATTGGGTCAAATTTCTCATGCCAGCACTCACAAGCATCTTGGAAAGCAGCATTCAAAGTGTCTTCTTCCAGACTTTCAGTTAAACATATTAAATATAATTACATTTCAGACAGTAGCCTGAAATCTGTCAGCACCACATCCCAGATGAGGGATGTGTCTCTGGACTGGCTTGCTCCAGAAGAAAATCTAAATGTGGAGCACATGAAGGTGCAGGACAACACCTGCCCCCCTTTCCACCTGCTCTCCCACAGTGACAGAGACTTGACCTCTTGCCTTGCTGTACTGGGGAATTTTTGGATGCATCTCTAGGGCTACTCACATTACTTGAATAACCACCCCGTTGAGGAGAGACTGAAGAGTCAGGCAGAAGTATCCTGGAGACTAAATCAATTTTACATGGATTTAGCTGTAAATATTCAGCTGGACTGTGCCACTCTAGAAAATTTTTCTCCTTGTACAGACAGAAACAGTAGCTGTTAGCAGTACAATACTTGCAAAAGATACTCCGCAGGGGAACACACCAGTTCTTAACACTGTTATTAAGGAAACATCTCATAAAAATCTTCCACAGATCTGTTGACAACTCCTTTCTGAATTGTTCAAAACTATAAACTCTCAGCACATTTTCAAGAGTGTTACATATTTTTGCTTGCTTTGCTTTTCTGCTTGGAAAAAGTTTGTTTCTTTCAATATTCTCGATATTTTAGCAGCATCAATTGAATTGAAGAATCTGTGTTTTTTCTCTGGAAGTGTACTAAAAAGAAAGAATCAACTAAATTTATTGTGATTTACCCACAAATTTATTGTATATTTAACATGATGATGTGCTCAATTTAACATTATTATCAATAGGCCTAAATATATGCCTGCTGGGGTTTAAACTTGGCTATGACAGTAAGCAACACAACATGATCTGTCATTTATATCTTTGCAATACACATATTGGAGCTAATTCACTTCTCATTTAACGAAGAAAAACTTTTATATTCACTGCAGTTATTCCAAAATTGTGCTCCCAGAATTTGCAAGAAAAGCAGGCCCCATAATCCTTACAGTACAACAGAAATGATCTATACACAATTTGGACTAGAGCTTCATATGCTGTGAATCATGTAGGTGTTTTGATTTAGAACAGCTGAAAGATCTGTCTCACCAAACATAAATTGCAGGCTTCATCTGAGGGGTAAATCTCTGGGAATCTTTGGCTGACATGGAATCTATGTGCTGTTTTCACATGCGGAGTCTGTGTATTATCAGCCAATATCTTAACTTGCTGGATATCGCAGGTTATACTCAGGCACAGCAAGTGCAAGAAGGTCAGCAAGTTTAACCATACTTACAGCTCGCAGCTGTCTCTTCTTCTTCCTAACTTTCAGCAGGAATTTCAGGAAAAAGCCTTTATTTCCTTGACGTTGCTCAGGACTGGAAGGCTTTTTCCCCTTCTATCCTATTACTATACACAACCCTCTTTACCTCTCTGTTTACTTCTTCGAGGACAGGACAAAACCCTTCTTCTCCATGTTCCTGGGGCAAAGCAGAACAGAGTCCCTTCAATTTAGCTCAGTTATCTGATGCTATGTATCATTCCTGAACTTTTCTTCCATGGAATTTTTAGGATCTGCTCCTTTCCTGAAAGGGGGTCAGATCTATACATGTGTGGTAATTCATTCACTGTAACTGGTTTTTAACTTCCTACAGTCTATCTGTATCTATCTATCTATCTATCTGTCTATCTAATAGGTATACTGTCCTTTGGGGAACAACAGAAATTGCACACATTTCTTACAACATCAGTGCATTTTCACTTGTCTATTAAACAGGATTCAGTCACTGGAAACAGGAACCAGATGAGGCAGTTTGACGCAGGCTGCCAGGAAATGTCTTAACACCCCAACTTGGTGTTCTCTCCATTGACCTGGCTGGATTCCAGAGATTTCCCTAAACTTTACCCCTTTGATTAAAGATCTGAATGTGAACCGACGGTTGCCCAACAAATTATCTCTCTGCCATAAATGTACTTAAGAATGTGGGCCAAATTCCAATCACTTTTAAAATGACATTGTTTCAGTAACGATCATTCTGTATTCTAAAACCTCAGCTGATGGTGTTACAGCAGCTTAGCCGGTCCGCTGTGGCTGTCTCTATGCAAGCAAATTATAAATTACCTGAGGACTTACCTGGGCATAGGAATAAAAAAGTTAACACTGAATGGACACTGCCACAAAGAGGTCACATGCACATAGTCAACCTCTTTGGGAGGCACAGGGGATTCATTAGCATAGGCATAAGTTGTTCTGTACTAGTTAGCCTCGGTTATTGCAGACATTTCTGGACACTTTTATTTTGCCAGCTTATAGCTGTGAGCATCCTCTAAACCTACTCATATTGCAAAACAGAAAAAGTTATTCTGAACACCACTGCATGGCCTTTAACTAAAGTGCATCTTGCAAACCAGGATTACAATTGAGTCCTGGGACTGTTACCACGCTCAGCAGGTACCCAGTAAGATACCAAATATTTTGTTAAACCTCTGTAACATACTCATCGTATATTTGATGCCTAAAATACAGCTATGTTACAAATGCCTTGTAGTGTAATATATATTGCTCTTACGGTGAGTAGTATTCCATGACAAATTAAGAACATACTCTATTTAGAAAGCCTAAGCTGAGATAATTAGATGCCAAGCATGGCTCTGTTGTGTAAAGATTGAAAAGTATCTCTTCTTGAAGTAAAGGATGAGTATGCATATGTAGTTTGTGTCTGCAATTAGTAATATAGCAGTGCTGTCATGGGCAACAGGATCAATAGATTAAACCACCCCCAACCTCATTATAATTCAACAGTGTAGGAGGAGAAGGTCATGGCTATATTCAGGGGTTAAAATTAAGAAGAAGATTCATTAACTTTGAATCCAGCTCATCATGCCTGCAAGTCTGTGTACAGAGAGATGGCTTTACATTTTTAATAAGATAGGAAACACTAGGAACAGGAAGAATTAGAAATTACTTCAGTGAAGTAATATTTAAAACTAAACAGCATTGACTATAAAACAAGGTAGTAATTCAAGAAATATGTATGTTCTAAAAAATACTCATGAATGCATCAATAAACAGATAAATTTAATTATATTATGTTGAACTCTGATATTTTTTATGACATTACTTTTGGAAACTAATGATAATCAACAATGTAGGAACACTGGGCTGTAATTTATGGCAAAATAGAAATCAAAAACATCATGCATAACAAATATCTAATAGAAGGAAAAAATCTTTGGTACTAGCTTTATTTTGTGACCTTTACTTTGCCTTCCTCCTCTTTTGTAGAGGATCCTAACTTTAAGGAATGTGTGGGTACTGGTACGGTTGTTGGCACCACAGAAAGATTAACATGATAGCAAACTTGAAATCATGGCCAAGTTTAGTACCAAGGATGTAGGGTGCTACAGATGGCATTGAGCTCTCACGCTTTTTATAGCCAACCTTTCAGCAGGAAAGAAAAGTATCACTCTGTTAGTGTAATGATTTCTGTCAGTTTGTATCAGTGAGAGCTTCCCCAAGGAACTCACAGAGTACAAACTGCCCCATTCAAAGATCAAGAATTGCATGTGTATGTGCTTTCACCTGCTCGTTTTACATCCATCCAGAAGGCAGGTAGAAAGATGGCTTTTTTTTTTTTTTTTTTAAAGATATTATCCATACTAAGTATTTTAAAATTAAAAAGTGTAGTCTCCAGCTGCTTCAGGAGATGCGGTGGACACCATGGTTCCAATGGTGTGAAGGTGGGTGGTTGCACTTCCCATGTTGCTAGGGAGGAAGCAGCCTGAGCAGGGAAGCACTGCTGGGGGAATGTTTATACAGTGTCGGAAAACAGCACCACTCCTTGCCAGCCTATTCCCATCTGCCTCTGCCTGACTGCAAATGGGGGAGTACAAAAGTACTTAAAATTTTCTTTAAAAACTCAGCTCTTGTTTGCTCTGAACGTGATTTTGTCCAAGAGGAGAACCAAGACTTCTACAACCCTGTTTTTGGTTAAAATAACAGTAAAAGATTTTCAGTGTTCCTGCTGTGAGCTTTGCATGTTGGAGTGCTGTAGGCTGAGAGCAGGAGACTCGTGTATGCAGTACCTGCTTGTGTGAACGATGGGACAGGAGAGAAATGGGGTGCACAGGATACCTGTGCCCACGGGCATCACTGCATCAGACTAGTGTAAAGAGCAAAGCCAAGGGGCAATCCTGAGCTCACCAGCCTGCATTCAGCATGGTGCTAACTCAGTTGCATGCCTGGTTTTGGATAGAACCTGTCGTGCTACCTGCTGGTTCACAGCATGGGCAGAGAAATCACAAGTCTGGAAAAATAAAAAGAGAAAGGCTCTACAGGCACACCCTCATTACATACTCATACTGAAGGCAAAAGAAACATCTGAGGACCAGTTTTTCATGCAAAATGAATTTCCTGGACAAGTACTTATTAGTTAAGGAGGGACCAGGCTTAGACTCAGGCCCCCTTCAACCCATACTGTGTTTAATGTCACAAGCATTCATACTGTGGACATTACAATGACAGACTCCAAGTAACAAATACTAAGCTTCCAGATGGCAACTTTTGTTCCATTTCATCACTTCTGAATTCTCTGGAATGTAGAAAGGTTTACTAAAACTTTTCCCTGCTGTTGGAAATAAGTTTTTTCTTTTGGAGTTGTTCTGCCGTGGTCATTTTGTAAGATGACCTTGTGAGAGATTGAGTCTGCTGACTCAGAAAGTCTTAGCTGGACAGATATTAAAAAGTATTGAAATTTGGTATCAGCATTGCAAGAATAAGGTGATGAAAATCAAGAAATATTAAGCAGATGACTAAGTTAAAATTGCACATTTTAAATCAACAAATTTAAAATTATGTGGCACATATAAAGAAGAAAATAAAGTCTCATTATAGACATGTCCTGTACTCTTTGGACTAAATTCTATGATCTCTCAGATCTCCCAAATTATATATTCTAGGTTCTTTTCATGGCGTTTAAATTTTAGCATAAATAAAAACTACATGCTACTACTACTCTGAATTTAAAATTAAGTCATGCTAACTGAGGTTTAATACAAAAATGATGATGATGCTTTTTTCATCCTCCTCAGCGTTGACATTTATTACCTGCAAAACACATCGAGATTAGAACGACATTGAAAATACATTCAGTAGGGTTTTTGTGGCAATTTTGCAGCAGCTTCTAATACAATACAGCAGCATCTCTAAACCAAGCTCATACATATCGTGCCTGTGAGTGTTCTGAGTTCACCAGCAGATGAAATCCATTTTTCAGTAACACAAATACTGGCTTAATTTCCAAAGATTTATGGATCAATTTCTTGCCTGTAGGCTGTGTATCACAATCCTGTATTGAACTCCTTTCATGCCCTTAAGGGCAAGCTTAAGGAGAAGCCTTTTGGATCACGTTTCCTGCCATGTTAATTTTTAAAGTGATGTGCTTTCTTGCTGGCTTTGAACAAGTCTTAGAGATGGTAACCAAAATTTTTGCTGACTTCTTTTAATTTCTAATTCTTCAAACTTCTTCTACCAAGTGTATGGCTCACCACCAGCAAAGTGTGATACTTGTGGTGGCCTAAAAAGGAACACTCTGACTTACATACCAGTTTAAAATCTGATTTTTTTAAGCAAATACCTTTTATCGTACTGGATTAAAAATTTCCCCAACTATTCTAAGCTGTGTAACACACAATAACCATGTATTTCCCCTAAAACCCTAGGAAGCTGGATTACAAACTGAAAGCCAAATTACATTATTTCTGGTTTGTATGTTTTTCATTAGAAAAAGACATGGCATACATATTTTATTTTTCACACTTTCATGATTTTCTGTTCACAATTTTATACAACTGGTGTCTTTTCAGCATAGTTCCCAGAGAAATTTCTGTTAAATGCTAATAAAAGTGAATGACAGATTGTACAAAGAGCTGGCATAATGTTTGTTTCTCCCTTTCTCTGAAAAGGTCTGAGGTAATGAAAAAGCAAAAAAAGAGGCTAAACCCCATTCAAAAATGAAACTTATCAGATAAAAATATATACCTGCAGTTGTCCATCATGTTCTTTATATATTTTAATAAGGTTAGAAATTTAAAAAAAAAGCTTTAATAAAACACACTTTACTTTTTGAAAAAGTCACAAAAATATAAGTCTAAAATTCTACAATTAAAATTAAACTCCGTACTTCAAAAAAATTACTGTATAACTTCCATATTTGCAACTAGGTCCTAGCACAACAGTTTACAGAGACTTTCTAGTTTCTAAGTGTTACATATTTTGTTTTGAAATGGACTAAATTTTCTGTGAGCAATTACTAGAGTTAAGCATACAGGTAACTCTGCAATAGGAGAATCTTATTCCCTGAACAAAACCTTAGTTGGTTGGTAAGAAAGAATTTCTGTTCATATGGCAATGACAACATTCAGAAATATTTTTGAACTTTACAATTTTATTTAATGATTTCTCTGAAAAAAAATTACTAATTTAAGATCAAAGGAACAGAAATAAATAGTAATATAGCTGGTGGCTGTTTCTTTTTAGCTTATAGTCCTTGTAAGCCCATATTAAATCATGTATCTAATTTATTCAGGAAAGATAGAAAAGCAATATTTACCCTCTACCATCCTCTCCATAATTAACATCTGTTAAACTTTGGAAGCCTAATCCACTGGTCAAGTCACAGGTATTTTCATTTGGAATGACAACTATTTCAGCTCAGTTAGCAGTGATAAATATTTATCCTGGTTTTTTACAGGAGCATAAATTTCTGGTTTTATCAGCTGCATAAGCAATGAATATGTGATGTAGACTTAGGGGGGCTGTACAAGTGTACGTCACTTATCTGCAGTAAGAAGTTCCTTCAAAAGGTGAATTTCATATCAGAAAGAAAAATAATCTCTGTTACCTCTGATCTTCACTTGGTCTTAAAGGTGTTTGAGACATGAGCTGATCCTAGTATTACAATTTCATACAACATCTCTTGTATATCCATATCTGTATTTCTCTATATATTATTTCATCAATATAAGTAACCTAGTTTCAAACATTAACAAAATAAACCAGTAGTCTTTCTTATGTAGACAACCCCTCGTATTCCTAGAAGTTTCATTGCTTGTTTGAGCACCAGGTAACATAAAATACAATCTTCCTAAAACATGCACAACCAGAACCTTTGATTTTGGTCACCAGAATTCCAGAAATTGATATGCAGTAAAATAAGCACAAAAGAGGCATATAATTTGCTTTAATGTCAATGTGTATGGATAGGAAATCTGAAAGAATTTTAATCACATTAAAGACGGGCATGTAAACATAATGCAATGTATTGAATTACCATCTACACCAGCAACTTTGTGAAAACCTTGCTATAGTGAGGATAAAGGGTTCTGTATGAACAGTGAAAACTTTACTCTTGGTGGTAACTCCAAGGAAGGAATATGTCTTCTGGTCTGATATGTTAAACAGTAAAAGAATCATCTTAATCTTTTTAAGAAAGTCAGCCTTCAGGATATAAGTCATTTACATGGAGCGTTGAGAAGAGTGAAGATTATCAGTATTGACAAGAGAATATGAGTATTAGCATCCTGAGAGTATGAATAGAAATACTAAAAAGTGTACTTGTTATCTACTACATGTTCAATTCCTGACAGAGTGGCTGTGGGAGTGGTGTAGGACATTGAGACATCTTACTTTCTATATTTTACATTTGTATATCAAGTACAAATACTGAGGATATAACTGCTGTTTAACAGAGGTGAGGAGGTCAGAACAAATGCAAAACTGCTTACTTTGCCAAAACCATTACTAAAATATATACAGTGAGATTGGAGGTCCTGTAGTATTCCTACTGATTTACTTACCTTAAACATATGACAGCTTACATCGTTTTTTTTTTGCCTGCTTCAGAGGTCCCTTCCTACTACAGTTTAGCATCACAATTTTTTACACAACCATGATGTGCTATAAAGAAAGGGACATGAAGCAACTCAAACTTTCTGGATTTCCTACTGGCACACAGATTTTGTATCTATGGGTACATAAGTAAACGTTGCAGAGAGTATATGTATTATTGTGCTACCTGTTGCAAGCATTTTTAAGGCAACACAGAGCTTTTTAATTTAAAAACATCATATGCATTTTTACAAGCAGCTGGTGTTTAAAGTATGTTTGTAAGCAAATTGCAGTTGATGTTTTCTCTGCTAATTTGGTACCCAGGGACAATCTTGAAAATTAGATCTACATATGACTAACAAAAATCTGTTGTACGATGTAATTAACTGAGCCAAGGTAGACCCTCAGAAAATGACACTAAACACAAGAGGCAAGTCTCAGAGCTCTTGTGTCATGATGTTTGCATTGTGATTCATGCACCAGCCAGCTCCAGTGGAGCCTCTGGAAGCAGCCTTCATCCCGGCTGAGCAGGGGCACTGCGCTCTCTGGTGGGCACAGAGCTGGCACGGGCAGAAAGCAGAGGGGAGTTTTGGGAAGTGGTGGCCACCACAGCTGTACCCATCCCAAGTCCCTTGTGTGAAGCTGTAGCTGCCATGTGTTAGCCCTGGAAGAGCCATACCTTCTCCTGAAACATGCAGGAGTGTCTCCTGGGCCTAGTCCTTCTGCCAGCAGCTGGGGGCTGCCCAGCCTTTATATGCCCACAGCAAATACTTTAAGTTAGATACACCCCCGATCCACTCAGTGTGAGTCTGACTTGGGGGCCGGAGGAAGCCAGAGAGGTTTTTTAACATCAAACCAGTATATACCATTACTGCTGTGGTCTGGCTACAAGGAAACATCAAATGCCCAGAGGCCTTTGTTTTTCAGCCCTGTCCTGGCACAGTTACTCCAGCCAAGGGCAAGAGTACTAGAGGCACCTACCAAAAGCTAGCTTTTATGGGGTGAGAAACAGGGCAGTGGAAGGGCAGGGTTCCCTCTGTCTTCCCAGCCATGAACCTGCGTGGCGAGAGGACGTCCTCAGGGCTGTTTGTCAGGCCATGCGCTGGCCCTGACACTGCAGCTGGCTGAAGGCTGCAGACAGAATGCTGGACTGAGGTACCATGAGGGCAGCTCTGAATGCAAAAAGCAGAACAATATTAAACCTTAAGGGGCAAAACCTCAGCTGCTGCTGAACCATCTCAGTGGCCACTACAACAATGTCCGTCCCATCATTTGAATCTGGCAAATACTTCTGCATGTGCCAGCCGGCTCATAGAACCTAGCTGCTTCTATTTTCTGTTGGGAATATCAGCACTATATTTTGACCTTTATCCTTAAGTTCCCCTGGACTACTTCAGAGGAGAAGCCTTTCTGACAAGGTTATACTAAAATTGAGTGCCCCTGGCAATTTGTACATCCTTCGGTAAAGACTGACAGTCCAAGAGTTGTTGATCTCTGTAACTGCTCGTCCTCTACTCCAAATTTCAAATATATTAGAAGAGGAATCTTTTCATCATGGCAAGTGTCTTCCAAAATCAAGCATCTATCACAGTAATGGCCTGGTCCATCCTTGCACTCAGGTAATGGCATTTCAGCTCAAGAAGCCAGCCCCTCCTAAGCACAGTGGAAGCACTCTACAAGAAGTGGCATATGTATGCTAATGCCTGTTAGATATTTTGCAAGTTGGCACCATTAGCTCCTGCCAGAAGACACGCCAAGGTGGCACCACAGCTGTTGTGCTGCTGAGGTGCTTACCAAACCTCCTTTAATCAGGGACTCCACATCCAGTCCCAGGCAAAGCTCTGTTTGCTGCTTGCTCCAGACCTGCTCTGATGGCTTCACAGGATAGCTTGCACCCTCTGCTTAGGAGTGGTGACTTTGCTCTCCAGTTGTCACTACCGGGGCACAAGGTGGGCGAAGTAAATGTTGTGTTTGGGGCAGTTAATCACTCCTTGAAGAAGGCACGTGCATTTTGCAGCACGACTAATCTTTTATGAAAGGCACCTGTATATTTTTAAGTTCAGCAAATGCGTACATATCCTACACAAATATGTTTGAAACAAATGTTAAAGTCAGTAATTGAATTCAAGGTTCGGGTTCTGTTCTTTTAGTTGCAGATTTAATCTGGTTCCCCGTGACTGTAATAACCAGATCCACAGCTAGTTAGCAGAAGTGGAGGGAATACACTCTCCGTGAACACTGCAGAAGGAACTCCGTGAATCCGGCTTCACGCAGTGAGTGATACAAGAGCACCATCTCGTGGTGTTCCCTTTCCAGAACCATTTCATGTAACATAATCTCTATACTACAGCATGATTTCCTCAAAAGGGTTGTCAGTCCTTGGCTTTGGGAGGTGGGTAAGGAATTCTTATTCAGAATCTTAATCTAGATTCCTTCTTTTTAAACCCTCCGAGTCGGGGCAGACTTTGTCTTTTAGGGCTAAATATACAGAACTTTTTTGAGACTGGTCACTGACAGAACTATGGCTTTTACACTTTTTTATTTTTTTTTTCTTAAACCCATTCAACTTGCTAAAATTTTGCTTCCTTGCAGTGAAACCTTTGGCTGCTGAGAGCGTATCTGGCACATGCTGCATTTTCACCACAGGTTAGAAATCAGGCTCTGAGGTGACCAGCTGGGCTAAGGTGCCAGCAGTTGCAGAGTTGAAGTAAGAATGTTATTTTTTCTTGTTTTGGTTCTTACATGTCCCACAGTCCTCAGAGCACAAAGGCTTCTTCTGGAGGATATATTAAACTGGTAAGTGCATCCAAACTTGTCCCTGTTTATACAGGTGATCCTATCATCACTATCAGGTACTTCTCTTCAGCTTCTTGCCTTGCTGTGGTGAGAGCTATTGCCTTTAATAATTGCAGAAAGGTGTAAGCACCTCGAGCAGCTCCTTGGGTTTTTCAAGACAGCATAGTAAGTGCAAGAAAAAAGAGCTGCAAAACGCAGATACTCAATATTGATTTCGGAAAGTCCTAAATGTCTACCTCTGCCTGTCTCTCAGCTAGGGTTAAGATGAAGTTAAGGAATAATCTATCTTCACAGCTGCTCAAACTGGGGGAACAGCTGCTAGACACAGCAATTTACAGAGCAGAGAAACGTCCCACCCTTCCTTACGGGGCAGACCCATTCCTAGAGATAAGTAAATAACTGGAAGAAATCTGTACTTGCACCAGCCAGGCAGGAGACTCAAGTATTTATCACCCTCTGTGGATCTGAAAGGCGTATGCAGTGTGGGTAAGAAGCTTATCACATTCCTGCAAAGTCACTGGGGCTGCCAACTGCTGAGTTTGAAAGTGGTTTTTAACAGCTGCAGTACCTGAGGAGTACTGATCTCCATATGGCAAGTGCTGTGCTCTTGCCCTAGGTATGACTCACACCGACTGCATATCAAAGGCAGGCCCGAGACAGGCTCAGCAGAGACATTAACAACAATCTGCATCTACGACTTTCACACCTTTGGCGAATAAATCACTCTCCTCAGCACTGGTTGGGGCACCTACTAGTAGCAACACCAGTCATCCTCACTCTCTCATTCCAACTCCCCTACTGCAGACAGGGACACCTTTCATTAGACCAGGTTGCTCAGAGCTCCATAGACACTTCCAGAGTCCAGCATCCACAATTTCTCTAGGAAACCTGTTTCAGTGTCTCACCACCCTCATGGCAATTTTTTTTTCCTAGTATCTTATCTAAACCTACTCTCCCCTAATCTTGAAGCCATTCCCACTTGTCCTGTCACTACATGCACTTTAGTTCAAGAAGCAGGACCTACAGTACCATCCTCCTAGTCTGTTATTTACTTACCACTGGGGAAAAAACCACCCCAGATAATTCCACGAAGTTATTAGTCTATTTCTTGAAAACTTGCCTTTCTTTACTGTGGTATCAGGAATATTTTACTGACAGTGAGCTAGTTCTGCAACAGCAGCAAAAATTCAGCCAATAGAAAAGTTTCCATTGAAATGAAAAGGAAGTGTTGGCACTTTTAACACTATTGGCAATTACTGCCAAGAGCCTTTAGGTAAGCTGCAAGAAAACAGCATAACAATGGATTCAGTACGTTTTACACAAACCCAGCAGGACTTGCACTTTGTTAAATCAACAATTTTAAGAAGCACATACTAGAAAACCTGCAAAGAGAGGATGAGAAGCATTGTTTTAGGACGATAAATAGGAGGGAAGGCCAGATTTGCCAACCAAACTGTTGAGAATAGTAATTTATTTTCACATTTACAAGACAAATATGCATAATATTTACAAATATACACAAATATTAAAATTAGATTACGATTTCAAAAAAAAGTCAAAGTATTTTTTAGCAGTATAGCCAACATACAGTACTTTTTTTTTAAACTTGGAAAAGGTTCAAGGAAACCTGCACTTTGTGAAAGAAGAAATGAAGGAAGAGCAATTTAAGATTCACAGAAGAGAAAGCATCAGAGAAAATGGTATAACAAATGTCAACATTTTAAAATCAAAGGCAAAGCTTTGAAAAAATCATAAAATCTAGTCTCCCTCATATTTTCACATAAAAAGGGGCTTCAGTCACCTCACTTGACAGCACTAGAAATGCTTTTAAAACCCTTCTGAGCAGGATGAATAAATAGTACAGAGGAATAACAGAATTAACCATTTTTATGAATACGGAATAGCAGGAAGCATTCTCTTCGTGGATGACTAAAAAAAGTTTCAGGGGACATTTGCCAGTTTGTATTGGGAAGGATGGATCATAACCTCCTTAGATTCTGTTTGCTTTTCTTAGTCCCAGGAAGCGGCCCTGTGGTGGAGTTGTGTTTCACTGGTTTGCTGCTCACACAGTCACTGGAGCTGTGGTAGCTGCACATGCACTTAGTGCAAAAGTCAAAGCCACAACTTTCACGATTGCACGTTGCTCTTTGGAGGTAGGAGTCATACTTGGCAGGTGAGCCACAGCGATGGCAAGCTTTAAGGCTTTCAGTGTTTTTCAAGTTCCTGGCAGCCTGTTGGAAAAAGCATACACAGAAAATCATGAGCAGAGTGTAAATACACTCCCTAAACACTTCCTGATATTATCTAAGTGCCACAAAACATATTCTAACTTCTCCTAATGTATAAAGATAAAAATTTATCCTAATTCTTGTTGCATCCAATACTGATAGAGACTTGACAGGAATAATCAGTCTATAATTGCAGATATTTTGTACTGGAATAGAGATAGCCAATTTTAAATTCTTAAATTTGGAAGTAAAAAGGACAGGCTAAATCAAAAGCAGTAAGGATAACAACCTTCCTGAATCTTCCAAACCTCATTCAAGTATGGTGATGTAGTTGTGTATAGACATATATATCAGGAATAAAATTTTAGACTGCTACTGAACAGTTGTACTTTTACATTCCTAATGCTACAAAGTCCTATATAGTGGTATTACAGCATCTTGATTATACTTTCCAATGACATTTCATCTTCTCTTATTGCATCAGCTTGCAAATTGAGACTTTTGAGCCTGAGCATAAAACCTTTTCCTAGTTAGGAAAATCTTTTGCTTATTAACAAGCAATAACTTTCAATGAGCATTTTTTAAAGTCCTAAAGATACAGGAGCAGGTCTATGTTCCAAGTATGTGGGGAAAAAAAAGACAGCTTAAGAAAAATAACAAGGTGAAGGGAAACAGGCTGTTGGCAGTTATTGACAACTCCTAGTGTGAAACACACTACAAATATGTAGCTAAAAAGGTCGTTTTAATGCCAGATAATTAGCTGGCAAAAAACCCCATAAAATGATTAAAAGAAATATACATCCCAAATTTTTTTTAAAAATTGGAACTAAGAACTATTAAATCTCTGGTTCTTTTTTTTTCCCCAGTTGTCCCTCAGTTTCGAAGTACAACTGACAGCTTTTGCAATATTGCTTGTCTGGAAAACATGTGATTCATTATAAACCCATGTAAATTAACAGTAAATGACTAAATTTTTTCATATCTGACCAAGACAAAATTTAAGCCAAAAAAAAAAAAATCACTAAGTGAAATTCCTAAGAAGGAAAAAAAATGGTTGTAGAACATCCCAGTATATTAATATTCTCCACTTAGCTTCTGACATTGTCTTAAAATAAATCCACTAAGCAAAATTTGGCAGCCATAGTAGTAAGAATTACAAGCAATCGAAATTGGAGATACTACTGTCAAAAATATGCTTTACAAGGTGTTTTTCAGAAAACGTGAGAAATTAAAAATGAATAGAAATAACCAGTTACCTCAGAAAACTCCGTGAGCCTGCTGTGATTCTTAGATGCTTTGGATCTGCTGCTCTTTTTGGTCAAGTTTTTTGGTGGGGCTGCTTTCTGAATGGAAGCTAAGGACACTCTGTAGGGAACATACTCTCTTGTTGCAGCATGCTCTGGTGCCTTAGTGACATTCTGATGAAAAGAAAAACAAAGACTTAAACTTGAGAACTTACCTGGTGCTGTTTTTTGTTTAATAGAAGTCAACAAGTATTTTTTGACCTTCCTCCAGGTTACCAGTAATAAAGTATCACACCAAGGAGCGTTACTGATTTTACTGTAACTTTCACAGTCACTTCTGTTATAAATACATTGAACAGCTCCCTGGTTCAAAGACAACCATCTTTTATTACGTAATCCTACTTTCATATTAACACAATTATTTAGGCAGAGCATGTAACCTATTCAACGTAATTTTTTAAAGCAAAAATCAGTACTTCCCATTCTTTATGAAGAATAGGAATGCTTGAAACTTTCTTTGTGAAAAATAAACTCCACCCACGAATTTTCCAAGTTTCCAGTTTAAGTTTAACAGAAAAGCATACAACGGAATGGAAGAAATCAAACTTTGTTGGATGAATATTCAGTGGTGTACAAATGTTTCACCCTGACAGCACTGTAAAATACTACATTAAACTCCAATTGGTTGACAACCTCATCCTGTGGCAGATCCTAAGCCGTTGTTTGTTGTCTGTCTCTCCATCTCTCAAGAAGGAAAAACATTCCTAGTGTTTTAAGAGTCCTGACTTGATGAAATGCAAGGCTAGTGTGAATGGATCTAGTACTTCTATTTCATAGGACAAAGAGGCATTAGGAACAGCTCATAGTGCAAAAAGCTTTTCAGTTTTCCATAGCAGGCGTGGTGGACTTCAGAGGCCACTGCTATAAACAGAGACCCTGAATCACAGAGCCAGTTGAGTAGTTTATCTCTGTCTCTCCCCCTTCTGGACCAGAGGGGATGCTGAAGCAAGCAAGCCTCTGCTGGGAGTCTCTAGGGCTTGCCCAGTGGGCTATGCTGGCAATGACTCTCTCCTTCCTGCCTTTGTCTGTAACAAAGGACATGTGGAAGCTCTTAAGAACATTTGCATCTCTCCTTGGGTCATCTTCTCAGTCAGCCTTCCTCAGGGCCCCTGAAGTCACTGATATAACCAGCAACATTTGAGACAGGGCATCCTAACAGGACAAACTCAGACATTCCAGTGACAGTTTTCAATCTAGGAAACTCTTCTGTGATCTCCTAAGGCTAGGAGGAGACCTGAAATAGCAGAAAACCACTGAGGGTTCAGTGCAGAAACTTACCAAAAGGTTTTTCACAGCTCTGCTATACATTTGGAAAATCCATTTATCTTCTTGTAGAATCTTCTGCCATGTTGTGCTGACTTTGGCAAAACTGCAACGACAGTACAAAAATATCAGTTGCTTCCTAGAAAAGGGATTTATTTAATAGCAAGAATAACTGCAATCTCTTCTTCTATGTAAAGATAGAATATGTTCACAGTTGTAGTCTTTAATTTGCCTTCTAGGGAAAAGACACATTCTCCATTTGTATCATTGCTTACACTGTCAGTTCATGTTTTAATACATGAACACATAATACTAAACATTGAGTAAATGTCACAAGCCCCATATCAAACATCTCCATTAGGGCATCTGATTAGGTTTTTTCCTTTCCCAGTGAAATACCATGACATCAATATACTTACTTTACTAAATCCATCTTGCTGAGATGCCTTAAAATGTTTGCTAATATATGCTTCAGGTTCTTTTGGAAGAGTTCAGCAAGAATGTCTATTCTATCCAGCCCCATTTTCTTTCCAATTAAGTTACCAAGTTCAATTCTTCCCCTAGAAACAATTCTGTCTACAGCAGCCCAAGACTTGAGATTTCTTTTACCACTTTTTTTCAAAGTTGAGCAAATCAATTCTTCATAATGGATTATTGGCAACAGTGTCTTCTTTGAAAACTGTTCTTGGTTTTGGTTCTGTTTTGGTGTGCCATAGAGATTCCCAGCCAAAGGTAAACTATCCTCATGCTCTATTGCATCAGCATATGGAGTACTTAACATAGAGGAATAACCGCTGTCCTCATGTAGTTTACTGCTTTCCATTGCCTCAATTTCACAGATACCTTCATCAAGTCTCTGGGTTACTTCGTTGTTTTCTTTGTTATGTATGGGTCTTTCGCCATCTTCAAGATCTAGATTTCTGGTGGCTTCATGATATGAGTCACTAAGGAGTATTTTCTGATGTTCTTCTGCACAGCTTTTACAAAAGCCTTCCTCATAATTCAAGGGGCAGGATTTTTCCAGCCTTGTTTTCTCCACAGCACATTTCAGTGGTGCAAACCCAGCATGAAGAGATGTACAATCAAAATCACGCTTCATTTTGCAAGAGCAGTTAAGGTTTGATTTCATTTCTTGTTTGTATCCTGCAAGAAACAACAAGGTCAGTATTAAAAAATACTGCATAAACTAGATCACAAATTCTTTTTCTTATAAAGACTCTACCACGCTACCCTTCTGCATTATGAGTTTTATGGGTTATTTTAACTTACCTCGAGTGTCTAAAATACAACTAGTGGAACTAAGGATTTGAACAGCCACTGATTAAACCTATGTAAGATCTTCTCAAAAACTACAGTTTGATGCTGCCTATAACTAGGGCAAGAAAACTGACTGGGTGATTTTCTTGGTCACCATTTCACCAGCGCACATGAGACACACCAGTGCTTCCACTTCCTTCCCTAAAGGTAGCAACATAGTCAAGACACTTGAGGTCCCTGCAAGGGACACCAGTGGCAGAAGGTCCATGAAGGACAGCAGGCCTGTGCAGGCCAGAGAAGCCTGAAGTTTGCATCCAAGACCAGAGGCAATGCTGCTGCTGTAGCCAGATATCTGGCATTTTTGAAAAGGGAGGAGGCTGGGTGGCACAGGAAAGACTTGAGTGCTCACATGTATATGTAAATTACAAAGAAAAGCGACCATCCTTAAACAATGGTCGGAGTGAAAAAAAGGTTACTTACAAGCATGATTTTAAGAGGGTGGGAGGTCGATAGATATCATAGGGAAATGGAGCTTTTCTTGCCCTGTTTCATTCCCCTCCCCCGCGAAATGTGGTGCTATCTATATTAACAATTGCGGGGGGATGGGCGAGGGCTGAAGGGGAGAAGGAGGCCGTCTCTTCCCTGTTAAATCTAAACGGAAAATAATTTTCAACATGCTTTGCAATCCGTAGGAAATAGAAGATTCCCCATTTGAGTAGGAATTTTAAAGGATTTAAGCACTTCCAGCAGTTTTGGAAAGAGGCATGAGAAAAATGTGTTCCACGAATGATTTAGAGAAAATATTCCTTCTTTGTACCTACGTTTGGTGGGAGAAAGGAGCAAATAGGCTTATGGCTTTGTATCGTGTGAGTTGGGGGAAGAGATGGAAGCCCTTCCTAAGCCTCCTCCTCCCCTTCCCCATTTCCTTGCGAACGAGCAGAGCAGCTTTTGGGCTGAAATCCTGATGAAGTGGAAAATGTCCCCCTATCACGTTTCGGTGCTCCAGGGCCTGCCCCGACCCCCGGAGGAGCGGGCTGAGGAGCGGGCTCAGCCGCGGGCCCCCGCGGCGCTGTCAGGCTACTCCCGCCCAGCGCTCAAGATGTCCCGGGTCGGTACAGGTAGAGCGGGTCCCGGCTCCGCCGTGCCCCACGGCCCCAGGAACTTGATCCCGCGCCTTCGGGGTTCTCCCCTTTCCCCCGCACTGGAGGATTCCCCCTAAGATGGTGGTGGCGGGGCGGGCAGGAGCGCGCCGAGGGGATGCCCATCCGACGGCGTGGCCCGGCGGGCGGGAGAAGCGCGGCGCGGAG
>VZRQ01000890.1:951352-963648 GCA_013397975.1 Machaerirhynchus nigripectus
GTTCTCGGTCCCGAAGAAACCGGCGGCTGCCGCGTCCCGGCACCGACACGCGCCTACGCGCAGGCTGGCGCCCAGCTGCATCTGCGCCTGCTTTTTTAAAAGAACGCGCCTGGGATCTTCCCATCACTCTGACACGCTCCGAAAGTGCAAGCTCCTCTACCGGGGAAGGATTCTCTCCCGCACTGGAGATATTAAAGAACCGCCCGGATGCAAAGCTGTGCCATGTGCTCTAGGATGACCAGGCTAAAGCAGGGAGGTTGGACTGGATGATCCACTGTGGTCCCTTCCAGCCTTACCCGTTCTGTGATTCAAGACTGGCAGTGGATCTGGGCTTCTCTCCATAAAATTGTATTTATTTTATATGACCAACACTACCAGTAGTTGCAGAGTGAGCAGGAGCATTACTGGGAGCTAGGCTGACTGGACACCAGTGCAGGGATCCCTGCCACTGCTGGAAAGGCAATCTGCTCACAGCTCAAGGAAGTTGCATTTGCAGAGACAAAATCCCTTGCGTTAAAATTAATACAGAGCAAGCAGGGGACTTACAAGTTTTTACATAGTAAGGCTTGCCATGACAGGCCAAGGAGGACAGTGACGTCCCCTTTTGTACAGCACTGACAGATGACGGGTTTGGAATATTTTTGTCAGCCTCGTGCCAGAACCACATGATGTCTGGTTTTTCTCACACTGATCAGAGCCTGGGCACTTGCAAGGCAACAACATATTTAGTGTTCGTTCAAGACCCAGATGAGAATAGGGAGGCAGGATCTGGCCAGACACGCTACAAGCTGGAACATCAGGGAAGGTCTAGGGTGACAAAGACCTAAACAGTTCCCTAAGTTTCATGCAGTAGTCCAGTGTGTAGGCCCAGATGATGGCCTTTATTTGTTTGGAGGAATGTGAAGGTGAAGCGAGAAAGAACAGCGAACTCCATTTATCACTTGGCATAAGAGGGCCTTGGTTTAAGTCAAGTCACAAGTGCTCTCTAGTCTTCCATTTACAATACTGATCTAGTAAGAACAAAGACTTCAGTCCTAGTTTCTGCTCCAATCACTATCTAATTATTTTACACAAAAAAAGAGTCAATATTTCTTTTTACTTTTTTATGTGCCAGTTGGGAGTTGTAAAACTGCTAGTAAATGCAGACCTAGGTCCCATGCTTACTAACAGGAAATATGTATGTCTCAACTTATGCACACAAACATTCCTCCATCTGAAGTGAATGTATGCCTCTTAAATCAAAAGATTTGAAACTTAATCATAGTTACCATGCAGTGTTTACTAAAAAACAAAGCTGATAAAGGTATCGAATGTTAAGACCCTGTTAAATAAAGACAAAACCAAATATGCCAGTTATAGCATGTAACCTTTAGAAAATCAATGACTTGAAGAGTCAATTAAAACCATAAAGGAGAAACTGAACTGCAGTCAAGTGGATACTAAGGTATCAGCTGAACAATATTGTAACAATTCTTTTCA
The DNA here is from genome assembly GCA_013397975.1 of Machaerirhynchus nigripectus. NCBI lineage: Eukaryota > Metazoa > Chordata > Aves > Passeriformes > Dicruridae > Machaerirhynchus > Machaerirhynchus nigripectus. Next base: position 952,832 of record VZRQ01000890.1, read on the forward strand.
TTTCTGACTCAGGAACAGAAATATTCATTCCAAAATCAATTCATATGATTCATCACTTGGCATCCTTGGCTTTTTTTTTCTGGAACAAGGGATATTCCTAAACTTATTCTGTGTTTATAAATAAGGGCCAGAAGGCCTTGAAAACATGACAGGGATACACTTTGACTCCCTCTCCCATGACACATATAAGTGATTAATAAATTTGCAGATAGGTAGAGTGGGGTCATTTATTTATCACTTTTTTCCAATCACTCAAACAAAATAGGATTTTTTTTGTTCTCTCAAGTAAGCTATTTCCCACTGATGTGTGATGGTTAAGATATACTTTAAATGAAAACTGGAACTAGAAATAACTCCTTTCTTAATGCATGCATACCTTTTGAGAGTGGTGTATCTGTACTTTCTCAGTGGAAAAAGTTAAAAACTGCTGTTACTTCTGGTGCAGTCAAATTTACTTTTCAAAAGGGCTGCAGCAATAATGTCTTATATGAAGATAATAGTGTCTTTTACTCAGCAAGTAAGAAAACTGTTGAACAGTCATGAGGAAACAAGTTGTGATGTTTTGCATGATCTGAAAAGAAGGTCCATTTTCTGGGTGGTGCTCCGAGAAGCTTCCTTGCAGACCAAGGTCTACATCTATTGTAATGGCCTGAGAAGGAACAACATTCAGGAGGAATTCTTTTTTTCATTTTCAGAAATAATTTCTAGTAGAGACTCATAATCAGCATACTCTCTCAGAGTTTGTATCATTTCATCTAGCATTTCTTCCCCTAGCATGAAAGACTCAATATGATGCACTGATCTGCTTATTCTGTGGTCTGTAATCCGGTCCTGTGGAAAGTTGTATGTTCTGATCTTCTCTGATCTTCCTTTAGTCCCAATCTATTGAACAAGAAGAATCAGTTTATCATCATCATCTTACAAAAATGATGAAATATTGATGAGGCATATAAGGCAAAAGGTTTCTCTTCTTCCCATGACTATACAGAACTTGTTATAGTTACATAGTACTCAGATCACTTCAACAGCTGCAGTAAGTGTTCTCAAACATGTAAAAGAAGACTTCTACTGCATCTTTTTCTAATACTATTCTGGCTCTTCATGCTGCAATCCAGTGTGTTTCACTGGATTTCTAGGATTTACATACTACTGAAATTTTAAGTCTGGCTAATATATGACCTTTATTGCTGAAGTAAAATGTAATGTTGTTGTTGAGAGAGCCTGGGCACTCCACAAATTTTTTTCTCCAGAGTGGCCTAGTGGAAGGCATCCCTTCCCACGGTAGGAGGGGTGGAGCTAGATTATTTTTAAGGTCCCTGCCAACCCAAACCATTCTATGATTCTATGACCTTTTTTTGCCTCACGTAAGTCCTTCCTGGACTCCTCTTGCTCTGTATTTCCATTTACTACTTGCTGTTCAACAAAGGGGTTACCCTAAAAACATATGCCTGTACAGAATTTTATCACAAGTAAATGAAACTTACTTGAATCTTTCGAGCACTGTTTCTCTTTTTGGTTTCTTCTTCTAGTTTGGCGTTGTATAGTTTAGCACATAGCATTTGCATAGCCTTCTCTTTGTTTCTAATTTGGGATCTTTCTTGCTGACATTCAGACACAATCCCTGTCAAAAATATTAGCATTTAGCACTTTAGATAAGCACATACTAAAAGAGTTCTGCATTTTCTGGAAGATTTTTATTATGTTACATTAGGCTGTTACATTTGGACTGTAAAAGTCCAGGTAATTAACTGGAATGTAAAAGTCCAGGTTTATTAATGAGTAATAATACATTTTGGGAGAGAAGTGTAGGCTGAGTGTTTTAAGCCATAAAAAAGAAATTTAATTTAGTGGAAATTTAATTCACCTGAGCAACAGATTAATAATGAAATAAAAGATATGTGATGTGATCTGACTAATAAAAGACATCTTGAATACTTGTAAATTTTGGCCGCAGTTCCAGGAAACGTAGGATTTAAGGAACAGTAAAACACATGAGATAGTGAGTGCATAAAATATGATCAGAATATAGAACAGTAGGCACTATTTTATTTAAAAAAATAAAAGAGTGTGCTTTCTCATCCCAAAACACACACTTAAAGATAAGAAATTAATAGCCCAAAAAAGGAGCAGGGAGAAGAAATACAGCACAAGCTGTTATTTGGATTTATTAAGTAGCTCTGGTAATATTAGAGGATGATTTTATAAGATTACATAGTATTACTTTATGAAAGATTTATTTATAAACAACATTTTGGATCGTGGTGAAGGTTTATGAAAAGATTTTGGATGAGAAAAATAGAGGAAGTAACAGGACAATTTTAAGGGAAGAGAGACCAGAGAAATGAAGAAGGGAAAGGTGGAACAGGAAGAAGTCAGGAGATAATGTGAGGTATGAACTCACCTATTAACCATGTATAACTGCAAAAAACTTGCAATACACTTTAAGATTTCTGTAAGACACCCTAATAACTGCCTTCAGCAAAAACTAATATCAATTTCTGGTTTTAGTTCGTTGTGTTTTATCCAAACATGCAGGTGATCGAAAACATTTTTAATCTGGAGTATCTTTTTGTCACCATATAGTAAACAGAATTTTATCCTCTCCACTGCTTACCTTCTGTTTACTAAGGTGATGCAAAGAGTGCAGAATGGATTAATGTTTTAAACAAATACAAAGAATAGGTGGCAAAAATATGGATACATGAAGATAAAAAGCACTTGGGATTGCCCTGAGGCTGCAATCTCTGAGTAATGTTTGTGGTAGAGAAGAGGAAAAGTTAAAATGCAATGAAAGTCAAGAAGGCTGTTGTGGATTGCTCAAAGGGAAGTAAAAGGCTTAGGAATGGCAATAAAAAGCACCCATATGACAGCTAAAATCAGGTAGCGTTTCAGGATATATCTTATCCCTGCTATGTTTCCTAACCTGAGCCAGAGGGATGGGCCTCCTAATTATGTGTGTCATCTACGGGAAAGGAGCCAGCAGACAAATGGGAGCTGGCATCCTGAGTAGACTCTGCAATTAAAAAGTAATGTTTTAATATAAAAATAGTGCAATCTCTCTTTTGGAGACTAGTCAAGAAAATGCAAATCATTAGATTTCAATTTACTCCATTTTTCAGTGTCATTTCCATTATTTGAAAGCTTAAATATAACTCTTTGATAGAAACTGATCTGGATGCTTTTAGAGTGTTATGTTTAATAGCAAAATGGACAGCTTAACTACTGAAGCCAGTAGTTTTCACTGTTAAAAACTGGAGTGGGCCCAAGATGGTGCATTTAGAGTAGTATGAATAGACATGAAAACTACATAAAACCTCTTCTCTACTGTTGCTCAGGTTTGAAAAGAAAACCATTGTTTCAAAAGAAATTCTGACCGCAGTTTTGGAATGTAGATCTTGTACTATGAAAAAAAATGAAGCAGCACCTGTTGGAATGTGAACTATCCGTACAGCACTATCTGTGGTATTGACATGCTGGCCTCCAGCTCCACTAGCACGCTTAGTTTCTATCCGTAGATCTTTTGGACTAATTTGCAGCCTCATCTGTCATGGGAGACAGAGAAAAAGAAAAGAAGTATTTTAGGGTGTTCTTTCTAGACAGATATCAAATATGCACAGTCAGTTTATTTTAGAAGGCACATTCATGCAAGATCAAACTTCTGGACGTTTAAGAGTAGTAGTAGTTCATATCCTCTTCTAAACATATTAACAAATCCTGGTAATCAGATTGGGATGCATCATGATGGAACCCCAGAAATCAGCCAAATAGTACCTTAATGCATAATCATCCCTTAGCACAAATTTCCCCCTCTTCTGAGAGCTCTGCATCCTCTTCCAGCAGAGTTAACCAATATTTGAGCTTGATCAGATGGTTTTTAAATAAAATGGAAGATATTCCCTTTTCTGGCTCTGCAGAGGAGCAAAAGTCTCTGTGAGGAAGGAGCAAGACAATTTCAAGAAAGTACAGAATGGAGTAACATCTCTGACAATCTGCTAGGTCAACACAAAACTAAGATCAAAACAAAGCTTTAATTCTTAGCCCATTGGTTTTAACCAAGCAAATACAGCAAGATTGAATTATTACCCACACACTTTAGAAAGGCAAGTGACGACACTACAAAAATGGGAAAAAGAAAGTAATCTATGAGCCTGGTAAAATGATTCTGTCTTTTGTTACTTTGAAGAAAATGTAGTTTTCCACAAAACACGCAAGACAGTCACAGTGAATTTGCAAGTCATAGTAAGGTAAACCGTCAGTGACTTTCTTGAAATTAGGATTATGAGAAAAGACAGAAATTCTTTATTTCATCCCTGTGATAAAAATAAAAATCAAATATGATGTACTTCAAATTTACGATTAACAAACTAATTAAGTGAGAATAAAAAGAGAGGCAGAAAACACTTGGTATCAAACATTGCTCCTGGTAATGTCTGTTATATAAAAGATAAATATTACCTCAGTAGGTTGGGGTAATATTGCAACAGTCATTGTGCTGGTGTGAATGCGTCCTTGTTTTTCCGTCTTTGGTACCCGCTGCACACGATGCACTCCTCCTTCAAACTTCATGTATTTGTAAGCCTCAGCACCTGCTATACTGGCTACTGCATGTCTTAGGCCACCTTAAATACAGAAGAAAAACAGTTGTAAACCTTTAAGAAGAACTGTTGGTACTATGCTGTTATACTTCAATGTGTTTACACATCAGTGGCATTTGTTTCTTAAAATGATGACTTTACCATTTAAACATCTGGGCAAAATTACACCAAAAATGGAAAAAAAATCTGAAAGCCATACATATTTACTCACACGCTATCTCAAAAAGGACTGTCAAATTCTTTTTTATAGAGTCCAATTAAATTTTTATACACAAATTTTTATACGTTTACATACACTTATATGTATTTTTTCCTGGAATGAAGAGAATACAGGTTCCTGCACCTCTTACCAATACCTCCAGCAAAACACTTGACAGCAACATCCTACAAGCATTGAGGAGCTTGAAACTTGGAAGTCAAGCCCACAGCAATCATGGCTTCAGGACACAGTTTGTTGCTCTACTAGTTTATGACATTCTTGCTCTTCCTTGTTTGTTGGTGTGCAGTATAAGTAAAGGATCAGAGAAGTGATGGCACTATAAATGAGTGCAATTTTTCACCCATTTTTGTTTTTAAAGCAGCTCAATTCCCAAATCCCATTCTCAGCACAGTGGACAGTGGGCCAAGGAAATGACTGAAGAAGACACAGGTGACCTTGAAAGAGTATTGCTTTTCAAGCCTTGCAATGTGAAACCACAGCTGAGGAAAAGAAGAGGCACATATTTCTCAGAATACTAGTTTAGGCTATCTCTCAGACTAAGGAACTCAACCATAGGGACAAGACAGCAGCTTTTTAAAACAGGAAAATGAAGACAACACAGAATCTGAAAATGTCCTGCAGAGCAGGAAAAAATCATCAGCAAGAACACAGGCCAGGTTTTTCACCTCCATGGACAAGGTTTGCAAATGCTTTTATTCTACAGAAGTTTAATGTTCGTTCACAACTTTATTAAAATACAGTCATGCTTGCAGAAGATAGCCTAAACTGCTTCTTCCTCTTTCATGTAATTTTTGTCCTTCTGCTTTTAAAATTTGTAGTGGTATGTGTGCCTACAGTGCTTAGCATAAGATGACCAAGAAACTGGTTCAAATGACAGGTATTTAGATCATACTGCTTCAAACTGACTATTACCAACACAGGTTTATTATGAACTGCAGCCACATCTAATGAAATTTCGACAGACCTTTTATCCTGGCAGACATGTTGTAGGCTTGACAAATATAGTTAGCTCTTGATAACTATGTGTTTGCCCCTTTCATATAAAATGTCCCAATCTATCCTGAAATCTGATTTACTCAGAACAAGGGTATGAGTTTGCACTCATGCTTTATGTATCATCTTATACCCAGATTGGGGGAAAAGTCCCGCATCTGTGTCTCTGCCTACCACTACAGGGTGAGAAGCAGTGGATAAATAATGACATGTGAGTTTGTGCTTTAACATGTGTGCTGAATCTTCAACATGCTATTTTTGCATGGTGGCATCCCTTGTGGTAGGTCAATAAAGTCATTTAAGGGTTGACTGTACCTCATTTTTTATTGCAACTTTATTTAACGTTCACCTTGTTCACACATGCTCACCTTCAGATTTCAAATTCAGGAGTTCTCTGAAATAAGGGTTTCACATTTTAACACAGGACCTTGCTTTTGCTTATGCAATCAATAAAAATGGAATGTGGGTAGGATGTAACAGCCTCGTGTCACCAGCATCCTTAGCCTCACTCTTACTCAGCTCTGCATAGCAGACACTTTGGACCTGAGGGTCCAAATATCCATTCTGTTGGCTGAGCCATGTAAAGAGCCCCTACCTCCCAATTTATTTCCAGCATCTGTTTTGATAAGATGTGGTTACACAAAAACAAAAAATACACTGCAAGAGGCTGACAAAAGCTAGGGCTGTCTTTATTTTTCCCAAGATGTACAAACTAAACGTTAATTTTGGTGCACAGACAAACCCTCAGCAAAACAGATTTTAAAATAAACATATAACCATTAAAAAAACCTAGCCCTTTCAAAGAGAAAATATGGACAGATATATACTAGGTTAATATATTAGTTCAACTTCTCATTTAAGGCATTAATGAGAATATCTCTGAGGGTATGGGCTCCTTGTCCAAGGACTGAGCTTTCAATAAAAGGGTAGCCAAGCCCAACTCCCTTTTTCTTCTAATCATAGGACTGCAAGCTGAGTCAGACCTGACTTACAACTGTCCCAGAACAGGGCTTTTCAGCCAAATCAGTGGACTGATCCAATTAGCACAGTGGCCTCAAAACTGCTAGAGCTAAGAAAGAAAAAACATACAGCTGGCTGGAAGGTGAGCCAGGCCTTGCTTAAGCTGACTGAAACTATGCTCCGAAGGTGAAGTGTATGAGACTGCTGGGGTTTACCTGATCCAAGTCTTGCCTCAATGGAAAGGGCAACTCTCCTCTCCCCCTAGTATGTGAAAAAAAGAAGACTCAGACCCTTCCTCTTTTTTGTTTACACTCATCTAACCTATACAATGTTCATTCCATTTACTTTAGAAAAAGAAAGTAAACAGATTTCTGTAGGCTTTGAAGGCTGAACTAGTTCAGCTTCTGGCAAAGCGTTTGCCTGGTCATGAATGGGGATGAACGTGACTTCGCTCTTTCAGCAACAAGATGCACTGCAACACAAAGCTTCTCATCCCTGCCTCCATTTAAACTGTAAAAACAGTTTACTTGGCAAAGGACCTCTTGACCATACAAGAAGTTTATTAATAGTAACAAATCTAGATAATAGAAAATAAAGAATTCAAGTGTCATAAAATTTTAAAAGAAGTATATTAATTGAATCGTCAGCAGCCACTCTAGAAGGGAGTCTGAGTTCATGTTCATCAACTTGAAATAAAATACTTGCTAAGAATTCTAAAGAAAGTTATTAGAACATTTTACAAATATAACACTTCTTAAAATCAAGTTCTAATAAAGATTTTAACAGCTGTTACAGATGAGCTATATCCAAACATCTAATTTCCTTATTTTATAGATGACATAATATTACAAATAAATTTAGGATGTTTTAGATTAAACTCCAAGAATTATTTAAATAAAACTGATTCCTCTCTGCGAATAGATCCATAATAATAAACAGATTTTCAATCTTCCACCAAACTAATCTATAGACACTAAAACATTAGGTAACTAAGCAGAACAGTGTAGACAAATAAAGTTTACATAATCTTTATTTCTAAAAAAAAAAAAAGAAAAAAAGCCAAACCAACATATCTGCATCACTTTCTAAATTTCTTTCTGCCAAGTGCTCGTCTTTCAGTACTTTTAAAATGTAAAAATGAAATTACTGAAAGACAAGTTTTCTTTGTAGCACTTCAGTATTTTAATAGTTTTTTCTGAAATGGAGCTTCATTCCCAAATAGAGAAGCTGAGGAAAACTGTACTCAGACATTCAAACAATATTCCACTTCTAAAATTAAGATAGTGCAAATAGGTTCCTTTACTTAGGAAATTAATATGTCCTATGAATGAGTGTTTCAACTTGAATTAAGAAGTTACAGTATTTTCATTACTGACCTATTTCACTGGGAAAGTACTCTAATACTTCAAATTTCCACTTTTTATAAGCAGCATATCGTTGATACATATCAAATATCTCCGAGGTGAACAGCATGGCTTCCTGCCCTCCAACTCCGGCAGTTACTTCCATGACAAGATCACTCTCATCTGTTTCTTCTGAAGGAATCAAAAGCAACACTATCTGTGAATACAAAAGCACCCAGCTAAGACTCCTCTCTGGCACTGCTACCCACAACTGAGACAGTATAAAACCCCAGACAAGTCTGTAAGTGATCTAGGCTGTGTTCTCCTGCCCTGAGGACAGGCTTCAGCCAGGCAGAGGTGTGCAAGGGTGATGCTGCATTGCAGGAAGGCTCCCTGTGTCTGTTCCCAGTCACAGGAGCTACACAGGCCTCTCTCTCGAGCCACAGAACTTCACAGAAGTTTTTAATCCATCAGGAGCACTGTGAGGATAAATTACAGGATACCTGCCTGTTCTTGCAAGACAACTGAGTATCTCCCTTCTAATCAGATTTCTCTTTGATTCCATCTCAACTGCAGAGCTAAGAAGGTATGGATGTTCAGGAGCACAGTCCTTCAACAACAACTCAAATGTATTATTCATTTATTTATTTTAAAAAGAAAAGCCTGATCTGCAGAAGAAAGATACACCAAAACAAAAAAAACTGTATCAAAATTTTACTTGCTGGATCAAAACTCTGGATGACTTGCAAATGCTTTTATATCCTCTTCCTTTACTAGCATTAGGTGATGTTTTTTTCCACAGATGATGACTTTTTTTGGCAGAATCATAAATATTTACAAAAAGTATTTATAAAGTGACTCTTGTATTGTTGTTGGAGGAATAAAGAATGTGACCACAGCAGCTTTTACTTCAACAGTAATATTAAGTTAACACAGTCTGTTTACGTAAAGATTTTTTTTTTGTTAAATAACATAGATACTCTGTAAAATTTATATGAAGTAGCAGCCTAAAGTAGTTACATAGTATTAAATTTTTTCAAAACCATTGGTGAGTGATACTATGTAAGCTTAACATTTCCAAGGGCTAAAGAGTTTGACATCCATAAAGGTACACCCAGACAAGACAAACTATAGCACATACTTAAAAAGATACTTTGACTGAAACATTTTCAGGTACAAATAAGCTCTTGCTTACAGGATGTTTTTATAACACCTGATTTTTTTTCATTTTCTTTATTTAACAGGCACTATTTGAGGAGTATAACTAGCACAGAGCAGAGGAGAAGAGGAATTTATCACATACATCTTGACATGAATCATAGAATGGTTTGGGTTGGAAGGGGCCTTGAATATCACCTAGTTCCAACACCCCCAAGAAGACAATTTGGCTTTGTTAATTTAAGAATGGCAAGCAAACAGAGGCTTTATAAAGGGATCTAACCTGTTGTTTCAGTTCAGCTATCTCTTCTTCACAGGAAGCAATTTCTGTTTCTGCAAGCTTCCGGAAATCTTCGTTCTCATCTGGAATATTTAAGTATGGTTAATTCTCAGACTTTTATCAGTGCCATTCTGAGAAAACCTTCTGAAAAAACAACTACACGAAGAACTTACTCTACCAAAAAAAACACCCCAAAACCAAACAACCAACCCCTCCAACACATTAAACCTGTCAGAAAATCAAATTATTAATATGATCTGTAAAGAAGATACTAAGTACATATTAGGTGTTTTCTAATCCTGTGCAGGTATAAGACATGAGAAAAATCTGAAATAAAAAAAGTTCTGCTTAAACATCAAAAACCAAAATCCAAGCCAATGATAAAAAACAATTACTGTGCTGGTGGTCAAACAGTGGCACAGATTGCACAGATTGGTTGTGAATTTCAATCCTTGGAGATACTCAAAACCCAACTGGGCGAAACCCTGAGCAACCTGTGGGTGACCCTGCTTGAGCAGGAGGGTGGAGAGGGCGATCTCCAAAGGTCCTTCCCACACCAGCCATTCTGTGGCTCAGAAAAACTATTTTCTGTATTTCAGTGTGGCAGCAACATCAGGGATATAAAGAGCACAGTGGCTCCACAACTGGCACTCTTTGTTAAAAGGACTAACACCCCTATCATTGTATGCTAAAATTTGAATACTACAGTTCTAGGCAATATTTAATAATGTAACGAATGTTTACTGATCATAAAGTACTCCATTTCTACATTTTGGTTTTCTAACTGCTATCAAAATGAAGTTTGATTCTGGTTAAAAAAAAATCCATTATTCGGCAGCACTAAAAGCGTGCAGCTACTGACACAATACAAAGTCAAATACAAAGAGTGGAGACAGCAGATTCAGGTGCTGATGTCTACGACTGCCAAAACGGAGACAGGCAGGCGGGCTGGGCTGTCTTGGCAGCAAGGGAAAGGTGGATTAAAACACAACCACCAAAACTTTAAAAGTTTTCTATCCCAGATTAGTCATCTTTGCTTTAGATGAAATAGATGCTCTTCCAGTATCAGCACTTCCCATGCCGGCGGAAGTACCTTCCCCTCTCACTCGTACCCTTGACCTCTGCTCGGGCCGTTTCTTGGCCTCCGGAAGGCCCGAGGAGCCCGCCCCGGGCCCCCCCCAGGTGACACGTGTGTCTCTGTCCCCCCCCAGGCCCGCTGACGCGCGCGTCCCTCTCCCGCCGTCCGGGCGCGCCTCCCGCGCGCGCAG
>VZRQ01000890.1:964126-1038385 GCA_013397975.1 Machaerirhynchus nigripectus
CTGATTGGCCAGCGCTGACGGGGCGGGGCTCCGCCTCAAGCCCCCGGCCGGGCGCCCCGAGCGCCCCCTGCAGGCCCCGGAGGGGGAGTTTTAGTCATTCTGAACCAAAAAAAAAAAGAAATCAAAAAAGCTTCAAACCCCTCCAAATCCTCTGTACTCCAAGCTTATAGCAGGACTTCTGAGCAAGAGCCCCGGGGGTACTGAGGCTTCTACCGGGGCGGTTTAAAGGCTGCATAGGTGAAAGTGAGGTTGGTGGGAAGTGTGAGCTGGGGCTTTGGACATCCGGGTTACTCTTGCAGACCTTCTCTCCATCCAGAAGAAATCTTCAGAATTAAAGTACACTGAGAAGGAACATGCAAATATTGTGAAAGGACGCCCCCACAATGAAAGCAGGATCAAAATTAAGCACTTAGAAGAAAATAAATGAATTGTTAGCGGTACAAAAAAGGGCAATTGATAGTGCCTTCACATCAGAGATTAGCAGTGAGACTAAAAGACAACCCATTTACAAAATACAGATCTGAGTACAGTGTTTCACATCAAAGTTTTAAGTGGGAAGGCAGCAAGGATGCAGCCGTGTAGGAACAGTGGTGTGACGTGTGTTGTGGGATGATCTGGGCAAATCCCTCCTGATATGCAGACCATGAGTACATATTAACCTTGTTTTAGATAACATAATTAATGAGATTCTTGGCTAAACTCAAAACAGCTTGAAGAATATACTTTATTATAAAAATGTGCAACTATCCATAAAAATTTATTAGGCAGTATTTTGTATTACAATCATTGGAGGATATAGAGCTGTGTCCTTGCCTTTCTTCTGTCCTTGTTCATGTCTTACCAGAACCAGGCAATCATTTATTACAACTAAATTACACTGTTGGAATAACAGTAACTTATTTATGAAACATTACTAAATTGTTATTTTCATGAATGTAATATCAAAAGCAAGAGTACCTCTTGAAAACCTAAGTAGTTTTGGTAGTCAGAAGAGAAAACTTGGTAGATTTGTTCCGTGATGGAAATCCAAAGACCAGTGTGAGAATTTGCTATTCAAAATATTAAACATTAAAATTAATGGTTAGATAAAAATGTTTTCCTATGATTTTAAAAGCACAATTTTGCATAAGGTGTATTGGCAAAATACAGTGTAGCAATAATTTGTAAGTAAAAATCACACTCCAAGACCTTTGTGGAGAATGTACAGTCTGTGTGGGTTGTCTGACACTGATAAAAACCCCAGGCCATCACTTGTGAAATCTCACCCACCAAAAGCTTCCCTTGCACCCACTACTGCCTGCCCATGAAGCTCCTTGAAGTCTTATTCCAGAAGCATGAAGGAAAAATTACCAAATATATGCTTTAACAGACAAAATGTTTTGATGTTCTGTAACAATGAATGAGAGTCTAACTTCTGTGTGAGCCCAGCGTGTGAAGAGACCTATGGAAAACTTGGGAAATTTAGAGTAAGGGGTAATTCAAGATAAATCTTTTGAAAAAAAAAAAAAAAAGTAGTCTGAGACTGATGGTCAGCATTTGAATCACCAGAATCATATCCCTGTTTTAAACGAGAAGGGTGGATTTCTACAGTGAGTTCATGGAAAAAGGAAGGGGCAAAATCTGGCTTTTGGTTTAATGTTAAAGTAATATGCAGACCCTATTTCTGTCAAGTTTTTGTCCAGCTGATTTTGGCACTATTACTGCTTTGCTCTTTCATCCCACCGACATCACGTGTACTGCTGGCAGAAGTATTCAGGACATGTTTGAACAGGGCTGATGCTTTGTCAGTGCAAATGTACTCAGGGTATTGGTGAACAGGACCGGACTTTTGTTGCTGTGTCCAAGTCTCAGGATCTGCTACAGTGCTACTCTTGTGTCTCTTAAAAAACAGCAGCATTATAGGCTGAGAAAAACCCTATTTGGAAGTTGGTTGTTAGACATGGTTCAGATCAACTTGGAGGAGACATTGCAGCTGTCTGTCTAGGTGCAACCTTAATTTTTTGCTTTGTTGGATTTGATAAGGACTCAGGCTCTGTTGGATGGGTCAACAATGCCAGGAGCAGGCTCACAGACATTGTGGAAATATATGTCTTTATATTTACTTCTTGTGCTGTAGAGAATTGCTGAAGTCAGAGACTTTCTTGTATCAGCTTTGATTGCTTTTGAATTGGTGTTGTGGAATACTTCTTCTAAATGGCTTTTGCAACCACTTCCTGAATATGAAGTTGTGGGCTCCTGAGCGGGCTCACAGCATGGTCAGTCCAGCAAGCTGCTCTTACTAAAAAAGCCCCCTGCCTGATTTTAGATATTGGCTCCACAGACATATGTTCCTTGTAACTGAATTTGCTGCCTAGGTAATCAAGTTTGGCGTGGGGTGACATCTTAAACCCTGGCTGTTGAAGGTAGAGTGTAGGTCTTTTTTATTTGCTCAGTTTAGACAGCAGCCTAGCAGCACTTCAGCATGCTTTTAATTTAAAAAATAGCTGTTGCTAGCTGAAGTCTGGTTTGTGTCCACTTTCTGTTGTCCTGCAAATGAACTATGTGGGCTCCACAGGTACTCAAGTGAGTTATGGACTGGCTGTGGACCTGGACGCGCTATGGCCACATTTCCATAGTACCGTGCTGTAGCTGTTTAACCTGCAGCCCAGCCACCTGTGTCACCAACCTGTCTTTTCTCCATCAAACCTCTAGTATCCTTCATATCACATGTGCCTTCAGGCTAATTTGAATGCTTATGATACTGTCTATGTGTTTTGCTTCATCCTGGGTATCCCAAACTACTTTAAGCTCAGTTATGTGAAAGCCAACTGTAAACAGCTAAGTTAAACACGTGTAACACAATGTAGATTCAGTTTCTTTGCAGCTTAAACGACAGGAAGGTACAGAAGTGCTCTGCTTATTTTTGGCTCTTTGGCATTGGTCTCTATTTGACGGAAAGTTTAAACAATGGGCAAAAGTGACAAAAACATAACTCACTTTCTGTAGTGCACTTGCTATATACATTCTCATGAAAAACTGAAATACAAGTTAAATACATACTTATTTTATTCCAAGCTATAGAATAAGTGTATTTAGGCAGTTTTTCAAAGTGTATTGTACACTGCATGCACAATAAATCAGTTTAATAGCTTGACTGTTTTACAATTTGTGTTCAAAGAACTGTATGATAGGCAATGAGATCATGTTACGCCATGACTTATTGTCCATTTGGACCACATCCATTCTGGTCATAAAAAATTTTGGAAAACCCAAACCGACAAACAAAATGTATATTAAACATTTTAATATGAGCATTTGCTCCAAGAAAGAAACTTTACATGCTATGTTCAATTTTTAAATCCCTCCCAGTAGAGGATTTTAGACAATAAATTTTGAACGTGATTTCATTGCTATATTACACTGAAGATTGGTGTAATATTTTTCAAAATGATGTCACAGTTTCCAAATACAGATTTGGAATCTTATGCTAGAAATCAAGGTAATATTTTAGGGCCTGCACATCTAGCTTTAAAACTGTCTTGAAAGGATGACTTGTCTGTGTTGACAGGAACTTCTACCTGTGTGAAATATCTTATAAAGATAGCTTATGATTAGCAGGTCACCATCAAATAGTAACATTAAGAATATTCAAGTCTACATTTGTCAAGACTTATGCATGCAGTTTTGTCTCTTACACATTGCTTAGATGTGTGCACTAAATGTGTTGTGCCTCAAACACCAACAACTTGAAATTACACTATGTAAATATATACATATATGATGCTGTATATGTTTAGTACCAAGTAAATATAACTAGTCGAATGATACTAGACATATGTAGGACCATAGTTAAATTCCAATTAAGAAAAAAGCGAAAAAATTCTTTTTTTTCTAACAGTATTTCACAGTAGAAGGAGGCAGTCCTTTCTCACTGAATTTTCCCCCCTCAGGATTTGTAAACATCATAGCTTGTATTCTATCAGTATAATAATTGAATATTTTATTCATAATGGTAAGTAGCTAACCAACATGAATAAAGTTGTCATAACACGGTAGCACTTTCAGACAAAACAGGTATTTATTAAAAGAAACATTTATAAATATTTTGTCTTGCATTTTAAACTACATTTTCATAAATAACAATATTTAAAAGTGCTGAATATGGTAGGATAGTCAGCAATGCCACTGTAAACAGATTTGTTTTTTCCACTTTGCAGATTTTTTGTTTTAGATCCCATTTTGTCAAACACTACAACAGTTAAAATATTTGCATAGGGAATAGAGAATAGCCCTTTTAATCATCTCCTGAATTCTATATAAATTACAAAACCAAATGAGTTTAAGAAACAGTTTGTTAAGTTTTTCATATATATATCCAAAGAAAGCACACAGGTTTCAAGTAAAAAGAATGACTAAAAAATTCCCCAAATCTGCTATCTGAAGCATGTTCAATAAATTAAGAAAATGAGAGGTAGTAAAACAAAGGGAAAAAAATAAGCCCCAGAAGATAAACTAAGACCTGCATCCTCCCAGTTACTGTGTCACAGCAGTCCTGCCTCAGCAGCAGCAGCTCCCGCCAAAGCCGGCACCGGAGGCTGCCCGCAGGAAGTAACTGAGTGGTTGGAGCCAACTGTGTTTGGGCCAGATTCCACTCAAGGACACAACTGCCAGACCTTCCAGTCCAATCCAAAGTGATGGGCTTATGCCATGTTTAGTCCTACGTAAGAGAAAAGAACCCTGCCTCTTAAGTCTTAGTATGTTTGTCAGTGTTAAATATATATATACACACACACACATATATATATATATTTAACAAGTATTCAGAGCAATTTCTGGGAATATCTTTAGCAGTTTATGAGGGATGCGAACACTCATTTTCTTGTATATGGTAGGTATGAAGATGGTGTTTTTGTAAGTTCCAAGTCACTGTCTCTTTAAACATCAAAATGTGTCCTGAAACTGGACATTTTTTGATAAAAAGGCCAAGCAAACACCTATTAAAAACACCATGGCAGCCTAGTGATGGGAGTACTGTGCTGCCTTAGCTCTGATTAAGGGCTCACTGCAGGAATCTTTACCCAGGAAAGATACCCATTGTGTTTCCGTAGGCATTTTGCTTGGGTAAGATCTGTGGGTTTAGAAGCCCTTGAAGTTTGGTTTAATATTATTCTCCAAACCCCTTGTTTTCAAGGAGTTACTCAAAATCAATGAGGCTAGAAGCTAAGATAAGTCTTCTTTAACCCGCCACCTCACAAAACATTACTTCATTTAAAAACATTTTTTACCGGATTTAGCTTTCAAAAAAAAATATCTTACAGAACGGATGCAATTCATCAAAATGTTCTAAAATGCTCTAAAATGCTACATGTAGGCAGTCTTTTATTAAATTTCTTTATTCAAAAAACTAAATTATCAAGCTTTTTGTGTTGTTTCTTTTTTTTTTTTTCTGAAGTACATAACATTATACAACAGTGTTAGAACTGGATAGCCAGTCTTTAATAAATCAATTACAGTATCTGACATCTGAAATGTACATTGAAAATCTTTGTTCTTTTAACAATTAAACAATATCAGCGCATAGATTGTGTCACCCAGAAATGGATCCCTTTAAGTGATTTGTGCTTTTTTTTTTTCTTCTTTTATTTTTCTTTTTCTTTGACATTGCAAACTCTGTAATGAAAATGCCACAGTTTTGGCAGTGAACAACCAGAGGAATCCTCCGCTTGATTTATTTTAAATAAACAGTGATAAATAGCTCTTTTTCTCTGTACAGAAATATTGGCTTCAAAAAGTCAGTGTATTGTACTCAGTAGAGCATGTAGAGTAATGCTACACCTTAAAAATTGGCTTTTTAGTTAGTGATGTTAAAAAATGCAAGCCTCTTTCTGGTTTGCTGCAATTGTTTGTATGTACCATAGGACTGTATTGCACAAAAAAAAGTTTTTAAATACAGATATAATTTATGTTATTGGATTAAATATTGCAACAACTAAGTGGTAAGTGAAGCAGTTTTACCTTGCACATGCAGTGTGAGGATACACAAGGAGACTGTTCATAAAACTACAAATACATCATTGCAATCTTGACTGCAGTAGGGTGAAAGGAGTGTGAAACAAATGTATTTTGGCAAATCCATTGTTCCCCTCCCACGCCATCTTGAGCAAGGAGGACCTTGGTAAAAATGTAGACAGAGACCATAATATGTATTTGTTTTCTTCACAGTAGCCTGAGTAGTGCTAAACTGTAGTTCTCCAGGAACCCAGCTCCAGATGTTATTAAACTACTTTTCTTCCATCCCACCCACCCAAAAAAAAAAAATCAAGTTATTTTGTTTGAAAATTAAAACTAAGTTTCAGAAGTAGAGCCTGTAATACTTTCAACAAGAGACTTATAAATCTGAGAGTTCAAAAACCTTGGGAAAGAGTCTCTGTGCATCAAGGTGTATATCTGGAGCTGGGCATCTTCATACATGTGAGGGCTGGGATCCAACAAGTTTCTGTTGATCACTTCTCTCACCCGGGAATCAAGACTAACCTGAAGAAGATGAGCACAGAATAATAAAACATTGGAAAATTGGAAAAGCTGTAATATGTATCTTTATTTCTCAGGGCTTAATTGAATATGCTGAGTTTATCAGTTATTCAAGTAATGCTCTGTGCTTCTTTCAGAACCATCACACAATTTTTGTGTAATGCACTGAGACCATCAACTGTTTCAGTTTTGACTTGGTCTTTGCATCCATCTTAAGATCTGTACAATGAAATGCAGCTGCAGTTTTTGAAAATATATTATTTTACATTAAATTTTTTTATGTATTTAAAATTATTTCTCTGAAATGAATGTTGAGTTAAACCTCATTCAGAGAGCTTCAGGTTTTTTTTCTGAGCATTCGTGGTTAAACCTTTGGAAGATTTCTATTCATCATTCTTATCTGGCTGCCCTAGAGATTTCTTTTTCAGGCACTACATTTGTTCTTTACCAATTACCCAGGCATTTTTATCATTTTTATCGTATTAATCTCCCCATTAATATTAACTACTTCAGATTTGGTCTTCTTTTCAGAATTCTTTAACATCTGGTAATTTATACTTTCAGGAGATCATATATCCATATTGAAGTTGTTAGCAAGCTTCAGTTTTAGCTTCTCATTTACTTACCATTTGTGATGAACTCCTGTGCCTAGGCAGAAAAGGGCATAATATGCTTGGGATGAATGCACAGATGATTTTAGAATATCCTTTAGAAATTTGAGTGAATGTACAGTTTATCCACAAAATGCTCTAAAACCCAGTAAATTAATGCGTTCTGGATGAAACGAAATGGCAGTAGCAGCAAAGCCCACTGGGGCCAACAAGGGTTTACTCAGCTAAGAAGAAAAGGGCTAAAATCCTGAGTAGAGAAATGCCAAGCAGAGATGAGTTAAGATATTGTGATTTATACCAAGTTGCAGTCTGACCCTACTGCTCTGCAACCATACCATACAAAGATATTCATACTGTCTGAAGGACTGACTTCAACCCTGGAAAGCTCCATGTATTAAGATCAATGTAAGATACCTTGACAGGTGAAGGATGGTAACCAAGATGAAAACTCAGAACATGTTACGATGTGGGAGCTTGTGCTTTCATACATGGTGAAGCAGCCTTTGAAATACACTGGTGTGATGTGGTATTGTACGGTACAGCACTGAGAAGTAAACATACATTTTCATTCTATCTTCAGTACCAGCTGTAAGATCTGGCATTGTTGGTTTGTTGGCATTTTGGAGTACGCTACTGACAGAGCAGACAAGCTCGTTCTCCTCCATTATTTGCTGTCACTTGGTTATCAGTCACAAGGCACAACTATGAGAGACCAGTGGGGCTGCTCAGCCAGTGAGTGTGGGCAGGAGTACAGTGCTATGGTAGTTTTGAGTGGCACTGTTGCAGCCATGTGTCTTCAGAATGTGTTTGACTAGATTTCAAGCCCAGACCATTGCATTTCTGCAGCACACAAAGGACACACTAGGATTTAAGCAATTCTCCCCCTCACATGCAGGCACACACATTTATATCAACAAAAACAGTTTGTGCAGCTAATTGGTTCTTCAATATCAAACATAATAGCTGGGATAAAAAACCCTCCAATTTGGCAGGATAGTGGGGTTTTGAGCCACTGAGCATAATAAAAGTTAATTGCGCTTAGAGAATGCAAAAAACAAAATTAATTATGGAACTGTTAATTTGCATTGTATTTTTTTAGTGACTCACTAAAGCCAGATGGCAAAACTAGTTGGAATTACTAAAGGTATTTTCTTACTAAACAGATGAATACAAAGTATCTGTTTAGAAAACGAAGACCTTCTGCCTCAATAACTTCTTTACTGAACGAGTCATGCTAAATATTTCAGCTCTTATGCCAAAAGGTAACATCTGGAATGGGATGCCTGGATGAACAGGAGTTTTTCAGTTCCCATGCTGTTCTAATGCATTGCGAACAGTTCTTGTTTGCCTCCTAAGATTTCCAGTATGGGCAGCAGCAACCGGATTGATGAGATCTGTACACATCCAGTGCGCCAATTTTGTGAGTAGCTTTGTTAAACTCTAAGTCAAACAATGCTTAGTTAGTGTTTGAATTTTAAATGCTGATTGGTCTTAGCTTAGAAAGACAATTGAGCATTCATCACATACCTATCTGGTAAAAATATGGTATTAGAAGAAAAACTTATTATTGGCTTGCTGTATTGGCAATTGTTTCACTCCAAAGCTAAAGTAGGTACTTGACACAAGAGAAGATAATGGCGTTATAAATCACTTTTGGCTTCATTCACACGAATTAAGTTGCAAATTATTACTGAATGCAGTGAAGAAGTAAAATGTAAGAATCAAGGTCCAGAGTGAGCATAAATTACGCCATTTAGTAGGAATTAAAATGCAAGGCACAGAGACAAGGCAAGGAAGATAAAGGTACATGATGTGGCCTAAGAAAACCTCTTCTATAGTGCTTATATATTTATATATCTCTCTGTATTACAAAACATGGTTTGATAGGGGATGCTTTTTCTGTACTACAGTTGAAGATAATTTCAGAATTTGTCTATTTCCGTTAAAGGGTTAAAGAAAATCTTATATAATTTCCTAGATATTATACGTTTCATTACATAACATGTCATTTTCATTCTTGGACTCTCACATAGGAATAACCAGCGGAAATTTGGATTTTCTCCCAGACAGCTGTAGCAGTAGATAAATCTATAATGATTCTGATTTGAATTCCTTAATTTTGGTGCTTTTTCTCCAGAAATCCATTTGCATTACTTACTTCCTCTCTCTGTCAGACATGTAGCATTACTAAGGAAGCAAACCTATTTTTCAGCCTTCTCCTACTGGAGTTTTTGAGCCTTGTAGAGAACTTGGATGTGTTGTGGCTGGTAATGCTAAATGGCCCAATGCCTGCATCTCTACTGTTTCTGTCCCTTCCTTTCCTGATTTAATGTTCATACTAAGACATCCATCTGACAGACTTTTAGACCCTCACCTGGCACTCCAGGGTATAACATTTTTGCTCTGGGATAACAGAAAATGCAAATGTAACATTTACAGCTTTACCTCTTTGGGTGATAGTATAGAAATGTAATCTTCATATATAAGTCTTGCTTTTTCCTCAATAACTTTCTTGTTCTGTTCCTTCTTCAGATCTTCACATGCAAGCCAGAAAAGCAGGTTCTCCTCACTATACTCCGTTCTAAGAAACTCTCTGAAAAGGTTCCTCCCAGCTGGTGTTTTCATCATCTTGTCAAAATTCTGAGCCCAAGACAAAATTTCATCTGCAGTAGGGTTTTGGCTGCAAAAGCAAATATCATTACAAATATGATACTATTTTTGTAACAGTGTTTTCCTACATTTGTCAAAAAATTCTCCTTTCAACTGCACTTTAGTCCAAAGTGAAAACTGGAAGCAACAAGGCTTCAGCAGTGACAGGGGAATTTTGTTTGCTCTTTGCTTGTGCATTCATTATCCCTATAGCCCACTAAATGTGTTTAATGTTATGAGACATGCACTTGACTTCCTACGAGTTCTCTGGTAGTGTTCTCAGCCATGTGGCTCAAAGACAAAATCTCACAACAGCCTCTGCACATTCTGGAGATGTGATTCCAGGAAGCTGGAAATAGACTCTTTCATGAGGAATTTAGATGACACCTGATGTCCCTGCCTGCCTCTGATGGTGACTGTACACGATTTGGTTTAGGAAGAACAAGAAAAACAAAAGGCTCTTGGCAGCCAAAAGCATACTAATGAGGCCCAACAAAGTAGTAATTCAGAGAGATTTTAAATTAGCATATTTCTCTGTGCTTGTACCTAAGGGTTGCTAAGCTTCCCTCTGTTTTATGCTATTGACCTGAATGATGATCTTTTGGCATGAGGCGTGATGGATTTTGTTGGCAAAACTGGAAAGAGAAGAAATAGGGGAAAGTCCTTATTCCCATTTCCTGAAGGAAACTATTTGTGGCTTTTACCATTGGATGCTCCTGGTAAGTGATCAGCAGACTTATTTGCGTCACTAATCCATTAATGTACCAATGAATAGCTTAAGAAAGAAATTCTCCAAATTACTTAACAATTAAATATAGTTTCAAACTTAATTTTGAGCACTCACCCTTTCCTTCCTGATCCAACACAAGAGCTTTACTAGCTGTTGTCATTCGCTTCTGTGTAACCATGATGCACAGTCAGTGACATTTGTCTATATAATTTCTGTTCAAGTCAATTTATCAACTCCTACTCTGCACACAAGGCAGACTGGATGATGGGAAGCTATTTGTGATAAATCACAAAGTGTTATAACATTTAAACTATCCTGCAAAGTAATGGCAAACTGAATAAAAAAGTTTAAACACAGATTTTAAGGTGAACAGTCCTCTCAGGACTTTGCACTCTCTGCTGAGGAGAGTGTTGACAAACAACCTGGGCTTCCTTATTGTCTGTTGGGAAGCTCTCTTCACTATAGTATTTTGTAGAAATTTATGATATTGTCTTCTCATAAAATACCATGATTAGCAATAAAGGCAATGAGTTGTTTGGGTTGTTTTTACCATCATATATGTCCCTTAAATTTTTAATTTCCTTTTTATGGGATTAGAGAACTCAGGGCCCCTGATAGATTACCATTTTTCCCCACACAATAAACATGGGCCCAAGCTTTAGACAGAGGTAGAAGCTCAGACTTTCAATGTGTTAAACCCAGTTTGCAAGGTATATGTTTTTTGGTTAATTCCAGTGAAACCATAGTCCAAGCTGTTCTATGAAAGGTGTATAAAGCCACGTTAAAAATCTGGTCATGAAGTACACATTTGTTTTTCTTCTTGTCTGGATAGACAGGAAAAAATGCTCTCACAGGTAGCAGAGGCTTCTTATAGAGACCCACATATGGAACCGTTCATGCACCTTCCATTCCTCCCCGTGGTTCTTCCCCACAAATAAGAAGCTGTAAATAAGCATGACTTACGAACGTCTCTCCTGTCATTTCATTGTCAGGACAGACTTTGCTTCCTTTTGTATAGAATTTTTTGGAGGAAAAGCAATTAAAAGGACATTCCCTAAGAATTAAACCCAAGACAATTCTTGATATTAGTTAAAGACAAAACACTTATTAGACAACAGTTTAGCCAACTTACCATTCTTCTATGACTTGGATACTCTCCAGTTTGGTCGTATGTGTTGGCCTTCCTGCATTGTCTCCTCTTTCTTCATTCCTAACAGTGAGGCTGCAATGTAGTACAACACTTTATTTTGTCTAGAGAAAGTTAATTTAAAACAATGACTACAGTAATGCAAACTTTTAAAAGATACAGACCTATATAGGGTACCATTTTTCATTCTTGCCTCTAAAATTTTGGAGAAAAATTTTTATAATGACTTTTCCCGTGAACTCTGATGAATATTAATTTACAGTTGCTATTAGCACATGCAGTTTTTTAGAAGCTCACTGTTTATCCACTGAAATATGGGCAAATACTTAGAGGTCACTTTTGGAGTGACTTCACTTAGTTAACTGAGAATACTAGCAACAGTATGAGTAGGGGAAATATGAATATCTGAACTGGACATTGATGGGGCTTTGATGCCCCACCAGTTCTGGACAGTTTTTCCGTCTTTATGAATATTCCCTTTTCTCTCTTCAAGATACAGTGGCAGTAGATGGCTCAGATACAGAACTTAGCATGTGGCAGCTCCTTATGATTTCCTCTTCTGACCTAAATTTGTTTTCCAGTCCAAAAAGTAAAACATACTGGCCTCTGAGCAGAAAGGCATCCATTACCCTCATATTACCCCAAGTAAGGAAGAGAAAGACTTTCTTTGTGCAAGGATGTTTTTGATTTTTTTTTTCTTGCTTTTTGAGCTGCTAACTAGAATCGCTTATTTTTCTGCAAATATCTTTTAAATCAGATTTGCTGTAGTGGTAAAGACTTCTGTGTGTGTTCTCTGTGAATGTTCTGGAACACGGTATTGCCAGCAAACCCACAATTCCTGATAACTACTGAAATGAAGTATGTTTTGACTGACATAGATATTCATATGGAAAATCTGGTTCTACTAATTAAGCTTAAGAAGTGGAATGTAGTAAGGAGATGGAAATTTCCCTTCATCAGGAAATGTGTCCAGTTGAGAGAAAACAAGCAACCAAGCAAAAAATCCCCTTTCCAATCTCAAGAGCTCTTATTTTGAATATTAAATATTCACCATACTATGATGCTCTCAGTTACTCTAAGTGTTGCTAAAAAAAAATATGTTTGTAGCATAAAGCTTCTCCCTCCCCCACTAATCTGAATAACTTCTGCTCAGCTCTAAGAAGAAATCCCAGCTCTGAGACATCTTTAGCACAAATATTCATTCTTTATAGGTTCTCTGCATTTATGAGTTTCTCCAATGTTTTTTTCAAGCATCTGGCAGAGCTAATAGGTATTCTCAAATGCTCTTCTAAAAACTGGAAGTTTAAGCTCCCAGGTAAAGCAGAGCACATATTAAGACTTAAACATTACAAAGACGTACACTTGCAAATGAAGCTCTTTGATACTGGTTGCTCCTTCACTTACCTGCCAAGACCTTAGTTCAGGCCCTTGGTCCTGCTTCCCCTGTTACAGCGTAGGAATGCAGCTCCAGTGCTGCTAAGGTTGTTAGGGTGTCATCAACTGCTGCAGGAGAAACAACACATCCTGAACTCTGGGGTTGGCAGGTAAAAAGCCTTTCCATCTCCTCTGACCTGTTGTTCATCAGTCTACAGAGGGAGCACCCAGGAAAGACAGAAAGGAGTTCCATATACAGGAGGAGAAAAAAAAAAGGGACCATCCACTTTCCTTCTGTCTTGTAATCTTTAAGTCCACACGTGTAACTGCTTAGGGTCACCTTGCATCCGGACAGAGCACAAAGTTGGAGTGAGGGAGAAGTAGGGAAGGCACAAAGCTCTCTCTCCCTCCCTCCCTCCTTCCCTCCTTTGCAGTCTGTAGGTAGAGCAGCATTTGTCTTCTCTGCTGGGTTTAGAGAACAGAGTGTCCTTTTGGTTCCATGGAAGGAGGAAACAGCTTGTATAGGTTGCAAATGCAATAGGGTGTTCATTTGAGTCTGTCTAAAAGAGAATGAAGCTGCCTGTTTTCCTTCCTCCATCACATGAGCAGCGGCTAAGCTGTACTGATATAATTTACTTGTCAGGCACTAGACATTCAAGGTTTGGATGCACAGTCTTACTGGAAGTAGAAAGTGACTCGTGAGAGCAGTCAGTATACACTGCTAATTTAATTTGTTGTCTGGGATCAAATACTGTTTGTTTTGCTCATGCAAAATCTCTGCTAGACTTGGGAAAAACATCATGGGTTGATGAAGGGGAAACAATAGTGAAGTAGTGAGTGGTGAATAAGAGAAATAGGAATAGGAACAAGAAGGCCATGTTGACTTCATTGCAATGTTTTTTTATCAAAGGAATAACTGATAGACAGTATGCACTTTGATTTTCTTAAAAACCTCAATAAAAAGTTCAGTTTGTGGGCCTGGAACATAGTATACCAGTTTTCTGGTATCGATACCATAGTGACAATGCAAGGTACACACTTGGCCCTCATTCCTTCATCTCACCATTCATAACTGGAGTTTAATGGCTGAAGTTAGTCAGGGCTGCAAAACAGACAACTCTCCAAAGACAGAAGTGTCATACTGGGTTGGAACACATCCTGGTTTGGGTATTGCATTTACTGATGTGCTACATTTGTAATGCACCTTGGCCTAAATTCTGCATTGTGTTTCCTGTGACAAAACTAGCACTATATTTCAACTTTTATTTATCTTCATCTGTCAAGGCTAGAGTTCCAACAGATATGTTACTTTTGATATGTTTTTCCTGTGAATGAAACCATCATTTTTATACTGAAGTACATTCAATTCAGGCATGTTCTGTTTTCACTCAAGGTACTGGTTCATGATCTCTTAGAAAAATAATTAAATATTTAAGCATTTGTGAGTGCAAAGCTAGCTTGAAAGCAGCCTTTAAGTAGCTGATCATAGTAACAGATTGCTACCTTTTAAATTGAAATGACAACGCTGCACTGCTCTTTCCTATGTTGCTGTCTTCAGCTGGAAACACCCTACTTGTTCACACTTCTCTGTGGAATTCAAGCAATATGCAGAAGCAAAAGTGTTCTGCATACCTGGAGCTGATGTCCTTGATACATTAATCCATCACTGAAGCTAGCTGATTGTGTCAGAAGGATTATGCTTATAGTGTAATACTAAACAGACTAAAAGCAACAGGCTAAAGATTAACAAAATTATTTTAGATGAGGCTTTAAGAAGAGGAAATTGCTGATACACCTTATCAAAAAGTAGTTAAATGAAAGGGAGGTGTACTAGAGACAAACTGATGCAAAATCTGATGCAAAATTTGATGCAAACTAACATCTTTGGTGCTATTATTATTTATTAATTGGAATATACCCAGCAGATATCTTTGAAATTTGGAGATGTAAATTGCCCATGATAAAAGCACAACAAAACTACTAATGCCTTAAAAAGGGAGAGTTTGGCATGTCTAAAGGTGAGTTTAAATGGAAAGCACAAGAATGAGTTTGTTTTCTGTTCATATGGAATGTTTGTTCTGCCCACTTCTATGCTGATTTTATTGCTCTGGAGAGTACAGTAAAAAATACTTCAGTGGCCTGAGCTTCATGTACTTTTCAAATATATCTTGAGTTCCTGACTGCAACAAAACCAATAAGCCTCTTGAACTACTGCAACAGTATTATTACGAGTAATTTCTGCTTGGAGTAAATGCATTTCTATTTTGCAACTTCACATACTTTATAAGTAAAAAAGTCAAGGATCAGGGACTGCTTGAAGAAGCATACATATTGAACAAATGACCACAAATAAGGTTAAGCTGGTCCAGGTTACTAGCTGATGTGTTTTTAGGGGAACTGCTGGCATTTAGAAAACCAATCTTTATTTATTTAGCTGCTATTATTCGGCTGTTAATATTCAAGTTCAGCAATCAAGTAATTGTTCTGTTGAGTAATTACTTAGCTAAATCAGTATTGAAGCATCCTGTTGCATGAGAAGATAAAAAAGCCAAGCTAATTGGATAGAATCATCAAGAGAACATCAAGAGAATCAAACTAATTTAAGAGCAAATATCTCTGACTCTTCCTTCAGGTGTTTCCAGCTGATGGTTTTAGCCTTTTTGTAAGTTGTATCCCTACTGCTGCACTTACCTTCTACTGCCATTATGAAACTGAAGGTAATTTAGAGCTTGGACCTGATCTTTCATTCTCTGTACATCCAGTAAACAAATGATATTTAATTGCTTCCCAAGAGTCAGGTTCTCATGTACCAGTAGCCTAAATCTGGTGAATCATTGAAATTACTGTTATCACTATGTCAAGAAAGCCATGCCATTGTGACTGGTGCCAGGATTAATATTCTGCCCATGCATGGCTGACCCCAGCTACTATTCATTCAGGTATTTTCTCTGTTATGTGCATCATGTGCAATATATCATCACAGTATTTTGCGATTATGTCTGGAACTGAAGATAATGTGACTATTAAAACCTCTTGCCTTAGTGGTGTTTTTTGTGCTGCCATGCAGATAAGGAGTAGAAATCAAACTGGGACACTGTGAACTAGCTTGGTAGGCTATTGGGTTGGCCATTCAGGAGATCTGTGCTCAGTTTCTACTTTGTGGCTGAAGTTTGTAGTCTCTCCTGGGCAGTGACTGCATTTTAGGCTGGACCTGTTTATGTCACACAGTAGGGCCATGAGCCCTCAAGCCACAACTGTAACAGAAAAATGTTCCTTATTCTAGGCCAAAGGTCTCATTAAGTGAATTGTTCCTACATAATCTAAAAGCAGAATTTTTTTTTTGATGAAAATCAATATTCTGATAAGATTTTCTGGATAACAGATGTTCTGAAGGTTTCCTTCACTGATCAACCCTTTGAATGAAAGAATATATCTCACTGGCACTGCACTTCACCCTATCCTACACCTAGAAATTTTTATTATCATCAGATCAAGAGATATAATATTTTTAACTTTCTTAAAAAATCCACCTCTACTCTCTCACCACAGAAGACCTCAAGAGATCAAGATTTAATTATGATTTTAAAATTACAGTGGTAGATGATGTAAAATGACCATTCACCAAAAGTCTTGAAAAACACAAGTTGAATTTACCAAATAGATTCAGATAGGAAATATCTTTTCTCTTCTGTTTGGAAGAGGAGAAGCCTTTAAACAAAAAAATTACTGCACATGAAAACAAGAACACATGTTTAGTGCATTTTCCTGAAATGAGGGGAAGGTAGTTTTGAAAACTCTTAGTGTTGGTGCACATCTTTGTCCCAATCTTTTGCCAGCTGGGTACATACCTTCCCTCTTCAATTTAAAAAGGGTATGCTCCTAATGATCTCCATACTCTCTAATTCCTTTGCTTTTATTACAAGTGTCTGGCTTAAAACATGCTATGTGAACAGAAGTATATTTTTTCTGGTTTTAATTCAGATGCAAAAAACCTGCATGCTGGTATCTTTTTCAGTTTTGATTGTAGTTCAATCTGATCAGACTGTCTTCAATACTGCAGTTCAACAGTCAGTCACTGAAAAATCAATTGTTTGCACAGTTCTGTTCAGAGGCTCACTCCTGAATGCAGAGGCATGCTCTGTGAGATGTCAGAGATAGATGTGGTCCCCATATCCCATATGCTGCATTATAATGGAAAAGACAACTATACTGGGATTCTTTAATTTCTTTTATGAAACCTGATTTAACTTAAGACTCAAAATAATTTAATCACCTCATTTTTTTCTGACAGCTGGAATATTTAACCTTAATGTCACTGAACACTAGTCAGGACTGTGTTTATGCACAGAGGCGAATGATGATTTTGCTACACTCTGCAAAGCAATAATAATGAAAAATAACTGCAATATTATTGTGATCCATTCATAAAGAACAATACAGCTGTGTTAATCTCAAATCACTGTCTTCTATCTCCCTTTTAATGTCACAAAAATAGGCATCAATGAGAATGAAATGTTACATGAGCAATATTATCCAAGGATAACTTTTTTTGGTAAGCTAAGTAAAGGGTAAAAACTTGCTTCTATTAAAGTTAGGAAAAGAATTCACTTCTTTGTTACAGTAAGTGAATAATATCCAGAATGATTATTCTGAGAAAAACTAGACCTAGAACAATTATTTTTATGAAGAGGTGATGCATTGTACTAGACATTATCATAGGCTCAGATAAACTTGCAGTATATCCTTCAGGCCCCTGGCTGTATTAGAGACAAAAGGGATCCATCTCTTACCTGACCTCTGAGTTTATGTCCTTGTAAGAACAGCAAGACAGACTAAAGCTCTAAGACTCTTCTAATAATACCAGTATATTCAAAACATCAGCCAAATCTGTGGTAATAAATGAATTCTAGTGTGGAGGCTTGCACGGATGCCTGGAGGTCTGCAAGGCAAACATAAGTGATGTGTAATAAACTTGTTATTCCCACGTCTGCCTTGGTAGTCTGAGAACAGAGACTTTGAAGGGGAATGGTAGTCAAAAGCCTATGGAATCATTTGCATAAACTGGTAAGAATCTGGTCTTAACTCAGTCAGAAGAACATCATAATTTTTTTACAAATAAGCAACAGATCAAAAAAATGTGAAGTTTTTTTTTTGTCATTAATGTCAATTCTAGTTCTTTAACAAGATAATGACTTACAGCTCTTCACAGAATTCAACAAAGAAATGTAGGATGTAAAATTTTATATTGGAAACCAGTTAGAAATTTAATGAAAAATAGCTACGTCCTACTCTGAGTAAAAAATTAATTGTCTTGTGCTTAAAACTAAATGACGAGATTGTGTTTAGCAGACTGACATAGGAAAGCGGTCTGTTGGGGGAAAGCCAACAATTACCATAAGGCTATAATCAGCCTACTTGGCAGTGTCCACTGAAACTATAAACTCCTTTCAAAAAGTCCAGGTACCTGTGGTGCTAAGTTTTCTGAGTGCCAGAATTACATTTGCCTTAGGTGATAAGATGGTGCAAGAGGCATGTATGATCCAAATTGTTTTTAAAAGAAAAAAACAAACAAGCATAGACTCCAGCTTGGATGCAGCTGTTCTAGAGTGGGAAAAAATATGTGTTTGCAAGTTGAATTTATAAACTTGACATCTGATTCTGTGAGTCTTACTTCATGTAACTAAAAAACACCAAACTTTTTTTTTTTTTTTTTTTTTTTTTTTTTTTTTTTTTTTTTTTTGTAATAATGCCAGTATTTGCAAGTTAACCATCCTGGAGATTTTGTATTACAGCTAAAACTCCTCCAATATTTCAAAGCATCAGGTGAGGGATAGAATGCGGAGTCACAAACCTCCCAGCTCTTTGTTCAGCTTACAGTGTGGTCTCATTGTTTTAACCTGTAGCTATAAAAGCTGCAGTAATAACCGGCCTGGTTTTTTTTTCCTCATAGGTCACAAAAAGTAAGATAAAATGAAATAAGTGATTTTTCTCTTCCATTGCTTTGCCTCTTCCAGTGGCTAGAAAACATACAATTTTTTCCTTTCCAATTTTTCTTGGTTTTATTTTTCCCTTTGATTCAGTTTTGTTATGTTGTAGTGTGTGTAGTGTTTTGGTTCATATTTTTCCCCTTTTAAATCTCTGTTTGAAGAGCCTACAGCTGAGAAACAATCTGTAACAGACGGTTGGGCACTTCTATGTGCCATGAATCTGCTTTCAACAAAAAAGCTTAGGATCCTCTGCTCAGGATCCAGTAATATTAAATGCAGGCAGACTTCTGGCTCCCATGTGCACATCTCTGCATCCCATAAATCCTGTGGGCCAAGCAGGAGCGTAAGGTGTAAATTTTCTGGTCTGATTTTTGCTACCCAGGATGGATGCAGAAGCTGTTTCACAGGCCCTTCCACCAGGGTTTTATGGAGAATGCAGCTGACTGGAACTGAGTTTGTGTTTTGCACAGATTTGACAGTTAAAATTAATTTACTTCTGAATTGGATTTCTAACAAAATAGTATTTGTAGAAAAGTTTAATGACATTTCATAATTGCTTTTGATAGTTTTAAAGATAATTATCATTACAATTTAAAATTAAATAATCAGTTGTCTTCGTTTTATTCATTGTTACCATTCTTCTAACTACTCTTTTGCGAGCAATTCTAGTTAATGTAATAAAATAATAGATTTAAATTAAATATTGTACTTAAATTTAAGACACTCTTTAGAAAAATTACATTCTGTGATAGAAGATTTCTTTTCCAGTAGGCTTTCTGATTACAAGAAAAGTGATTTTCTATTAGGAAAACAGCTGATCAGGAAATCCAGCAGCTATAACTCTTCACTTCATGATACATGGAGTATTTATTAGAGCCTCATCTCTCAGAGTCCTGCAAACAACATCTCCATTTTTCACTCAGAATCATGTTTATACTAAGAGCTGTGGAGAGAAGTGTGAAGAACAATGCCTTACAGGGTTAAAATCCCAAAGCAGGGCAAAAACTGCATTTTCCTTTTGTATTTGAAGTATCCTTGCCTCCCTAAAACAGTCTTGAGATTTCTAGAAGAGTAGCACTGATGGTATGGCTGTGGAGTGTGTGGAATAGGAACAGAGAAGTAGTCAAAACCCCTTGTGCCTACACATGGGTATCTTGGCCCATTCACTGTCTTATTTCTGACACCAATGCTGTAGCAGCAATCCAGGGTGACTGAAAGAATCACTGCCCATTCTCCTGTGTTTGTTCTTCAGTGCTGCTCTCGCAGTGCTATTTCAACTTTTCTGTGTGAAGGAATAGCTTTTAGCCCTGTGAGATATTTAAGAGTTCAGAAGGAAATACACTTTAAAATACTACAGATGAATAGGGTCCTACCTTTCTTCCTTGTGAAAACCTGGACTAAGTTCTGTGAGTTCTTTTGTTCAAAGGCTTATGATAAGGCCAGATCATCTGTGTTGAGAATTGTGAACTTTCCCATGAAAAAGAAGAAACTTCTGAGTTCATTTGAGATTGTATCTTTCTGCCATACTTTGAATGTGGGGGAGAGTGGGTTCTATTTCTTACTGGTTTTCAATTGCTGTGTTTTCTTAATACTGTGCAGCATTCAGCCTAATTGGTCAAAAGGCAATACAGATTCAACTATAAACCATAAAAGAAAAAGGAGATTGGTGGAAATCACAGTTTAAGATATCTGGAGCACCTTAGGCTGTTACGGTCTAGTCAGTTAAGATGTTTAGCTCTGTCCTGTTAGTATTATGTTGTGCTATTCCTCAGCCTGAGTAGAAGCAGAATTGAATCCAAATGATCTACTGCTTAAGAGTATAATCATCTCTTTGTTAATGGGAAGTCTTGGCCAAGATTTTGGAGTTTATGTAAGATCATTATATAAAGTTATTAAATTGCATCCCACATGGCACCTTGAAGGTAGATCATCCTTACTGAAATATGAGTGCTAAACTAAGGTAAGTCATAGAGGGATGTGCTTGGTAAAGCAAGTACTTAAATGGTTTTAGCAAATCTGCAGTGTTTCACTCTCCTACCTTTCCTGTATATTTAATGTTTTAAAAAGGAATAGATCTAAAATCTAGTAACCTTTTCTCTTCATAAGGGATAGTCAGATTAACAGTCTCATTCTAAAGCCACGAGCTGTATTTTCCTGCTGTACTTTCCATCAAAGTTGAAATTAGAGTATGTTTGGCAGACAAATTGTCAAATTTTCCAAACTACCTTTTCCTTTTGGACCCCATGAAAAATTTGAAAGCAAAGCCTTGTGGAATTAAAAATCCACATGTCAATACATCTTCCGTCATAGATTGATACTTGCAACGTGATCTTTGATGTAATTTTTAAATTGATTCTTTCATCCTTTAGAAAATGTTCAGAAGTGTATTGGTAATGGAAAAACTAACCTGCTGGAAAACCCTTGATAAAAGGGACGTTCCCCTAAAATACTCACAAAAAAATCCAGAAATGTTTTGCAAACATTTAAGATCTGAGTTTCAGTCTTAAAACTGAGTTCAGTGCACTGAGCTCGGTGTTTCCTGATGTTGAGAGGGAATCTCCTGTGTTACAGCTTGTTTTCCTTGCCTCTGGTGTCCTGGGCACCACTGAAAACACCCTGGCTCCATCTTCGTTGTTCGCTCATTTCAGATATTTTATACATATTGGTAAGATCCTTCTGAGCCTTCTCTTCTCCAGGTGGAACCATGTCAGGTCTCTCAGCCTTTCCTCACAGGAGAGGTGCTCCAGTCCTTTATTCATTTTAGAGGCCCTCTGCTGGACTCTCCAGTATATCCAGGGCTCTTGCAGTGAAGAGCCCAGAAGTGGATATAGTGCTCCAGGTGTGGCCAGTAGTGCCACAAACAACATATTTAAAAAGAGACTGGAATTGAGGAATATTTTGGGGGTCTACTTTAAAAAAATGCAATTACATTTACATTTCAGGATGACTTCAGAGTGAAGGAGAGAACTGGTTCTCAAGGTCAGTGCAGGTTAAATGTTATGTGAAAGAAGACTGACCCTTTTAATGGACAGCCTTGCTGAACATGTTGTTTTCTTCCTCTGCTTGACTGATTTAATCTACCTACCTACAGATACTGCAGCTCAGCAGGAGCTCAAAGGCAGATGGAAACTACCAGTGTGCACTGTACTTGAACGTCTGAAATAAAGGACAGTATCTCCCTCAAACTTAGACTAGCAATGAGCAAAAATTGTGACTGTTCAAGAGAGGAGAGAACTAGTGATTTAAAGCAATCTGACTTTTCTAAACTCTTTTTTACTTAAAATATTTTGTTCTTCTGAAAATCTTGAAGAAAATACACTTTCTGCTGGATTTTACCTTGAAGAGATATTACTTTACATAATGACAGCCACAACAGAAGTAATTACAACTTTTGTAAACTTTTAGTCTTTTCTAGGATATTTTTTGAGATTTTTCTTCTCGTATGTGGAATGTAATTACTGTACAGGTGAGAAACCCAAGACTCGCCAAAATTTGCTTACCAGTGATTTCTAGTGGAGTTATTCTAGCTTTCTTCCATTATTTTAGAGATGGTTTCTGCTTTAGGCAACATTCAACTCAAGGTTGTATTTCTCTTGTCAGGTCACCCAACAGATCGCTAGTCTGGCTGTCAGCTTCCTTCCTTCCTTCAGAATAATATTACCATTCATAATCCATCTTGTATGATGGATACATTTAATTACTAGACAATCTGCAGTGTCCTTACTCCTGGCTACAGCTATTTTGCAAACAATTCCTTCATATATTTGAGACAATTAAAAGTGACAGTTCTGTAGTGTTCAAAGAAATGGAAATTGTATCCCTTGAAAGGGTAGCTAGATGAATAAAAGCCCTCCAAATCACTAGCAAGCAAGCCTAATGGTCTCACTTAATTCTGATAAATGAGCCTAGTCTCAGTTTCTGTAGTGGTTTTTTCTTTATTATTCTTGGTTTTCAGATATTAAAGTAGGAGCAACAGTAAAGAATTGAGCTTGAATAGGGTCACTACTTTGGTAATGTAGATAGATTCCATAGATTTAGATGTAGTTTCAAAATGGGAAGAGATGCCTCGAAACNGGCTTGAATAGGGTCACTACTTCGGTACATAGATTTAGATGTAGTTTCGAAATGGGAAGAGATGCCTCGAAACATTCATACTAAATTCACATTTTTCTTTTCATAAGGTGTTGCAAAGTAATCCAGTTAAAGAGAGCTTTATGAAATTTCAAAGGACAGTTCCTACTTTGATGTTTATGAACACCATATTTTGTGAAATTAGCCCATACTAAACTAGTTTATGCTTATCCACATCACAGTCAAGTAAGATGGGGAATCTCCCACTTAACATTCTTCCAGATAACAAAGAGGACTGAGACCCTCCGTGCCAGTCTGTGTATATTACAGACATCTGTTGTGTTGGTGCTGGTTTACAAATTTTGTTAGACAAGACCCTCAGCTGGGATGCACTTTCAGCATGGGTGTCAATAAGAACTGAAATTACCCATAATGGGTGCTCAGCATCTGCCAGTATCAGGCCCTCACCCAGGTATTTCAGAAGAAGCAGAGCTGCCATCCAGACAAATATACGTGCTATGGAATTACTAAGGGTGGCTAGACAAGACTCATACCTCCTTTGCCTTTCTTACTCACATAATGAATGTCTGACCCACTTTTCTAGTGAGAGGATCTCCATCTAATAAGTGCTACTTACTAGGGGTCCAGACTCATTTCCATGAAATATTCTCATTTTTTTCTCTTTAAAGTGCTAGACATTTATTCCTGTTTTAACCGACATTTTAAACCGATTTGAAATTATACATGGTTAAAAAATAAACCTATGTGAGATGGAAATTCTGCTGCTGACAGATTTTAGTAGCCTAACTTTTTTCCCTTTTGGTTTGGAACTACAGGCTGCATTTACTCTTGCAGATAAAATGGTCTGGGAGAGTCTGGAGGTTGACTGGCACCACACAGCCCCAGTCCACTAAAGCCCATACCCAAAACAGGGTTTCTGCACCTGCCACAAGCCATTGACTGAGACTGCACTTTGGCACTGGCCACATCTCTGCCAGGGAGCTAACACTTGCTAACAATTTACTATACAGGCTGGCTGTAGCCCACGTTAGACCCTGGCCCTGCTTAGTTTACTGGTATAGACACTGTCAGTGTGCTTAATTTGGATAAGGGTGTTTTTGTTATTGTTTTTGCATGTTGAATAGTAAAGTTTTTATTATTCCACAATGAATAAAGTTCAGAGGGTTTGCAATGGCACTTTGGCACCTTTAAAATGTCACCATCTATCAACATGCCTTACTTCAGCTTATATTTTCATCTCAGACCCATTGTGACCTTTCACGTACTTCTCCATTTATGTGGTTTTCCATGGACTTCTGAGTTAATGCATCTTTCTGTAAACATCTAATTGCAAATTTGTCATAAGAAAACCAAAAACAGCCTAAACCCTGTCAGGGGAGATTTCAAAGGCTCCAAAATCCTAGTATCTGAAAATCACAGCACAAGCTGGACTCAGGCATTCTCAGCACTCCTGACTTCTTTTTTTTTTTTCTTTTCTCCACAGCAACAATCAAGCTGTGCTCTGGTGACAGAAAATCTGTCATGACATTATGAATCTTCCTTCAGCCACTGTTCCACAGACACCAAGCTGAATACCGTTTTGGTGCAGGCAGGTGGGAAACGGGTATGAAGGGTGACAGAGAGCCAAGATGCTGATGCTCTGAAGCAATCTATCTCTTAAACAGCCTCGGAGGAGACATCAAGCTGCTTTTCACCAGTGGAAGTGATTCTGCCACTGCTTTCTCTCCCTCTAGTCTCCTCAAGAGCAGCTGTCCCTGAATACACTCTTGTGTGTTGTGCCAGGAGAGAATCAAGATCATTTTCTAAAGTTAACTAGATTTAGTCTTCTCTCCCCTTCTAAGGAGCTACTGTTGGTATCTTTTGCACCACTGAATTAGAATGAGCCTTGTGTAATCCCAAATCCCCTCTGAGCATGTATTTATTCTTCAATTTAGAAGGATGGTAGTTCTGATTTTTTTCACTGTAATTTTCTTTACAGAAATGCTTGCTTGAAATAGAACTATTTTCTGCAGTTAGACTGATCAGAGGTTTGTATCTTAGTACTACACACAAAGGAATCTACATTTCGTTTGTGAATTTTCAGAAACATTTATTTAAAATTTGCTCATCTATTGTGTTTACAATCTACTCATTCTCTAACCTGCTTGTGTTATCACAGATGGGGAAAAAATGTCAGTAAACACATGAGCCTCCATCTGTTCCTCAAAATGAAATGAACTTTCAAAGTTTAAATTATTAAGAATAAAATCCTGATACTAGGAAAGCTTGGCACAGAGAGCCCAGGTCTGGTTTTGATGTTAATGAGGATTCTACCACTGGCTTGTGATGAAAGTTAACAGACCAGCTGCATAAGAAGCTGTTGCTCCACTCATTGCATTAGCCTTCTATTTTTATTATTTTATTATGGGGAGAAAAAAGTTTACCTCATACATTTGAAAATAGAAACATTTATCAGTTTACATGGACTTTGACTCAGTTTACAGTGTTAAAAGTTTTTTCAAACCAGGGTTCTTGGTCGGAAATTAATTTAGAATTATTTATATATGCTGAACATCTGTGTAGCGTCTTGTATATCTTCGTGCTTCCTCCATGATCTCATGGTAGACCGGCAGCACCTTAGTGATCACCCCTTTGCACCAATTGCCAAAATAAATGCAGTTTTTAGCTCACAGCTTTCTCCTAGAGGAAAACATGATTTTAATTTACATGTCCCACAAAGCAATAGCCTGCATCAAATCTACTTCTTGGCAAATTTCCTGTGGAAACCCCTTTCTGATGTGGGAGCTGGTGGCTCACTGTAACTGCCCCTATTCCAAGGCTGTGCAAGAGCTTGTGCTCCCACAGGAATTTGGAGGTAGGTGGCAGCAGGCTGAGAAGAAGAAAGGAAGAAGATAAAAGGTGGTGCATGAGCTAGGTTAAGGGATTTCTTAGCTGCTTTTTGATGAGGGGAGGTGAGATATATTTGATTAATTTAGAAGAGGGCTCCACAATGACAAAGGCAGGTTCTCATGAGATTCAGTAGGTTAACTTTAAGCTTCCTTTAGTTGCTTTTACATTAAATTTTTGTTTTCTGTAAATTTTATTTCTAAAGTCATTTTAGTTTGCCAGTAACATCTTATTTTCCTGCATTCACATCTTACTCTTTAGAAGCAGATGCAGGAAACTTCATAGACTAGGAGAAGTTAGCATATTTGCGAGCTCACCTACCTTTACACCTTGTGGCAAAGAAATGTGCCCCCCTCTTTTGAAAAGGCTGCATTTCACATCTGCTTCACAGAGAGGTGAATCTGCCTTTACTTGCCAGCTCTGGAGCTTGGGATAAGCTGTGTATTGAATCACGTATGAGGTAAATGGGTGGTCTGGCTAAAGGAGAGAGCAGACTTCCAGGAATTAGGCTAACACTGACAATCTGGCCCAGTGTCACAGAAGGGCACAAGCCCAGAGGTTGGCAAGTCAGGCTGTGTTGCCCTAGGAGAGTTGTGTAAACAAGCATGAACAGAGCCACCTGTCCCCAGCCTGCCCTGAGGACCTAAACTTCCATAAATTTCCAGCAAAGTCACTTCCCCTGTCTTAACTGTAAAGGAGAAAGAGCTTGTTAAATTTCATACCTATTAGGAAGGCATGCTTCCCTGCTCTGATTTTTTTTTGGTTTGGAGATCATCCTTTTCTTTTGCTTTAAAGGGAAAAGAAATGCTTTACTTGTGTATTATTTAATAAGTACTGTTAACTTACAAAAGTATGAAAAAATAAATACTTGACAAGCTATTTATTTTTAGTGTTCTTCTGCTTATTTTTCCAAATGCTGAGAATTTAATTCTTTTATTTTAAGTAGCTCAGAGAACTTTGAGAAGTCCTTTTCTGAGGACTAGGTATTTAAATCCTCAGTCCACACACCCCATGGTGCATTCCAGAGACAACAGGAATGTCTGCCAGCTTTCTCTCACGGCCTCAGAACTGAAGATATGTGGATTTAAAGAAGAGGTGACCTAAGACTGATTTTCATGATTATCATGTTCAGTAGGTTGTGTGACAAGTCAGGTAATGGATTTTATCCAGCTCTGAATACTACCCATCAAAGAACTGGGGCTACTTTCCTAAGAAAGCATCGGTGCTGCCCATCACACTCTCATGATCAGATGATACTGTCCCATAGCTGCACAAAGCACGAGTTCCTGTGCTAGTTAAGCCTACTCTCCCTCAGAATAAATTATTCTCCAGGAAAGAGACAGAGTGTTTTCATCTTTGACCTCTGCAATAGCAAGTGGTAAAAATGTAAGGGTGTTCTGTGGTATTTTAAAGTATAAAAAGGCCCAGATTGGAACATCTTTTCCCATTAAATATTTTTAAAAATATCACCTTCTATTTCAGTAAAATAGAGAACAGTAGCCTGCACTTCTGTATGCTGCACTAGAGTAAAACAATTCCTGATGCATTTTTCCATATTTGCTTTTTCAGAGGTGTGATGCTTTGAAAAGGTAAACACAGAGAATTGAGTACATCTGTTTCAGCCGTGTTGTCCAATGTGTTGAGGAGGAAAGGAAGAATTAAAAATAAAATCAAAAGTGAAAATATATTTTTCAAAATCAGTGCTTTTGTTTCAAAGATAAAGATTTTCTTTTCTTGCCAGAAGCTTTACAAAATCCTGGAGCCTGGGTGACTTTTTCATACCAACCCACCTCTAGTCTGCTGCAGACAGGCATGGGAAGAGGGATATGGGTTTTATTTTTGACATATTTCTGAACATGTGGCTTTAATTTATTGCATTAAATTGTTTTTTATTTCTATCCTTTCTTTTCTTCTCTGTCCTTCAAACTTTCTACCATGGTTAAATAAAATAAAGCAGCCATGACTGTATCCCCCAGAGATTATCTTGTATAGACTCATGCAAACCCTTGACACAATTTTTTGACTGGAAAATAGCATTGAATATGCCAGGAAAATGTTATTCTTCTCAAAATACTAGAGAGGTGGAAAGTGCAAAAAAAAAAAAGTGGGGTTTTTGTTGGTTTTTTTTTCATTTAGAGCACACTGTTAGGAAGAGGATAACATTGAACCCCACAGAGAACAAATACTAATGCAATTTAAAATTGTTCTTAGAATTGTTTCTGCCATTTCATATTCATGGCACAAGTGACAGAAATATATTCTTGTAAACCCAAGTAAACTGCTAAATTCTTGCAAGGAAAATGTTTCCTTTAATAAAGAAAAATATTTGTGTAGCAACGTCATCAGGAAGAAGTTTCAGAGTAACTCACAGCAGCCATAGACAAGTTACAAGAACTGAGGAGAGAGGTTTCTTGCCAAGAGCAACTCTTCTTTACTGCCAAGATGGCAAATACCCTATCTTCCCTGGCATCTCTTGTGTGTGGGAAACTCTCTTCCACAGGTCTTCAGCAGTTCCAATGGTTACCTTTTCAGGTAGAGGCCTTTCAGCTCTCTCAATTCAATCAAACTACAAGTGAAGCCAAGTGATCATCTTCACTTATTCCCTGGAAGCCTTTTCCTGTCCCCCAGACTGCCGTACTGCTAAGGTCTCTTGCAGAGCAGATGTCAAATGCCTTCTGAGCCTTCTGTGTACAGTAAAAGGAGACAGATTATCGGGCATCAGAGTGTCCCACAGTTTTCAAATTCACTGAGCACCTTATGAAAGGAAGAGGGGATAAAAAGATATGACTCCTGCTCTGGATAGGAGACAAAGGAGGAAGCAAAAAAAAACTGGCAGAAAAGCCAACCTCCCTGTGCTAGTGCTTGAAGTGTTTTTTTGAAGAATGTAATTTACAAGTGTTTGCAAGAGAACAACTAGTTTCATGTCTGCTCAGGAAGCTGGAGTAATGGATGGTTAAATAAGGTTGGGGAGGTGAAACAGCAGGCTTACTCCTCTTACCTTTCCAAGATGAGCTCAAAACTATAAAGTCACAGCTCTCAGTACTAAATGGGCAACTCTCTGGAGAAAGTGTAATTGAGGAAATTATGGACTGTCATGTTAGAAGACTTGCTGCAAATTTTGCAAGTCTCAGGTTACCCGAGTAATTGAAATTACACCTCGTAAGGAAGCACATTCTTCTATCCTCTATTGGAATGGAGCTTTGCAGAAGCTTAAGACGTAGGGTGATTCAGTACAGGGCCACAGGTATGTGACTGATACTTATCTGCTAGCTGCTTTACTTAGGCAGCCTTCCTTAAACGAGTGCCTAAGGTCTGTGTCTGGTCAGTGAAGAGAGGAAGGTCTACAGAAGGTCTTCACAGGGATGTATCATCTGCTTCTGCTATAAGGGGACAAGCTTTTCCTGTTGGGAACTTCAGAAGCACTTTTTTTTTTTTTTTCCCACTGAGGAGGACTGTTTCCTTCACTACTTGTACTCAGAAACAAGTTTAGACCTTAAACTAGTTGGGCAACATTGTGAGCATACATATTAAAATAAAAGTAACCATCTTAATAATCCTGTTTATCTCCATTTTTTTCAAATCTGAGCAAAGCTTGGTAATAAGTCTTGCTTTGTCCCTGTAAACTGAGCAATTTACTGTTCTGATGATTATCAGTGACAATATATGTACTGAGTCTGGTTGGGATGGAGTTAATTTTCTTCACAGGAATCCCTACGGTGCTATGTTTTGGATTTTTTGACCAAAACCATGTTGATAACGCATTAATGTTATAGCTGCTGCTGAGCAGTCACTGCACAGCATCAAGGATTTCTGTTTCTCACGTTGCCTTGAGAGTGAGCAGGATGGGGGTGCACAACAAGTATGAGGGGACAGAGCTGGGACAGCTGACCACAACTCACCAGAGGGATATCCCATACCATATGACATTGTGGTCAGCAATAAAAGCTGCAGAAGAAAAAGGAAGGATGGAGGTTGAGAGTTATAGTGTCTGTTTTCCCAAGTCACTGTAACATGTGATGGAGCCTGGCTTTCCTGGAGATGGCTGAACTGTTGGGAAGCTGTGAATGAATGTTTTGTTTTGCTTTACTTGTGCACACAGCTTTGCTTTATCAATTAAACTCTTTATCTCAATGAAAGAGTTTTGTCGCTTTCACTTTTCTGATTCTCTTCTCCATCCTGCTGGTGAGGAGTGAGTAAGCATCTGCTTGGGGCTGAGTTACCTACAAGAATTATCCCATAACAACAGAGAAATTCTCTAAATAGTTTTTACCTTTAAGAAAGATATATTAGGAAAAAAAAAAAAAGTTTGGAATAAGATGTACCGAATAGTTTTTCAATCTAATCTTTTGCTGCTAACAAGTCTCTATTAGGCAAGATGCTGTTTCCCCGAACAAAGGTGTGAATATTTGCCTATGCTGAAGAAAACAAGCATCACATGATTCACAAAAGATACTTTCAGAATTCTAATGATTTGTTTGGTTATATGAACTATTGAACTAACTCTCTGAACAGGAAAAAGGGAAAATATTTTACTAAAATCTGCACATACTCCCTCCATTTCTGTGACTGGTGAAGAAGTTGAGGCAATAAGAGGTTAGTGACGTAAGAGCTATCATCAGTCACACATAGGTGGAAAAAGTGAAGAAAAGTCTAATCTTGATAGAACATTGCCTTCCCCATTAATGAATCCAGCAACATTTCCAGACAGGTATGTCTTGAGAAATTCATGTTACTCAAATATAAAGACCTGTGGAACTAGGGAAAGCATGTAATTACATTAAGTCCAGAGAACCTGT
The DNA here is from genome assembly GCA_013397975.1 of Machaerirhynchus nigripectus. Classification (NCBI taxonomy): domain Eukaryota; kingdom Metazoa; phylum Chordata; class Aves; order Passeriformes; family Dicruridae; genus Machaerirhynchus; species Machaerirhynchus nigripectus. Next base: position 994,909 of record VZRQ01000890.1, read on the forward strand.
TACAATTGCTGATTAGGATTTTCTATTACAGAGAACGACCCCAGATAATTCATTAACTAGAATCCCCTGTATATGAGAGAATAACAGTTAGTTACTTTTTAAGAATTATTACTATTTTTGTAATTTTTTAGTGTAGACAAGTGAGGCAAGAACAGTAATCTGTACTCCTCCTGGAGAGTTCTGATTTACAAAATGAATTTGGCACCACGATCAGTAACTTCATTTTAATTGAGATTCTGAAACATTTCATACTGCTTTTTTCAAAGTTTTGTCCCATCTCTCCTCTAATGGAATTTCCACTACAGTATCATAGAAGATAGAGCTGGAAAATACTTATTACATCACCCTTTCTGTCTTTCTGATTTTAGCAAACATGAGTGATGTAACTATTTCTTTGATCACTTATTTGACTTAATCTTGAAAACTAGTTAAAAGGATTTCTCTGTGCTCAGTCTAATCTACTTTGCAAAAAAAAACCTCCCAACCTCAAGCCCTGAAAAACCCTGAAAGACAGAAAAGCAATTACTAGAGCAGCTGAAGTTTTAAATCAATAATTTCTCTAATTTAGATTTAATATGCATAATCCGTTTACATATATAATGGTATTGCCTTCTAAGGACTGGAGGCACTCCAAGGGTCACAAGTGCTTCAAAATAGGGTATAGTTGTCAAATAAGATTTCTTGAGTTACAGCACGCTTAAAAAATAAAATTAGTTGTCTTTAAGTTTTAGAAATTATACTGGTATGTTATGGTTATTCATATTCGAGTATGCAAGGCAAAAGCCAACCCTTGCCTTACATGCACAGTGATGGGCTTTATTCCCATTCAGGAAAGAGATGTTGTATTCAGGGTGGATAATTCCATGAAAACATAATCTCTGGGGTTGTTAAAAAATAAGCAGAGTGCTAGGAATCAGTAACAAAACTGAACAGCAAACACAAAACATGGTGCACCCATGTCTTGACCACTAAAGCAGATCTAGTCACACATCTCAGACAGGAAATAGTAGAACAGGAAAAGTACATAGAGAGATACAAGGTAGGTGAGTAAATAGGACAGATAAGGATAAATCATGGTCTGGGTCAGTTTCTGTATTACAGAGATTAAAATAGAGAAGACTCTGCAAGAAAAAACAGCTGAAGGGAGATATGAGAGAGCTCTGTAAAATCTTGACCATCCTGGGGACGATTAGTCATTGTTCTTCACATAAGAACAAGGAAGCATCAAATGAAATTAGTTTCTAGAAGGTTAACATAAATAAAAGGGAGCAATACTTCATGGAGTGCACAGGCCCATTGTAGAATTTATTGCTAGAGGAAACCCTGCATGCTAAAAGTTGGAATGAGTTCAGGAAGTCGCTTCAGAAAATGGCTTGGCAAATTACAGAAAGAAAATTCCAGCAAGGTCTATAAATCACACAGAAAGGAACTCTGGGCCAGGAAGTCCCTAAGTTGCAGATTGGCAGTAGCTGTGAGGTGTTTTACTGTGGGTAGGTTGAGGAGGTGCATGTCTACTTGTTTTATCCTTTCCTTGTGGTATCTGATAAAGGTCACTTCCTGAAATAGGTTACTGAGGTAAATGAATCTCTGGCCTGTAACACTAGAGCTGATATTGTGCCCTTGTCCCAGAGCAGAGAGAAAAGTGACAAAACACCCTCTCTTTACTTCCTATTTAATACACTTCCACCTATTTTGCAATATGGATTGAATGTAAATGTATAAATATATATATAGTATAAATATATAGATAAATATATATAAAGTATAAAATAATAAAAGCATGAGCTCTGGCTCATCCTTGCTCCAAATATACTCTGCCTCCAGGTTAAACTGGAAGTAACAGCCAAAGCAGGTCCACCCTGCTACTGCCTCCAGGATGTGGCAGTATCTTGGAAAAAAACCTGTCCCATTTGGTACCCAGTGCATACATGCTGGTATGTATTTTTAAATATACTGAAGCAAATAGCCTGAGATTTTAGACTGGGGCCAGATGGCTGATTGAGGTGAAAATAACACAGATACGCAGAGGAATGGTCACTCCAAAAAAACCTGAACTGTCTAGTTAACATGATGCACAGGCTCTGAACAGTACTGCATGTCATTTACCTTGTATTTCAATACTGTGTTCATAAAAATAAGAAATAAAGACCTGATGCATCTCAAGACACTGAGAATTTAAAGCTGTTTCTGAAACTGAGTCTAAATCTTTGACTTTACAAGTGAACGCTTTGTTGAGGAAGGGACAAGCAGCCACTAAAATTATGCCAATCCATTTAAAATATAAAGTGGAATTTAGGGCTCATGTTTTCAGATTTACACAATTTATATTAGTAATATAACAGGACACCACATATTCACATTTATGACCATCTCCCTTTTATCCTCCTGACTGCAGAGAACTGCACTATCAAAAGTACAAGCAGAAAGAATTGTTTTGAATGCAAGCTATAAAATGTTCATTATTGAGCCTCTCACTCACAAATACAACTTTCACTACTGAAATTTCCTCATTTAGTTATGGTTTAAGTAGGGTAAATATAGCTTGAATTTACTATTCTTTCCTCTTTCCCCTCAAGATGTCCAACCAAATCAGGGAATTTTTAAATCAAATTTTTAAGTGAAAAGTTAAATTGTGCCTCCTCTCCCAGAAGTTTGCATGCTCCCAGTACTTTCCATTCTCAACATTTACCTGTGGTGGATATGGAAGCAAATATACTACAGGACATACCATGAACAGCTGCAGCAACAGCACCAACAAAAGCAACATGTGTTGTTGGGCCTTTGGTTTCCAGGTGCTTGAGACACAGCTGATGTTCCTTCATTTTGTGACTGCTGCCTCTTTCTCATTTCAGCTACTTCAGTGCCCAAGTGGCTATAAGAACACAGACATAAGAGATGTACAGAATTACTACAGACCATCATAAATTACATTCACATTTCTACAGCAATGTCTGATGCAACTGGTTCTCAGAGCTCATGGCAACAAAAGCACGTGACCGTCAACTGAGCTGGCCAAGAAACAGTTCCATTGTGTTAAAAGCAGTTTCCAGAAGACCACATTTCAGTGACACGCTTACGCTCCTGTGCTGTTGAATCACGCCCATTCTTACTGCTTTGGCTGGACTCAAAGGGCTGTTTCTTGTCAGTGTTTTTAACAGCAATCCACACAGCTTGTGTAGCACTTGGTAGAGACTGAGTTGCTCCTTACCATAAGACTACCACAGCTCTTATGGTTGAACTAAAATACAGCAGGATGGTTATTCACCTTAAACATGAGTTGGAAACTGACTTTTTTCAATTTTTGACTTTTTTAGTCTACTCTGGAGCAATGAAATTAATGTAAGTGATATTATATCACAGGCAACTGTCTGGTAAGAGCCAAGATTTTTACATGTCATAACGGAGAGGCTTGCTACCTAAGAGTTATCCTTGGTAAAAAAAATGAATAATAAATACGTATTTATAAAATACTTTTCCACCTTTGAGACAATTTTCTGGTCACATATCTTTGCTCACTGCCAGTTTTTCCCAGGTTTTATTAGGCCAAGATTTTTTTCCTCCCATTGACTCGAAATATGCAGCTAGAAGTAGTATACCATGCATTATCTAGTTTTCAAAATAAGTTAAACATTTATTGCTAAGTTACATTATTTGGGAAGGTTTAGATCTCAGGGTCCTTCTAATGGCTCACATCTTTGTACAACAACTATAGGTCTCCCAGAGTAACGGCTAGTACAAACACATAAATTAGAATAAATTTAACACTTTTGCCTTAGAAAAAGTACTAACAGATTACCAGATTACTGTGGGGAGGATCCTGGTTTAAAACAGAACCAGGTAGAGATGGCCTGGTGTGAGCAGCATGCGCTATGCTCTACACTCCCAGGGCATCCTGCTACAGCCAGGAGTGCTGGGGAAAGGCAAACTCTAATTGATTTGCCACCTGGGTACACCATGCACAGACAAACAAGAGACGTGCCACTTCTACATGCACTCAAGCAGCAGCTGTGAGAGTTTTCATTGACATGGTTGCTAAAACTCCCAAGGTTTTTATTCTGTAGCAGTGTCCTTCAAGTCAGCTTACACACAACCACACACAGGAAGGATACTAAGTTCCAGAACTCAAACTCATGCTCCAAAACTCAAGATTGGTGGTTATTGCAGCTTCTTGCATAGCTACCTTTTCCATACTGTCACTGGGTAGAATCAAGTAATTTCTGAAGTGTTTGGTCAAATCAAACAATGAAAAACTATTTAACTATCACTGGTAGGTGCACCTGCTTATGCTATTGATATTACTTATGGTTTATAGCTGCTCTTGAAAATTAAAATGACACGCAAACAAAACCCACACCTTTTTTTCATGTCAAATGTAAGCCTCTGGTGTCAACAGAGGATGCTCTGGCATAACTGGATAACTGCCTGTATTTTTACAATAGATAGGAAAGAAGGAAAATTGTTGAAGCATAATATGTAGCTCAGAGAGTAAGTGACACTATGAAGTCTCTTTCTCCAAATTACAGAGCAGAACTTCTGCTGACTGTGCATGATGCAGTAAATTATTTCATAGATAGCTGTGTCATGCTGTGAATTGGTATTTTCTTCAGCAAGTGCAATGGCTATGGTTAAAGGAATTAAAGACAGGTATTTTCAAATGGAATGTTTGTTTCTTTTAAGACAGTGATTCTAGAAATATCTATACAACAAAAAAACCCAAACAAAATTTATTAGTATTAGAAACCAGTCAAATTACCCATATTTAGGCATTTGTTGGGCTGTAATTTCATTCATTCCACCAGTGTACCTGAAGTCAAGCATTTTTTCCCTCAATTTTAGCTGTATATAAAAAATGTACTGTGGCTAGGATATGTTGCACTATAAATAAGGGGGACAGGATGAAGGTTATCCATTCAGACATCATGATGACAGCTGGTGACTTTGCTGTAGTTTCACAAAAACTTTACCTAACCGCAAGATGCTGCTGCCACTGATATTTCTTTCTTTCCCTTTTCTCCTGCACAGCTCACAGACACTCATTCTCTCACCTGAGCTGTCCCCCTTCTCTGTGCTGGCAGCAGCATTTGTACAGGTACCTGGTGAGTTGGATAAAAGAGTGGGCATGATTTAAATTTAGTCTAGAGGGAAAAGAAAAAAAAATAGGTTTAACTTGCTTCAAGTCACTTTCTCATTTACCTCGGGAAGATGTGGACACTTGGACCAGAGCAAGGGAGAAGAGTGAACATCAAGCAGGCAAGGAGAATGTGGGGACCATTTTCGTCCATTCCTGCTCACACTGTCAGCAAGTGATAGTGAAATGGGTGGGAACTGTGCAGCTGCAGAAAGGTAAAATCTGCAACTGCAGTTCCTAACACACCGAACACGGCAGGGAGGGACAGTCAGAAGTGGGGTTTCACAGGAATGGTTCACACCTTTAATCCTGCCCAGCAACCTCAACTACTGAAAATTCTCCAGCATTCATCTTTTGGTATGGACTTCCATAGCCATCTGTTTCAGAGGTTTTCAAGTCTGGCAGGACACAGAGTTGTGAGGAAACATGGCTCTCCATTGTAGAGCATTTCAGGAGAAATGGCTTCTTCCAAGGCTGCTCAGCACCAGCCTAGACAGTCTTTAGAGTGGAGCTGCTTGCTTTGCTATGCTCTAACAGCTCTGGCCACGCATTATTTGGAGAAGGAAGAGGGCAGTCTTTGATTGCAAGTATGGTTACATTTATCTATTTAGGCTGTATTTGAAAAGAAACAGATAAAAGAAACAAAAGAATCATAGAGTCATTGAATCATAGAATGGCCTGGGTTGGAAGGGACCTTAAAGATCATCTAGTTTTAATCTGCCTGCCATGAGCCTCTAGTGAGAGGGACACCTCTCACTAGACCAAGTTGCTCAATGCCCCATCCAACACGGCCTTGAACACTGCAAGGGATGGCACAGCTTCTCTTGGCAACCTTTTCCAGTGCCTCACCACTCTCACAGTAAAGAATTTTCTCCTAAGGAAGGAAGAAAGAAAGGAAGGAAGAGTAAGCAACTTCCCAGAATCCTGTATATACATCCAAGGAGAGTTTGCATTCTGGCCCTAGTAGAATAAAGAATTAATTGCAATGCCAGCAAAGTGCTGCAATGGGGTATATTTTGACATGGGTTGTGAACATGGACACTATATAGTGGGACTATCCTTAGCTTCAAAATATAATGGGGAAAGATCTTAGTGGCACAGTGGGAAAAAGTTGTATTTAATCCATTTCAGATTCTGTCCTTCCCACAGCTGACGTTGGTGTTCCCTCTGAACCTTGCTGTGTCTCACAGTACAAGCAGAGTGATTTTTCTTGGCATGACTGGTGCACTGACCAATAAAAGCATGAGGTTGAAACTCCAAGCAATGGGAGAGTGTTCTCAGTGAATACATGAAGTGTTCACTCCACTGGCTTAACCACTGGCTGAAGTCAAACTCATCAGCCCTGCTCTTTGTGTTACATTCTCTTGGAGAGCTTCTACGCGGAAGTCTGTAAGAAATATGAAAAACCCACCCTGTGATGCAAAACTATTATGTTTACTGAGGATGTAGTTGGATGGGTGGAAACTTTCGTTTCAGGCTTATTTTGGTTGGATTTCATGTTTCATGTTTTATTTGCAAATACCAGATGTCATCTACGCAAAACAGTAATTGATTCCATTAGATTATTTAGGATGCAGAAGCAGGAGTATCTTAATTCTTGGCTATATTTAGAGACTGAGTAGACAGAGGGTTTATATTTGGTGCCTTGGCCCAAGGCATAAAAAAGAAATTTAGAATCTTTGATTCAGCAAGTCACTCTGATGAGATGAAAAATTTTTCTGAAGTGTGAAAGTTAGTACGTAATTGTGAGACTAGAACGTTGTTAACTGATTCTAAGTAGACCTTTTAGAACAGTAGTACAAATAATACACACTGTCTCCAAGATCTCAGTTTGCCTTTTAGCTTTTTCAACATTTTCATTATTCCTGAGACCCTCTAGCTTGGCAAAAGTACCAGATGGTGAAGGTGAGCCTTTTTTCTGATGGAATGGTTTTTCTGCTTGGTACACTACATATGAGCTGTCAGACCATCATGTCACTGGTATCAGTTTCTTCTGCTAGTTTTGCATCTGGTTCTTTGCCTCTGTTTGGTGGCATGGTTTACTAACAGCATTATGATTTCCATTTGTACTGATAGGAAATAGGAATAGTATTCCAGCTTGTTTGACTGACTCAATCTCTTGGTGGTGGGTAGGTATTATGGCCCTTTGAGCAGTCCCATAATCACGGAGGACCTCATTTTGCAGAACATCTGCTGTCCTTACTCTGTAGCTGAGGAAAGGAACCCAAGGGTACAGCAACTGTTTATTATACCAGTTATGAGACAGGTGGCTCTTAAAAGCTGCAGAGCAAGAAAGTCTGTGCAACACTGTGTGTATCTTCAATCTTGCAGGGCTGGAAGATTATGAATACTAAAAAACCCTTAGAAATTTGGAGTAAGGTTTCCTATTAGTTTTGGAACCAATGGCACAAGGATCTATTTCTGTGTTTAGATAGTGTAATTACCACTTACTCCACTGGGTTCCCAGGAGTAATTATTACAGAAATCCCCTTGTTCACTGAGCACTGTCCTGGGAAGAGTGCTCACAGAAGAATCATTTGGCTTTTTACATTTATACCTGGGAAGCCCTATTGAACACAGGCTATACTCCTTTCAAATTCCATAGAGTACCTCTAGAAAATGAAAAGAAGGCAATTTCTGAACCATTGCACCTTTCTGACTCTCCACCTCCTGTAGGATTTGTGCTGTTTTAGCTAGGTTTTAAAGTGTTTTTCCCAGAGATTCACAAGATATTGGACAGGCCAAAAGACACAGGCTGCATAATTTCAATAATTTATTTTGATGCCTCTCTTCTGATGAAGAGATTTCTTTTCTTTTCTTTTTTCCCCCGTCCTCATAAGGCTGTCATTACAATACTGCAATTTTCTGAACTTTTGGCACTGTCCCATCTGGCCCTCTTTGCTTGTTTTGGAGCCTCCCCTTGCACATGACCCTCTTGTAATAATTTCTGTCCCCCTCTTAGCGTTGTGAAGCATTCCCTGGAGAAGCTCATGCACCATGAAATCAGAGAAAAATCTTGAAACTCCACAGGGGATTGAGAAGAATTTCTATCCTATTTTCTGGAACCATTATCTAATGGCTGTTTTGAAAGAGAGAGATCATATAAGGGTGAGGATAAACATGCACCGCTTTATACAGCAAGGAAGAGGCATTTTGTCTTTTGTTGCAGGTAGGACACATAATGGCTAAGATTTCAGGACGGAATTGGTGCAGAATCAGCTAGAGCAATCTGTCTGAATTTTCAAGCTTTGCAATAGGCAAGAAAGATCACCTTGCAAAGGAAAGGTGCAGTCAATGACTTAAGGATATAGAGGGTGATTTACTCTGCAGGCAAGAAACTTAGCCCTTAAAATATCTTTTTTTTTTTTTNTCACATCAGTTTTCCTGCATTGCTTTACTTCTTTTGACTTTGACAATAAAGGGCCAAAACCTCAACTGTGTAGCTTATATAAATTCATACCTTATACCAGTTTATTTCAGACCCAGATGTGACTCTAATCAATCTCTTAACCATACTTTTTTTCACTGTCTTTACTGGCATTCCCTTGACTCCTAACAAGGATTGTTTTTACGTTTAGGGATTTTGAAAGCCTTCCAAACCTAAGTTTTAAGGTAGACAATATCCATTTAAGACCCCATTCAGGCTTCACTGTAAGAACCAAAATGTACATTGAGGAAAGCTGTGTATCCCATGGATTCAAGACTTCAAACTACCATTTTAGATTTCCCATATATTTGGAAAATCTCAGCATTTATAAAAACAAAGTTACATTAACACTTCCTTGAATTTTTTCAATGAGTTGTTTGGGTATAATTGCATGACCTTTACAAGATTTTGATTGGTTGCTTCAGTTTTATTTTCCTAAAATAATCATTAGGAGAGTGACAGAGATAACCCTGAAATACTGCTGCTTTTTTTTTCAAATATTCAGGGTTTTTTTAAGTGGTCAGTCAATTTTTAATGTATAGACTGCTTTTTAACTCGAAACACTAAGCAAAAAGCCTCAGAGAATGTTGTGATGTAATACATCTAATGATCTGTGATTTGCTATTTGTTTTAAATCCAATGTGATATGCTATCCGTTTTAAATCCATAGGGTTTTTTAAGAACAGAAATTCTAGAGTAACAGAACCATGCAACACAGTCTGGATACAGCTGCCAGTTAAATAATATCACTGATGCATGTCCTGCACTTGCAATGCAAAGACAGCCCTAACAGAACATCGATTTCTTATTTGTGCTGTCTTCATTCATCTGGAGGAGTGTTTTACAGGTACCACAAGCTAAATGAAGACAGACCACAAGATTTTACCAGATGTCTCTGAGCTATAAAGATTTCCATACACCCCTTGCAATGCTGAGTGAGTAGCAAAATCAAGACAGCAGAACCACAGGCACCCTTTGAATGCTGCTGACCACTTAACAGCCATCATACAGCAATGGCATTCATACTACTCACTGTGCTCTTCAAGAGAAACCTTGACATGGGTACATTCTTTCTTTGCTACTAAATCCTGAAAGTCATTCGGTACTTCACAAATAAATTCATACAAAGTAATGGACAAGAAGAAGTCTACCAGAAGAAGCGAAATTGAGTTATCTTGGACTACATTAACTTATTTAAATGCACCCGTAGTCTTTTAGAGAAGAATTAGAAGCTATTGGCAACAATGAAACCTTAACTGCCCTTTAATCGATATTGCAGCAGTATGGGAAGTTTTAAATGTTTGCATTTTTAAGAATTTGTATTTTGGAAGGCAAGATCAATGCACAACGCAATTTCTAAAAACTATTCTAATTAACGGTAGTCATGTCAGAATGTGAATTATAACTCCAAATTTTAAGAGATTTGATTTTCTGGGTTCTTCAAAAACTTTATTTTGCTGCATGTCTAAGTTCAAAGAAATTGTGAAGAGTAAGAAGGTCTGAATCAAGACAGAAGGTGACCCATGAATTTGTAACTAGAACTTCATATTGAATACATACCCCATGTTGATGTCCCATACAGGCCAGTGCACACATTCTTGTGTTCTGTATGATGAGTTCAGCCAAGAAAGGGCATGAATATATAATAGCTTTTAATTTTAAAAGCCTGGCTACCTACATCAAGCTGTATCAACCACTGATTTTAACTCTGATGGTCCCATACTGATTACCAAGGCAGCAGAAACATGAAGGGAATTTCTTTCTCTTAGGCAGCTTGCAGTGCCCAAGACACTGCACAGCCCCCATGATGTCATCTTTCTCGGTAAATGGCAGGCCACCTTTTGGTTGTAACTTTTGAAATCATAGGTTTTGAATACTTGTTGGCTCAGAGAACAGGTACTGCACCTAATGACTTTTGCTTTTGGAGAACTGAAGACTTGAGTGTCTATAGAAAATATCTTGCTCTTCTATTAGTTACTGCAACTCAGCAAAAAAAATTCAAGACACGTTGTCTACTTCTACCATACAGATATCTTTCTCCTGTCAGGTCTTTTGACCTGGAGATGTAAGATTCTTTCTAAAGTTTTTCAAAGAAACCCCTGAGAAGGTCATAAAGTGGACATTCTCTCCATTATAGGATAGGATAATAAAAAAAAAGAAAATCTAGAGGAAAACCGGCAGAAAGCGTTCAGACATTAAATGTTTTACTTAGGGTAGAACACTGCTACGCAAATACCCATTTCAATTGAAACTGTGCAATTTGGCTGAACACTACAAAATCCTTTTCTTTTGTACAGTAATGACTTTAGCAGACACCTTCTGTACTCATAAAAGATGTCTGAGATTTCTTTCTATTATTTGATGTTGAACTTGGTATCCTGAAGAAGCCTTCCTTAAATCTTCACATCATCAAGTAGATATGCATATGTGCTTCTGAACCAGACATTACTGCTCAGTAACAAAACATTAAACCTGACAGTAATGCATTATTGAAAAGTCTGAGATGGCTGCATGTGGTTTTTAAGGAGCTGTGCTAAAATTACGATTAAGAGCACTTTTCAGTCTTCAGGAACATTTTATAAAAAGCAGAATGCAAAACTCATCAGGAAGCCTTTTATTTATTTTTAAGTGTATTGTTTTTATTCTTGTGTGCTTGAAAAACAGCTACGAATCCTGTTTACACAACATCTATATACCTATTCATTAGAGCTAGCATGGCTTTCACTGACTTACTGACATGAAGCCAATACCCTTCAGAAAGCTGAGAAGATAATTTCCTTACAGTGGGGAAATACAGACCCTGACATATTGCTGAAAAGAAGCGTTTTGTTAAAGTCTCTGACATTTCTCATAAAGAGGACACTAAGACGACACTTGAGAACCCAGAGAGCTTTACTGTATGCATTAGCATTGTAATTTATAAATAATTTTTCCTGTGCTCAAAGCTATTTCTCTGTATAAAAAGCCAGCTGTCATTTGTGCGTTATGTGAACGGCAAAAATTCTGTACAAGTTTCAGCAGAAATATAAGAAAAAAGTCATAGGCATAGTACAAGAATTTGTTGCTAACACAGGCTAAACAGATTTGCAGGTGTGATCCAAGTATCAACAAGCTTTATTGTTGGTGAACTACTTTTTCTGCAGATGGGACCATTCTGGACAATTTTCATCTGCAGGAATGGCAGCATTTAATCAAATAAGTGCACATAACTTTTGTTTATAGTGCACGTGCTACTAAGGGCTGAAAGACAAAGGAAAGGATTAGAGAAATTGTTTTAGTGTGAGAAGAGCTTTTCTGAAACCACATTGGACATGGTTCTAGTCTCTGAAATGACAGAATCTAAATTTTCATGGTAAAATGAAGACTTGCATCCTATGCTTCAAAGGCCCTTTATTTTTTCAATTTCCTTTTCAAAATGAAAGTCTCAAATTTGAACAGAAGGAGCTTCAAAAAGCCTTCCTGACTATAAGCTTTTTGAAATAACTGGATATTTGGCCGTCATGGTGATTTTAGTTACACTGACTGACTTCTGAGGTATCTTCTGACATGATCTCTGTGTGTTTCAGCCCTCCTTTCCTCAGCCACCCTCAAAAGGAAATAAATAAAATAAAATAATAAATATTAAAAAAAAATTAGGAGATTAGTGTGGTGTAGAGAAGGTATTTGGTTAACATGGTATAACTAGAGGGAGAGGAGCAGAAGGTGGCACAAAGTAGAAACAGCCTTAAGGTGTTTCTCATGGCATGGAGCAGTGGGAGAAGGTGAATCCAAACACTACATTCAGATAGGCTGCTTCCAGCATGAAAGGCAAGGGCTGGAATTGTCCAGGTGCCATGTTCTGCTCACATTACAGTTTCTATGAACTTCATGACCTCAGAACTAAAGAAATACTTGCCCTTGGCAGGGAGTGGCCAGGCTGGTGCATACGCACCTGTAATAAATCTCCACTTCCCTCCCACAAGCTGTGCTACTTCTGTTAAACTCATAGCAAGCTCCTGATAATTCTGCTTCTCCAGGTAGTGCTAATGCTTGCTGCTCTGAGAAAGGAAGACGAGACCAGTTCTACTCTACGCAAGGGACGTGCTCTTTTCCACCAGCCTGGCATAAGCTATTAGAACCAGTTATTGCTACCATGCTTGGAGAAGGCTTTTTTTGTCTGAAATCCTGTATTTCTGCTGTCTGAATCTTTCACTGTACTTGCTTGTTCTGTGTTTAAGGGTGTTTTGTTTACCTGCATGTTGCATGCAGCAACACTCATTTTTCCATCTGCTGCTACAAAGCATCAGGTTCTTCATGGTCTGTCACATGTGAGGGCTTCCCACTTATAAAAAGAATGTGATCCTTTTCTTTATTAGCAGAAGGGCTATTGGATGTGTGGATGTGCTGGAGAGAGCGCTGTGGACATATACTTCCTTGAGGCTTTGCTACATCCTTTAATTGGTCCTCTCCCTTCCCCATACTCTGTGTCCCTTACAGCTGATTTTGAGACCTGGTTGGGGCTTCACCAGTGCAGTGAGAGCTGGGAGACTGATCACAGCCAACAGCACAGGACAGTCACTGGAAGAAGCTATCAACGGCTCTTTCATCTCCTTCTGCTAATCTGCAAGTTACTAGGAAAAACTGGCATGAAATAAAAAGGGCAGATGACTAGAGCTGGAAAATGGGAAGACAACGAAAATATAAGGATGGAAGACAAAAGACATGAATTTACCTGACTAAATCTTGGGTTAGAACCATTTTAGAGCAAGAAATTAAGAGTGCCCATCTGAGACAAGACAAGCTATGTGTCTTGAAAAGCCAAACTTTTAATGGGAGGCATTTTTTAATATATAAAAGAACAGGCACACAGCTTTCAACTACTGTGTATCTTGAACTATATTTACATCTTAACAAAGTGAACTTTTCAGCAACAACATTTATGTGGTCAAATATACAAAAATTCTACCTAGATCTCATGGAAAAGGTGAGCCATGCCCCAAGCCTAACACATCTCTGTGCAGTGGAAGCCACCAGTCTAGGCCCTGAACTGTTTCCATCTAAAGTTCTCTGACAGCAGAAAGAAAACACCACAGGAATTTTAAAATTTATGACACTGTGCTCTTCAAGCTTTGATTTGTACTCACCTGCAACAACCCAGGACAGTGGTACAGGATGCCCTCAGCTGATAGCAGAGTGACAGACTTTCATGGGACCATCTGTCTCCTCCTGATTTGCACCACTGTTCTAGCTCAGTTCCTTTTCCATGGCCTCCTTACCTCCTCTGAGTTCATGTTCTTTACCTGGCTAAGGTGTCTGTCAGGTGAAACTGATAACCTGCAGAGCAATATAGTAGGCAGATGTATGTCTAATGCTGCTGCAGCAAGACTCACTATAACTCCCCAGGCAGCACAGAAAACAAAAACAGATTTGTGGAGGAAAAAAAAATCAGACTTCCAGGTTAAATCCCCTTGCCATTATAAGTGCATTCTAGAACTTGCTGTCTTTTCAGTGAGAGAAAGCAAGTTTCCTTTCTCTTGTCCTTGTTTTATCCCTTCCTTACTGGAAGGATTCCCATGCAGAGAGCTGCAGCCTCCTTTGTGTACCTCATCACTTGAGCATCTACCTCAGCTGCCTCACTAGTGTCTTGTTTGTTAGCTTGCCTGGAACAATGGGTGTCGTCAGAGCTACTCACCGGTGAACACTTGTAGCACAGTCTCCCTCCCCTAAACATAGAGGTATGATGCAAGTGTGAAGCAAAAAGCCGTAAAGTCTAAATTATGCACAAAATACCTAACAGTCCGAGTGATATCTCTCAGTTCAAAGAAATTCCCAAAATACCACACTGAGGCAGAGGACTTGAGGTGTTCTGAAACTACTGCGGAACATCCCTAAAGCTATTTAGCGTGTTGTGTTTTGGAGGGGATGTATGGAGGTTCAGAGAAAGAAAACTAAACCAATTATTTCTTCTCCTCTTTTTTCTCTTCCCATGGTCATTTTTTAATGTGTCAGTTTGGAAATACAAAATGCCAACCATCCCAGTAAACAAATATTTCATAGCAAGCTGTGCATGTATTTTCATATTTACCAGCAGCAAATAAAAAATTATGTCTTCCTGCAGAATCTGACAGTTATTGCAGTATGGAAAACTTATTATTAAAAAACAATATAGGAGTTTTTATTCCTTTTTTAATCTTTTTTTACCCTGTCAAGGCTGTGAGTTATTTTTTTTTATAATTTCTACAAATGTTAAACAAAGATTTTAATAGAAAGAATCCATCATTTTTCCTTCTCAGAAAGGATGTTTCACTTTGGAGAACAAACAACAACAGTAAGTGGTATTACAGAATTTAATTTGTTCCCCCTTTTCTTTGTATAATGTTTACTTGAAGCAGTATGTGCCTAGGAAACACTGTGGTGCTACTGCATTTTTTCAATGCTTAAAAAGAGAAAAGGAGTTGCAAATTATTTGATGACCAGAAAAGAGCATAACGCATCCAAACACAGAAAACCTTTTGAATACCACTTATAAGTGAATTACAAAACAGTCTTACATAAAAAGTCTACTTTCAACACTTTGTTTCTATGAAGTTTAAAGGATGGAACTTAAAACTACTCTCCCATAATGTGAAGTTCATTATTTTTCATAATCTGAGTCTATTTATTATACCAATGTAAAAAAAAAAAAATCTGCCAAACCCGAGAGACTGAAAACATGCTGTGAAAACTTAAAACCTTCAAAATCTCTGGAATCATGCAGATTTAGTATGAAAGTTTCCCTTCTATAGTCACATTTACAAGCTCTCTACTCTTATGCTGAGCATTAGCACAGATTTGCAATCACTACCTATGTTACTGCACAGCAAGGCATCAAAGTAGCCTTTCCACCAGAGTATGCAATGAGACAAAGTGAATTGACTTTAAAAAATGGATTTTTGAAGATCAGCAGACGAGACCTCTTGAAACACTGCTGTCACGTGACTGAGTGGAGCTTGATGTGAATGTCTGGTCTAGCACCCCTACTCCCATAAAAGCTGCTCACTGGCAGTACAGCCTGATGTCCTTGTTTACTGCTGCACAGATGACAGATTCCACAAGGGAAGTTCAGAGCCATCCTTCTATCCAACATTTCATAACATAAAAAACCCAAACAAACCAGAGCTTTGCAGAAAGAGAAATATATTCTCTAGCCAGTGAAATATACTTAGGTAGGGGGATTTTGCTGAATTTTTGAAAAATTATGTCTATAATCATAAGAGGACAAGGTAATGTTTTAATTTAAAATCACTGTGCAAGAGCTCTGGGAAGCCTGTTGACTCCATGTTTAAGCACAGCATTAAGTGGATTAGAAAGAACTATGGGCATGGCAGATCCGGCCCATCCAGCTATCTGCAACTCCACCTTCCCCACAATTTTCTCTCTCCCAGATATTCAGCTGTGATTCTCTCCACAAAAGCTTTAGCAGGACCTCTCTCCCTTACTTGGCTGTTGGATATTTTCCAGGCACTTGGCTTAATCTTCTGCCTTTGAGATTGTCTTTGAAAGTGTGAGTGAGCTGTCATTTGGTTGAAATTGAATGACATACAAGAAATTAGTGGAGAGCGAGGGAGAGAGATGCAGACACAGCAAGGTCTCACAAGGATCATCTGCTTGGGAAACCAACATGAAACGTCAGGAATGAGATGAATGTGAAGGGCTTTGGTACAGCCTGGCTGGATAGCCCACCACTGAATAAGATATTTCTGTTTTTCCAGCCACACCTGTGATCCAGGAGCTACCTTGAGTCACTGAGGAAAAGGGGGAAGGCTGATGCTGGAAAAGGGTGTGGAAGGAGAATAGCGCTCACTTACTAGTCCAGCTACATTAAGTTTATCAGAGCTAGACCCCTCTGTGGTTTATTTCTTTCTTTATGTCAAGAGTATTTAGGCTAGATTCAGTCCTGTCAGTTGTGCAGTTTCTTCACGTGCTTTGGGGAGGAGAAACAAGCTATGCAATAAAACTAGAAAATATGGTTGAAGCTACCAAACTTTGCAGCAGGTTAAAGAGAAGTTTAATATTAGAAACTATCTAAGTCTCTTTTTAAAAAAGCAAAAATCAGAAAAAATGGTTCTTTAGATTTTTTTTTTTTTTTTTAGTCCCATAAGATGTAAAAATTCAAAGTATTCCATATGAAGGGCCTTATCTAGCTCTCATTTCAGGTCAAAATTCTTGTGTCCTGTTTTAATTTGCCTCAGCTGATTATTTTGAGTCAAAAGGTAGAGTATGTTATTCTATAATATTTATGTGTAATATGGAATCAGTTGCTTTAAAATCTCTACCATAGAAATTTCTGGTATCTTTTCTTCCAAACCCTTTTACAATAAAAGAATAATGAAGCTTTTGTTGAGTGAGCAAACTGGAAATTAGGGCACTGTAGCAATCAGAGCTTGTTATGGACCAAGACATATGTTTCCTCTTATGAAAAATGCAACATGTTCTGTATGACAGGACTTTCAAAAACATCCATACTATCGTAGTACTTTCTGTACTGCATCAGCTCTTGAAAAATTTTCTAATTTGAAGCAAAGTGAAGATGAGGCTCTCACTCTGAAGGTGAACATCTCTGAAGATACTCTAAAAACCTTAGGTATAAAAGATATTAGAGACAGAATCTATTTTAAAAATGCATAAATCATAGAAAACTGCATGAAATTAATTTTATTTACTGCGAAGCTATCTGTGTTTCAAGTGTTAGACATAAGGTTGTTTCATAGTAGTGGTTTCTAAGGTTTCATGATGTGGATCAGAGATTCCTCTGAAACTGTAGCTTTTCACATGAAGCAAAAAACATTACATTTGCTACAGCTAAATAAATCCTTATCCTTTGAGACAAAAGATGAATATTTAACACAACTGTGCAGCCTTGAAGTTCTACTTTGTGTCTTTCCTTGTTGATACTGAATGGTGTGCAACTAAGTGCAATGACAAGTAAGAACAGAGGCTTCAGAGAACGACATTAAACACAGTATTTCTCAATAAAGAGACCACTGCTTTGTTTCAAGAGCTCTCAAACGCAATTACCTTTCTCTGTTGTGTTTTATATTTGACTCATGCCTCTTGTGAAGTTTTGGTACATTCAGTGAATGCACAACTGAAAGAGCAAAACTCAGCATTTCTTCCCAGCTCACTTGACCCAAGTCAAAATGCCTAATGCCACTCTGCCAGTCCTTGCTAGTTCTAATACACATCTCTTTGAGCAGCTTCACTCCACATTACAGACAAGGAGAACAAAAAAATCCCAGTGGAACGACTCAGTTATGCTTGGAGACAACTGATGGAGAAGAACTGCTCTGTGCTGTACAGAGGAGCTCACAGATGTGGAACAAACGAGGCTGATATGGCAGGCACACGTGGCACCCACAGAGCATGCAGGGGCAGAGATCTCCGGACTGCCATTCAACATGGGATAACTGAGCATTCCACATATTTGCAGCTAATAATCCATTCATCTTTCATTTCAGGGCTGTCTTCAACTGTAATGAAGCTTTCTTCTGCTCATTGCATTTCCTAAAATTTGCAGTCTTTTTAAGTGCAAATGCCAGCACACTTCCTTCGGTTTTTCCACACTGGACCGGTGTACTTATACTGTTTGTGGGGTGCTGCCCACGGTGGACTTTGACTTCTGAATGCCATTCTACTTCAGGTCTATTTCTTAAATGCATTTTATGTATGGTTTCGCTTTCCATAATGTCTAAGTCCTGTTTATCATTCAAAACGTCAGGCACTTCCTTTGCCTATTACACATATCAATAACAGTCAAGTACGGATCTTTCAGTGGACCAAGGGATTTGTCTCAAATTGCAGTCCTAGTGGGGTTTTGTATCTAAATTCACCTTCCCCAAATCACCTTTGAAATCTAGACCAGTCCTTAACTCCGTTTTTACTTGCATATAACTTGTTACAAAATTCATTATTTCTGGGGCTCACTTTTGTGCATTTTTCCTGGTTTGAGCACAGCCCAGGTCATTAACCACCTCTACTTGAATTGTCAAAAATAACAAAACCCAACAGATTCTTTGGTACCATCTACTTTTGGAAACATAATGCTCCTGCCCTCCTTCCTTTTCAAATAGCACTGACTCCTGTCAAAATAAAAGAATACCTGTAATTTCTATATTAGCCTTTCCCATTTCCAGACTTCCAGCTCTCAGCGGAGGATGACCTGCTCCTTTCTTCCCCTAAGGCTGGGGTGACAGCTTCCATTACTGCTTTGTCATCTCTGGACTGGTGCCTGGCTGAGGTCAACATCCCTCGCGAGGTCCCTGTGTATCCACCCTCCTCCAAACCCAACATGAGGCTCCATCCCTGCTTCCAGCCCACAGAAGGATGCTGTTCCACAGAGGGAACTGCAGGAATGAGGTCCCCCAGAATGGGCTGAGACAACTCCACAAGCAATTCTTACTGCAGGAGGCAGGAACATGACAACATGAGGGAGAATTTTTTTTCCTATTTTTATGTAAATACATTTGCCACCCTTCCCTTCCATGTCAAGATGGTGTTTTCAGTCATAAGCAGGAAGTGGTTAAAGGCATGTTGCCAGGCAGTTCTTTTCAAGTTGACTAATCATT
Organism: Machaerirhynchus nigripectus; assembly: GCA_013397975.1. Lineage (NCBI taxonomy): Eukaryota > Metazoa > Chordata > Aves > Passeriformes > Dicruridae > Machaerirhynchus > Machaerirhynchus nigripectus. Next base: position 1,014,047 of record VZRQ01000890.1, read on the forward strand.
ACAGATAATCTGAATCAAGTTAATGAAAATGATGAGAACCTGGAAGTTGTGTACTCCATTGGTAAAATGTGCCCAGACATTAAAGCTAATTCAGCTGAACCAAAAAATGGCTTACAAAAAATTATTCAGGTGATGTTGCTGGACACTCTTGCTCAGGTTCTTGTAAACTCACCAGGTATCTTACTTGTGATTTATTTATCCATAAACAAAACTTCAAAATAACCTGCTCTATCGTGAAACACTTGTGAATTACTCAATAATATTCACAGCTATGACTGCACACTTTTCCCAGAAAAATAGACTTAAATTAAGTGTTGCTGCTCACAGCAGATATCGGGCAAACTTTTTGAGAGATATTTCAGTTATGTAGTTCAAAAAATGCAAAAGATTCTGCAGAAGCCAACAGTTGTGTTTGCTGCAAATTACTGAACAACGTTTTTAATGTTGTTCTGCCAAGGACAAATCAAAGTTTCCCCGTGACTTCTGGAAAACAGAATTTTCGCAACACTATGGGTTTCCAACAGTGTGGTAGTGGTGGAAAGATTTTCCTGGTTATGTTCTATGTTTCTAGTTGGGGGGATCCTCCCCTCTCCCTGCCTCCTTTCAGATTTGTTCAGTTCAACATTAGACTGCTTCTGCCACTTGTGCCATGATTCATCAATTTCCCGAATGCTGGGAGCATTTGCTAGATTTATCTCCTCTGATGCACTGCTTTTCCCTCATTGTGCAAACCCCACAATGTATCACTGAAGTCCCATTACTGGAAGTGCCACGTAGGAAACAGCAGGTAGAGAAGATCTTGGTGCAATGGAAAGGTGCTATTTTGCAAGTAATGCCTGAAATACTTTGAATGGAGTTGATATAATCAAAGGTCAGAAGTTTTGCAAAGTTATTTCAATCATCTGAAATGAACACCTTATTCAAGTAAGGCAGATTACCACTGGATTGAAATTCTAATTTTTGTGCAAGTTAATTTATGTTATGCAGCCAGAAGAGATGCTCATTGCCACTTCGATCAGCTTTGTGTTCTTTTCAAATTCAAATTAATCCAGAAGAATAATTTTACTGGAGTGGGTCCTTTCCTATTCTCATCACTCATTATTTTACTTGTATTGTTTTACTGTATTGAAACTATTATTTGTATTAATGAATTGACACTTTAGTGGCAAAAAGCCAAATTCTGATCTTCTTGTTTAGTGGTAAATGCAACTACTCTGTCGAGTCTATTGTAGGTGTTCTTCTTCTGCAGAGGTGTGATGAACCTGGGTGTTCTTGCATTAACCAGGAATGCCAGCCACTTTGGCACTTCTAATGATTCCATCTCTGACTCCACCTACTTCTCATTCAGCAGTTCAAGACTACAGAACTTCACTTCATTACCTATTGAGGCTAAGAAAGTGATCTGTTATACTCTTGGTACATCCAGGGCTTTAATGTCAGCAAGGCCTGTGGAAATGAGACTACATTTGCTGTTATGGGTGAAAGAACAACCTCTGCCATTACACTAAAACCTTGAGTATCTTCTTTCTGTTTAATTGTTCTCTAAAATTCACACTGAAGAGTAGCTGCTGTAGTGAGCCAGGTATCCAGGTATCTCTGTCATTTTTCAGTTCTGCTCCAGAGTTACACATGATGCACACCTTCTCAAGGAGAGTTTGTTTTCTTTTAGATGAAGAATTATTCACCAGAGACTCCCAGCATAATTTATTCAAACTCTCCTGAAACATATCGATTAGGGTGTTCAAAGTGAGTGATTTATGGATAAATTCACAAATTTATTCAGTGAATAAATTCCCCCCTGGGGAACAAAGGTGTCTGCTGAAGATGAGACTTGGAGAGTATCCCAAGGCATTCTCAAGTGCACAAGAAAAAGATTAATTATATCTGCCCCCAAAATGGCTGTAGCTAGAAAGATGGAATTGCACAGGGAGACTGTAATCACTACTCTCCTGCTCTACTCTAGAAGAAAAAAGAAGAAAAAAAAGAAGAGAAAAAAGGAGGATTTGATTTGGAGGAATAATAAGGTTTGAAATCTCTCCAGCACCTCATTTCCTCTCCCTACGAATGCAGGAATTCCGACTCATCCTACATGCACCCAACTCTTTTGATACTGTTCTTATGATTGCACTTTTTCCACCTCCACAGGTACAGCTCCTGCTGCAAGTACCACTGCTGTCTGTGGCAGTGAACCTTACCACCGCCTCTGCTCACGGCAGCAGTAATAAATCTGGTGGGAGGTACAACAGCAGCAAAGGAAAACCCCTTTTTTTTTCTTGAAAATTCAGCCTAAAAATGGGGAGATGCTTTATAAGCAGGGCTAATTTGTAATTGGCAAGGTAATTATTCTATTAAGGTATTTCAAGAGGAACAGGAAGCTCTGCAACTCTGTTCATGTACAGAGTTTTCTGTAGCCCTGCAAACAGCAGAACATAAACTTTTTGTTGTGCATCACCATCACAAAGGTTATTCCATGGAGTAAAGGAAAATCTAGATTTCAATCATTTTTTCATCTAAAAGAGATACTGATGACACCCATCTCCTGTGAAATTTTCGCTTTTAACTACTGGCACTGTGCATGCTGGTATGCTACTGCTATGTCCTGCAGAGGTGTGCAGATGCTTTCCAGGGCAGGCAAATAGCCAGGGCCAGTTTGGCCATGTTAATTCCCCTTGCAGCCACAGCAAACAAAATCAGTAATCCTTTCTGCTTGCTATGACATTTTTCTGGGAAAGAAGTTGCCTGAGGTAACATCAACTTAATTTTTATGCCCTCACTCCCCAGCTTTCTTTTCTTCTTTAGGTTACACAAATATCGTATTTCTTTTGCACAGTGTCCAACTTCTAGCCAACTCCCATATCAATCTAATAGAGGTATGGTCAGGAATTTTTCAATTAAATATTTAGCAGAAAAAACTACAATTGTCAAAATCAAAACTGACTGCTGAAACAATTGTTTTTTACAGATGTTGTCTTAAAAAAATCTTTTATAGCAAGTTTGGAAGTTGCCAAAATATCTCACTGAAATGGTTTAGTTAGTTTTATTTTGTATCAATGAAGACCAGTTTTTAATTTAAAGAAATCCTTGGTTCAAAATTATCAATTTATATTAGGAATTGAAACAAAGGAATAACAAAACCTTGTTTTCATTAGTCCAACCAAATACCGGCATTTTCCCATGTATGAGGGGTGGTTATGTTCAAGACTTTTTGTCACTATTCAGGGCAGGAACAGTTTTGGAAATGTTAAAGATGCTCATGGGACAGGCCAAATCTTTCTGGCTCTAGACTGGAATTGTTTAGGACTCTGTGTCAACGCATTCCTAGAGACGCCAGCAAGTGAAAAGTAGAATACAAAACATTTATGACAATATCCATTTCCTACTTGCCTATAAACCACTAATTTTCTAGATTTAAAAGTTTAATTCCCCTCTGGAATCCAATTTATCTTGTTTTCTAGCAGTTGTGCTGAAAACACCCTGAGTGCTTCCACATGAATAGTGAAAACGGCTGTGTTATGACTAAAAATGGGGAAACAGTGCAGAGGAGAAAGCAGAGCTCAAGCTATAGAATTCATAAATACTTGGTTAAGAAAAAAAGCCACACCAATACTTAGTGAATACATTGAGAATTCTTCTTGCACCCAAACCATATTTGCTTGCTTTTTATGATGTAAATAAATACCTTAGTTTTGTCTCTAATCAACTGATTGCTACTGAATCAGTTGGATATACCTGGTTATTTTACAGGAGAAAAGTGTTCCCCCTAGCAAGCTTAGTATTTAACCAAGAATGAGTACTAATGAAAGCTTTTTAGGTTACCAAAGCTTTCCCACTTAATAAAACAATTATACTTGAATGGCAAGAGTATGTACAAAGGCAAACACATGGCAGCTAGAAGTACATGGCTTATTCTGAGTATCTCACGATACAAAAAAAAGACAGTATTTAGAACTTTTAGACAATGTAATCTCTTCTGTTACAGACATCTAGGCTACCTCTGCTAATTAGCTCAATTCCTTTTGAGTACACCAGTAGACAAGTAGATGTTTGAACTGAAGGAATGGGACACTTTGGGCATAATGGAGAGGAAAAGGTAGAGCTTCACATGGTCAAGTAGTGTCAAATAATCAAGAAGTATGTACAGAAATATAGTATAATAATAATACCTGATATAATAATTGTAATGTTTGACATTTATGGTAAACGTGCAAAAAAAAACCTGTGTTAAAAAAAATTACTCCTCTTCATGCAACTGAGTGACTAGAATCAGATTTACTGCATGTTATGAAAAGACATTTAGTCCTGATTGCACCTCAGCACTTGAACTGTGTGAAAGGTTTCTTGTCTGGACAACTGAATGGAAGGGATGCAAAACTGAGTGATACACAGTGAATGGTGTCTGAAAAGTTCTGGTTCAAAGATTATGAAATTACCCTGGTATTTCTTTCACAAGGCAGGTATCTGTTATTTGTGTAACTGTGTTCTAGTGTTGCTGAATCATAAATACTTTAAGGAATTATTAGGCACTATTTACCATCCCTTTACTTATAAACTGGAAAAGCTATATAAACTGGTATTTTAAAATGAGAAAGTGAACAGTGAGAAAAAGATGTACATGAGCTGTTGGAGAAGAGAAATTTAAAGAGCAGCTGTAGCGTAGATCAAAGAGTAATCATTTCAACCAGTGACCCAGTAAAGCTGCCCAGATGTATTTCTGGTTTAACTCCATCTAAGCCATTGCAAAGACACATTTTGGTAAGGAAACAGCATTATGCACTTGCATAGAATTTCCATCAGATTCCAAACACATGAGATATTCATCAGGTTCCCAAATAACCCTAGAAGGAAGCAGAGTTTTGCTTTCCTGTAACTGTCCATCTAAACATAAAGGCAAGTGCATAAAGTTTTGGTGGGATATTTTGCAGAGTTATACAGGAAATCACCAAGTAAGTATTCAGAACACAAGGTTTTCTTGAATGCCCCAAATGTCCCCAGATATAATTGAATATATTTCATAGTGGATACAATTAAAGTTTTGGTGTTTTTTTCCCCTCTTTTCTTCTCTTTTTATGGTCAGGGGAATGACAGAAAAAGTTCTTAAAACAGAATGGATTTTTTACTTGCATTTTTTACTCCTACAAAGAATGAGGGAATGGTATAGGATGCAGATTTTTAACTTATTTTCTTGACAGTCAAGAAGGTTGATAATGAGAAATCAAATTGGTATAGAACAAGCAGAAGCAAAGTGATTACTTCTACCAAAAGCCAAGTAATAGCTTGGATATGCAGTCTCCTAAATGAGTCCGGATTACTCCTGGGCAAGTGCAGAGGACAGTTTCCTCCCCACTCTTGCTCAAGAGGATGACATATGCCATGATGCAGAGGCTTGCAGGTTCTCCCCTTGTTTTCCATTACAAAAGCAGTTCTGCCAGCTATCTCAGCTTTTTCAGGTCCCTTTCTCTGTTCTCTGTCCTCCCTTGTTATCCAGTGAGTGCTTATGCTTCAGTCACAGAGATATCTACTGTGAGGCTCTAGTGGCAGCTCAAAACCATTTGGCAAAAAGAAAGATGGTTTATGCTTTACCATGTCAGAAAACTGATTTGAGTCAGTGAGGTTCAGCAGCCATGTAGTTATAACAGACGGACCTCAGACTTCAGGAATATTCTCAGTCTGGTGTCCTGCCGTAGCTATGCCTTTCTGGTAATTTAGCTATCAAAGTCCATTAGTTCAAGTGAGTTTTTGAGGGATAAGCTGCAGAGAACAATACTCAGTTCAAGAGAACACCACTTTGTTCTTCAGCACCATGTGATATTTGGTCCCCAAAATGATATGAAAGAGATTCAGAGTTTTGAATCGCATGCCAAATGGTCTACACCATTGTACACTTGAATTTTCTTCAGTGACAGCTGACATTAGTTACCCTGTGGGCACACTTGCAGTTTACATGGGTTACTTCAGTATGCTGCCTTTGGGAAAGGCTGAAAGATTCTGTTTAAAATAAACCCCAACACCAAAACCCCAATGCCAAATCCAGCAACGTACCTCACATACCACAGTTTCTCAAAAAGATGAATTTCTTTAAATTTGGAGTCACTAATCCATAATCTCCCAGCTACCTTTTACTAACCCAGATGCAAGCTAACCACTAGGTTCTGTCAGATACAGAGGGCATTTTTTATCAAATGTGGGCAACGAATTACTTTTTTGATGTGATGTTCAAGACATAAATGGAAGGAAATCAGAAACTGCAATAGATGGAGAAATTGAAGTAATATATAAACAGTTAATCATTCTTTAGACGTGCTTGGCAAATTTTCCTGGTAAGAATGCTATCACTTTGGAAGATAACTTAATAGGCAGAGAAGACAGGAAAACCAGTTTGCTTCTAATGGCATTGCTATGGTGTAATGGGGCTGAGATGGCTATATTCAAGACAGATGCTATTATTTGTTCTAGTTTTACCATAAGTGACACTATGATAATTCCAAAATCAAGCCTGAAAGCCCATTAAAAACATTTTGCTGGCTTGACTCATAACAAAATGTAGGAACTGCTTTTTTGAGTCCTGATGAATGAGAAGCTTTCAGAACACTCAGACTGATGATCCCTAGCTTTTACAAGAAAGTGCAAGGCAAACTTAGCAGTCTAGTGATATGCTTTTATCACTCTTTCTCTTTTAATGGTGCATCATTTTCCATTTAAGTTATTGTAGCAATGGATAGAAATGTTGCTTCCCCATTTATGCATTTATTCCCACTTCTGTCCATTTGTATCACTTGCACGAGAACCTTTAAAAAATTGGTTGGTCTGTTTCTTAGACTCACACAAAGATGCTTGCATGCTTTTTAACTGAAGAAATAAGTTGTGAACTCCTGGTGCAATCGTTATAATTAAAGTTTAATTTAGCATAAAAAACCCTCTCACTTATTGCACTTTGGTTTTAACAGTGTTCTCTGCTGTTGCATTCCCCTAACAGACCACACAGATTCTTTATTTGATTTGCCTTTCAGTGTTCATCTTCACTGCTCTCTCATATCCTAAAATTTGTCAGTGTATAAGCAAGACATTACTTTCAAGAAAAAAAAATATCCAGCAGCACTGAGGTAATGCTTATATTAACTAAATAGAAAATCTGATTATGGAGATTTGGACACTTTCTTGGTTTTTGCAACCCTACACAAAAGGCAGCAGGAAAATCTGCTGTGATTCACATCTGGCAGTGTCTCAGTACATAAGCCAGAGGCATTTCAAGAGCAAGTGTTCAGATTCCTCTAAAGAACATAAGCACCAAACTTTCTAGAACAGCTGGCTGTTCACAACTTTAAAAAATAGCTAAAAAGTAAGCTCCACTTGTGCCCAAGTCAGGCACCATACCACACTGATCAGAGATAGTCAACAAACTGGAGAGGAAAGATGACCCAGTAGCTGAGGAGTATCCTAGAATTTAAGAAACCTGACTAAATTGTTGTTTATTGTCTTTTAGTAAGCTACTTCTTTCAATAGGAGTTGGACACTAGAGGCTGTGAAATTGGGTATTCTCATAAACCATAATTTTTCCATTTCATGAAACATATATATGGTTTAAAAATCTTTCCAGGTTTGAATTGAGTGGCTCCAGACTCCTTGCTTGTGTGTAGGTTGCATCAAAGGGGATGTAGCTGCTAGCAGATACAAAGCTAACAAAGGATGCAAGAGATGTAGGTGTAAATACCTTTTCTGCTCATCGTGAACTTAAACCTTGCTTTCTAAAACCAGGTGGAAGAATCAGTGACTGATGATGAGGAGAAAGGAGTTTTTGGTTTTGGCTAGATAGTCAAAAAGTTGAGCTTGGACTTGAGCGAAAGATCTTTTAAGATTCTGAGGCACTTGGGCAAGATGATAATGACAGATACAAAAGAAATGTAAATGACAAGAGAAAAACTTTAACTTGTAAAAATTTACTATTAGCATTTCTCTAAGCTGCTGTGTGGGAAGCATAACAGTGTACCTGTCTGCATTAAGGAAGCCCTGCCTGGAATTACCAAAACTGATGTACATTATTTTTTTCAGTCCTACAATCACTTTTAAACAACAGCTTTCATCTCCCACATATGAATTCTGTCATACTGATAATTTCATGGACTGGGTGAACATTTACTCTTCCACGGGTCTCTGGAACCAGGGACTGACAGATAATTCAGAAATATTAAGTGGAATTTTCTAAATCCATACACATTCTGCTTCCATCAGCATGGGTCCTGACCCCAGGAAGTGATTTCCTTACAGTTTTGTTTGATGTTCCCATGGCACTTGAAAGATTAAAAACAAATGGGTTTTTTTTACAGAAAGCAACAATTTCAAAATTGTCTGACACAGCTCCCAGAAGAGCTCATCTCTGCCCTGAGCAAAAGCTGTGTTAGATGAAATGCTTAAAAAAGGTCTGCCTTCAGTGCACCCAGCATCCAGGCTTGGTAAGTATCTTCCCCCAGGTGAAGTTCAAGGAGACTTGATTATAGGATAACTAGGAAACAGAAAAGAAGAAGAAGCTATGGGATAACTCGTTTAGGATAACCACAGAGCTGCCAAATTTCTATGCAAGGATAAACACCTTTTAGGATGTCCAGTTCTTTGAAGAGAACTTGGCAGGTTGTCTGTTCTAAGCAACATTTACTGTAGGTTTAGTCTTTGTCCCATGTAGGCACCTAAACTGTGCTGGTTTTAATGTGTGCCCTAATAACATTTTTCTATTTATTGGAACAATGTTTGGTAAATTGATCACTTTTCTAGCTTTTGATTCAGTTATTTATTTTAAGTTAGTCCTACTGGATATGATCATATTTTTTGTAAGATAAAAATATGAAACACAAGCATAATCCTGAAAGTTAATAGTGGAGCCCAATAAATAGAACACCAGAAGAAAAAAAAAATAATCACCGTTTACATGCGCACTTTTACCAAAATGAGGAAGCAAGAAAGCCAGTGTGATGCTCCTTCTGCTTCTAGTGTGCACTGTGTGGAGTGCTGGGTTCCCCAAAGCTGTTCCCACTCAGACCACACAGCTCTGGGTGTAGAGAAGCTATGAGCCATTTGCTTTTAGAATGGTTTTTGTGGAGTTTGGGAGGGGAGGTGTGTGGGTGTGGGTGTGTGTGTCGGTGGGGGGGTGTGCGTGTGTATTTTTGTAGGTTTTTTGTTGGATTTGTACTTTTTTCCCCCTCTCACAGAAGAGAACAGCCTTGTGTAATGTACCTGGGCATCTGAAATAGCTTGACAAGGTACATGAGACACCTCAGAATGAATTCCCAAAAGCAGCAACCCAAGCATGAGGCTCCTCGGCAGCTCTGGTCAAATTAAGTTGAAGCCATCAGTCCTTCGACTCCTGCTTTCTGGTTGGTGTTTCTACCATGTAGTAACACAAGTAAATTTTGTGGCAGAAAACTAACTCTCTAGAAGCAAATGATTAGCTGTCAGGTGGATTAACTCTCCGGATTGATTCACTGCACTCACTTATATGTGTCAGGGAGAGAGGCGCAGCAGTTCTGGCTTAGACTGGCATAAAAGGCTGCACAACTAGGAGCAAAGGATTGCTGACCAAGAAGAGTGCTCTGCCCTTGTCCCTTCCTAGGACTGAGAAACCTAGGCTGGACTGCAGAATGACTGAGATTTGCAGCCGTGGCCCTCACCTAGATTCAGGAGCCTGAGTCATTCCTTAAAAAAACCACATTATGGACTAGAATATGCTTTGTAAAATGAGATGGTGGATGCGCTTTCCTGCTTTTATTCAATATTGCAAAGATTAAATAATGTGGCTCCCACACTCTTTAGTGCTTAGAACAAGGCAGAAATCAAGATGTTCGTACTCCACAGTGAACACTGTAATGGTGGGTGCTTTGCTGTCTCCCTGGCTGGTTTCTCTTTAATTGTTTAATGGGGTTTTGTGTAGGTTTTTTTGCAAAACAGCATAGTGTCAGTGGTAACAGTGAAGACTGTTTCTGCTTTTGACAATCTTCAAAACTGGTGATTAGGGCAGACTTTTTGTGATGGGGAAGGGAAGGTCTGAATTCCCTCAGCTTCACACTGGATGAACCCAGGTGCATCACATCCTGGCTGAAAGGTAACCCTCCTGCTTTATTTTATGAAAGAAAAATTAAGAAAATGGCAAGAGTTTTGGTGAGGGCAGGAGGGATGAAATAACCACAAACCTTACGTCTGACCAGCCTCCTCCCTGGCTGTGTTTTGGAATGACAGTTCATTTGTATCTGGTGCTTTGTGATGAGTTCAGCTCTTTTAGAAAATGAGAAGCACACTCTCAGCGTGTCTTCTGGACCAAGCTCCTCTGAGATCTCTGGCAGACAACACGTCCTGCTGAGAGCTCTTGTGACCTAGTTAGCAGGAAGAAGTTTCAAGCATGAGTAATAGGCACTAAGTGCACTTGACTGGGGAAATTTGGGTACCAAAGGGTGAGAGGGGAATGGGACATTGTGTGTTCTTAGATACTCAAAGTCCTCTTAGAGGACTGAAAGCCAACTAAGTCCTGGTTTGGATGCCTACTATCTGTAGCAGTTTGGGGTCAACGTGCATACAGCAGCTACTGCCATCCCAGCTTGAGTAAAGAAGATAAATTCCTCCTTGTCCATCTCTATGCTAGGCCAGTTCCACCTGTGCACAGGGAAGACCTGATTATGGCTGCGTGGAAGAAAGGAGCTACAGAAAATGTTTAAATTAAGAGAAATATTTTAATTGCATTTTTAAATTCTCATCTAAGTCTAATGCTTTCCTCAAGAAGATGACTATTAGAAATGCTGCTATCCCCTGAATTGTGGAGTGCACAGATTTGATCCCTGAATGCATATTTATGGCATTACTGAAATGGCCACTGTCTGCTTACCAGAGGGTTGGTATTCAGGACACCAGCGGTGCTAATAAGTATGCTACTCTAATATTTGTGCATCTTCCATATACAGAATTGCTGAAAATAATTTTAGGGGAATTTTGGATAGTAGAAAATTACCTTTTTTTAAAAAAGGCAAAACCAGCGAAACAAAATTAGTTTTTAAATGCTAAGGGTATTGATCAGGATACAATGAAATTTCAAATTATCTCTAACAGCAATAAAATCTTTTGGACACTTGCAGTTGACTCAACAGTACCTTCCTCATTAGGACCATAGTCTTGTATTAGAAAGCATGCTGCGGATAAGAAAGGTCTCAAAGAAAGGAGGAGCAGGAATAGAAGCATCATCTAATTTTTGGCTCTTATCTCCTGTTATCTCCAGATAGAAAATTTAGTTTAATGGAACATAGTTTTGAGTGTTTCAGGAGGAAATTCTAGTGGCAGATAGGAAAGGAAAACAACCTCGGTTAAGTGTGGGTTTGTTGTTGTTGTTGTTGTTGTCCATATGCCATAATTTATTGCACATAAAGGAATTATTCTAATTTTTAGCACTTTTTTAAAAGCAGAACTTCTGTAATATCTTTCTTATTAATCAGGCTGGACAAACTTCTCCTTATAAGACTGAATTCTTCAAATGCTACAAACATCTAATAATCAAAAGGTTTTAGGAATCAGCTCATATTTTAAGAAGTGACTCTTAATACATTTACTTTTTCACCGTCCTTCTCTGCTATTCCATACTTCAAAGACTTTATCACAGCAGCCTTTTAATTCACCTGTTCTTTACTAATTTCCTTCTTTCGTCATCAAGTAGCATCCAGACTCATGTTACACTCAGCACCCTTCACTGCTATCTACTGAGATTTCAGTCTCACTATTACACCTGTTTCTTGCCCTTTCAGACTTTAAATGTCCTTTTCAAACTCTGTGTGTTCTCTCTCAGTCTGTGCTGGCCATTACTTCTGCTCTTGAGATTTGTCCCTTCACCTGGAACATCTGGATAGCCAATTCTGAGGTGTACACACTCTAAAATAATCTGTCCCTGTCAACAAGTCAGTCTTCCTGCTCCCCAAGTTCAGCAGTTCTTGCCTTAGGATGTAAGCAAGGAAACAGCTGGAGAGCCAGGGGCAAAAATCTCACAATGAATATAAATGTGGCATAAAGAGTTCTTTAGATCTTATGGAAAGGCTGTATAGAAGGCAATGAAACAACACTTAGCATCTCAATAGAAGATTCATCCCACTTAGTGAATAGGATAAACTTCTGTTCTCTGTAGAGCTGACTCAAGCACTTCTTCCTTCAGGGAATTTTTTTAGCTTTGTGGAAAGAACTAGTGAGAATTAAATTGAACCACCTGCATGTCTGGTCACACAGTAAGATTTTGCAGATTTTTCTGCTAGGGTGAAAGCCTGTGTTCATGTTTATTGTTTCACTGGGGGGAAATGTAGGAAGGAGTTTTGCCTTGCAACTACTGATTTGGACTAACATGTTTCCTCACTGGGGCAGACCAGTAGGCAAGTATTGTGATACTTTGATGGAGAATATTCTCAAATACTTCTCAAAGACAATCTAAATGTTTTGAAATTCCTGAATTTCTTTTTCTCTGGCTTCACTTTAACTTACAGCCTTATTGCTGTAATTATGCTATGACCAGTGGCTTCTGGAGAAAGACTGATAAAGGTTAGACATTCTTTATTCTTCCCAATAGTATTCCGTCTAAATCCACACCTGAAATTTTCTTTCTGGGGAGTTGCAGATTAGAGTCCTAGCAAGAATAAGCATGTGCTGAGGAACCCTTCTGTTTGCCCTTGAGAAGCTTTGCTTAAAAGTGAACAAAATCCAGAGTTCCCTGACACATCTTGATGCCATGATGATTTTTGTCTTTTCTTTTATACCCCTGTTATACCTTTTTGCAACTTCTGTATTCTTGGTGCTTTTGCCTACATTCTTGGACTTGTTTGTTAAGCTAAGAGACTAAACATTTTAGAGGCTTTGTACTTAGGGTGCCAGTGTGCCCAGGCCCCAAGGTCCTCTCCAGAACACATTTTGTAAACTAAGATAGAACCATCCAGGGGAGGGTTCCTTAGAGAGGGGGGCTCATTCGAGCCTCTCATTGGGGAATTTTGATAGATATGCTAATTAGTAAGACCTAGAATGTAAGACCAGATATAGAGGAGGGGATTGCGGTGGCCATTGCGGGGGTGCATGGAGGTGTATTCGACCTGGTCGTGGTGCACCTAAGGATCCTTACAATAAATACCAAGGCAATACCCTTTTCCCCTTCTAACCGTGTTCGCCTCTTGATTTTAAGACCAGGAAAAGGCATCAATCTAAGCACGGCAAGTTCCCATGGTCCATCCCCATGGCTCTCCTGGGAACAAGATGACAAGATTAGTTGTGCCTGTGTGTGGCATCACAATAGCAGCAGGGCCAGGGAGGCTCAGGCACTCAGGTGGGATGTGCAGTGCCTGATGGAGCACCATCCACTGGACACTCAAAAGATGAGTGCTTATCTTGGGCAGCCAGGCCATCTCAGTGTTGTCCCCACATGTTTTTGGGAGTCTCTGAGCTCCATACTGGCCTTTAAAAAATGGTGTGTGCATACCTACAGCCTCGGAGTGGCTGCTCCTTCTGATCAGGGGACAGCTTTCGGACACACATAGATAATACGTGTGACACACGTTGCCTGCTGGTATTTCATCCATACAACATCTTAGGAAGGAGATGTGGATGGAAATGTTTTCAACATGCTAATAGCACTTACCTTCCTATCTCCATTATACATTGCTCAGAGGCAGTGACCAGGCATTCAAAATCTGAGTCTGAAAGCCAAATTTAGACATTTTCTGAATGGATTTGTTTGAACAATACAATTATTTTTAAATAGAAAAAGTAAACTGAAGGTTATATTTGCAGGTGAATGTGGGAGGAAGAGCTGCCTGCTGATCACGTTAAATGTTTGATCCTTATTCAGCTACCAAAGGCTTGAGTGCAGTCAAATTTTTTTTGCTAGTGAAGTGCCTGTCCTGATATAGTGCTATTTTTCACAGTGCATAGTAACAGGTAGGATGAATAACAGGTGGAATAAAGGATATGGCATGGTTATTGTCAGGTCAAACCTCTTCTTGGCTCTAAAAACAACTTTTTAGATGTGACTCTTCATAAAGAAGATACAACATATATAACATACATAAAGAAGAACGATCCGTTTCCATTCAAGCCTGCAAGTGGGTCAGCATAACAGAACTGAAGTCTGAGAACAATCATCAACAATCACCAATTCATCTTAGTGGCCTGGATTCTTCATTTCCTTGACAAATGTTTTATTTTCTCTTGTGATCTGACTTTCTTTAGAAGGTGAGTCATGCAACCACAAATCAAAATGATGACATTTTTGTTTGTCCTGTGCAAACTCATGTAGGTGAACCAATGCATTTGCAACACAGTTGCTATTGCCTGAACCCTTCTCTTCTACACTAGTACATGTCTACACTGATGTTTTACACCTTTATCTAGTCCCACAGGATACCAAGATTGAGAAGCACTTTGAAGTAACATACAGAAAAGTTTCCTGAATGAGCCATTTTGTCCAAGAAGAGAAATTATACTAATTCTGAAGCTTTTTTGTATCCAAATCAACATGGAAACATATTTTGATGATGGACACCAAAAAAAGACCATTTAGGCTGCCCCAAAGTTTATGTAGGTATGTAGGTGAATCTTTTCTTACACACATGACCTCATGTGTTTTGCTGCCACTATTCACAGCAATGATCACAGTGGATCACACAGCATTGAAATTCAAGCAGCACACTTCTCAGATTTCTTCAGGTGTTAGCTGCACCTTGAATACTCCTTATCAAGGGATCCCCTTTCTGTAAATAGGAGTATGAGAATGCTTATGGAACAGTCACACAGGCTTTGCTGCATTCCTACTCCACGGAGCTCCAAAGATGAGTTATGAAGGGAAAAGGCTGAAGGAGGGATTTTGTGATTTGGAGGAGAGCTGTTGTCATGACATTTGAGCCCCCTTGTTTCACAAGATACAGATTTTGCATTCTGAGTGTTCTCTTTATTTTTTGATGTCCATTTGATCCAAAGAGCATTTCTGGGACAAACGTTTAAAGGGGAGGGATATGAATATGTCAGGTGAACAAATGGAAGGGAGGAAGAACAATTTAATATGGATGATTGCACAAGAGCAAATGGAGAATAGAAGTCTTTGAGTGAATGTGGCTGGAAATGAGAAAAAGGTTTTCAACAGGAGATCTGGAACAGCCTCTGGGTAAGAACAGATGTAAAAAGAAAAAGATAAAAACCAAAAAAAAACCAACCAACCAAAAAAGACCAAAGAAACACCCTCCCCCCACAAAAAACCCAAACAAACAAAAACCCAAACAAAAAAACCAAACCAAATAAAAATATTCAAACAACCTCCTCCCCGACCCCCTCCCAAAAAAAACCCCAAACCAACAACAAAAAAAAAACCAAAAAGACTTCCTGCTTTTAATATCAACTTGACCAAGAGCAGGAAAGAAAAGGTAACAACCTTCCTTGGTTGATGGAAACAGAGAGAGTCTGGGAATCCATTAACCAGGGTTTTTCCCTCAGCATATGATCCTATTTTCCAGTGTTTCTATACTGGGGCACCTGCTGGAATCGGCCATACAACTGCATAGCAGCCTAACCCAGAGTGCTGCTGAGCACACGCTGCCCACCTGGTCCAACAGCAGCTGATTTCCTTGGCGCCCTGCTGGATACACTCTCTGCCTTAGAGGACAGGACTGTAGCACGATTTAAAACAATGTCTCGCCTAAATATTAAGCAGTCAAAATCAAGGTGTCTCTGGCATTCAGTCCCCTTGTTGTGTGTGATCTCACTGTCCAGCAGAACAATTTCTACTTGACAGAGCCTAAATAGAGCCTTACAATCATATGTTTGAAATGTGAATGATGACTAGGATTGCGTGTAAGAATAGTTGCTGCCACAGTATTCCATTCAATTTAATGGAAAAATGCCTTGAACATTAATAGGAATTCAATTATTTGGAGTCTTAAAACCCCTATGAACTGTCTCCCACCTGTAGCTGGATCTGCAATAAATTACACTTTAAGATAAATTTAGTCTTCTTATATTAAAGCTCCTTTAGACCATATTTTCTTGAATTCAAGGAGACCTTTCCCCCATCTTTCAAGGGACATACAGTAACTTACTTCTTTTCATCACAAAATAAGTTAAATTACATTTACTTGGTCTACCACCATACTTCACGGGAAATTTACCGGAGGAGCTGATTGGTGGTAACTCATGGCCCACAGCCTGTGGGTGTGTTCTCTCACTGTGATAACCAGAAGGCAATTAACTCAAAGTATCTGAGACTAAATTACAAAGAAATATATATATATAACCATATATAAAGTATATGCTGATATGGACTGGGTAAAGCATCTCCCCTAGTTCTGATCAAATCCAAGAATGAAGTGTTGTTCAAATTCAGAGTAACTTGGGGTTAGAAAAGGTATGCTGCCTCCATTATTAGAATTAGGTATGCACTGACTAGTTAGTCCACTCCCTTTTGTTACCTGTAAAAATATTTTATTGCATTATAACTGTGATATTACAGGAACTTACATCATAAAGCAAACAACCAAGCTAAAAGAAATTTGCCTAGATTTTTTCAATACATAATTTGGTAAAGCTTGGACAGGTGTTACTCTGTTATGGACAGGACTGAGCTCGCTGTACTGGAGTTACCTCATTTTATGAGGATGACAGATCTACAGGTAGTGGTTTAATGGATCCCCAAAGTCCCATATCTTTTTAAAGAACTGATGAGCTGAAAGTCATGGGATACATACATGCAGATACACATATGCATATATACAATGTGTCATTGTATGAAACCAGGACACTGTATTTGCCACAGAATTATATGCCTGACCAATAAAAATGCCCAGCAGAAGGTAAAATGCTACTTGCCATATGCTTCCATTCTCTCTTTTTTTCATTTTTTTAAATGCAGGTCTACATTGCTCAACCATCCAAAGTCTTCGTGTTTTTGCAGTGTTTTGCTTACTGAGAATTTTTTTTTCTAACATGGCCCTAATTAATATTTTTCATATTGCTATTCAGATTACATATTCAAAGGAGCAGTGTAATTATATTGGAGAGGTTTTACCCTGGTATCTTCACATGAGTAAGAATATTTGATCAGAAAGACTAACTTCTGATTATTTTGTCCTGGATATTATCTGTATCTGGAGATCTTCTGGTTCTTAAGCTCTCTCTGATGTTTATGTATCAGCATTACTTTGGTAATAGGGAAGCTGGAGCAGGAGACAAGATTTTTAATGTTAAATTTTAACCCTTGAAATCAACAAGAATTTTACCCTGTATGTGTCATTTCTGCATCTGCCACTATTTTACTGTGTGATCCTCAAATTGCTTAACTGATATGTATCTGCATTTCTGTTCTGTGAAATAGCAGTGCTGTTTTCTCAGCATGCAAAAGTAATTTAGTGGTTGTTTGAAAAGTGAGCTTGTAGAAAAGACAGCACGAGGGAACAATTATCTCAAAGCACTTACTAGGTCTAAATCCCAAAAACCTGGAAGGACAGGAATGGTCTTTTCATAATACGTTCTTTATTTATTCTCAGTGCTTGCTAAACTGCTAGATTCTCAGGATAATACTATGATGATGAGTAGTCCCCTCCTCTTTTATTATTTTCTGGATTCTCTATTTTCTTAGAAGTTCCTGAAATGTTTCATTGTATGAAACCAGGACACTGTATTTGCCACAGCATTATATGCCTGACCAAGAAAAATGCTCAGCAGAAGTAAGGATACATGATGGAGATACATAATTTTCCTATTATCTCATGCCCATACAGATATTAGCCACTCACCTTTCCTAAACTTCACACTTTCTTTAAGAATGTGTTCAAACACATTCTCTCTCCTGTTATGTATGAAAAAAATTAATATTGAACATAAATCATAACCATCTTGTCCCACAGGTTTGATAGAATATTAACAGTAATAAACACAGGAAGGATTTGAGTGAACTCAATATAGTCAAAGCCATTCAATATGAGTTACGTTAAATGCAATTTTTAAAACCATATATATTTGAGATGGGTATGAGATAGTTATATTCGAATTTTATATAGGACTGCCAAATTGATGGTATGGTCAATATGTTGACTTCTGTTAGTGAACACAACATTGTGATTCTAGAATAAACATGATAAAAGTCAACATTATAAACATTAAATGTATTAAAAGCTGATAAATCTTGGTCTGAAATTAAACATGGGGAATACCTATTAAGCAGATGTGTTACTAATTGGATCCTTCAGGAATATGTTCATTTGTACAACTTGACAAGCTATCCCTCTGTTGTGAACAAAATAGAAGGAACCATAAAACTGCACAGTGTTCTAGTTTGTGGCAGGCAAGTATCACAGGAACACCATAAGCTAACAGAGACAAGTCACTGACTTCAGATGATGTGGATCCATCATTAAGTAAATCTCAGCAAACATGGTTTCCTTTGGTTAGTATCATATGCCTGAGAAGAAAGAATGCAGGCCAAAGGCAGAGGACTTCCTGTGTGATGTGATGTGCCTGTGCTGGAAAGCTAAACAGTTCCAGGGCTTGTTCTCTGGCTCTGGGGCTAAATGGCCAATTTAGTTTCACTCATACAATTAGAGTGACCTGCTCTGCATAACAGGACAGTCTCATATTAGTGTTTTATTGGGAATGATCCCTGGAATGTGGTAACTTTCCAGTCAGGTCTGGCACCCTTTTAACAACTCAGTACATAGACAGGTGGTTTTAATTTCGTTTTTGGGTATATTTTGAACCTTCTAAGTTCTTTCCAGTTTATACTCAGAGACTTAATTTTCTTTGGTCTTCTGGGTTTGAACTGGATTGCAACAACTAGGTATAGGTATTCCCTCTATCCTTTCAAGCTTCTCGCCACAAGAGTACTTTTTTTTTTTTTTGTGGTTGCTCTGTGACCTAATTTTATGTATCAGATAATCAAAGAATTTGAAAATCGCCTTGTCTGTTCTGGTCAGCACAATGTTTACCATACAGCTGAGATTCTGTTTATTAACATCATCTGGGGTTTTTACATTGTGAGGGTCAGTAAGTGTTTATAAAAATATTTAGACAAATGTAATACATATAATAGTGAAAAAATTCTACACATTAGATTCCAGTTACCAGGTTATCAGATATATCAAACAGAATCAGTTAGTTTATCAGACCATTATAAGACAACTGCATTAAAACAAACTAGATATCTTTTTAAACCATTCTATACAAATGACAAAAAAATAACTTTTACATCTCACTCCTCTCTTCCCAAACCCATCTTGAAAGCTATGAAGTATCTGATTAATATTTTAGGACTTAGTAATTTCTGAAGATAATAAGACTTGGAAATAAAAGTACCTTTTGGACACTGAGTAATTAGGATGACACTTCCCACCTACATTCATTAAATCAAAGCTACTTGTGAAGCTCTTGTACAGGAAGTTATTATTCACTGTTCTCAATTTTCAAATGATGCAAATCATTGAGAAAGCAGCATCTACACTACCCAAAGGTCTGGTGCAAGGTGAATATCAGAGAGCATGTGCTGTCTGCAGTACTGTCAGAATAAGGCGGATTGAATAAGAAATTCCTTCCTTCAGAAGGTTGTTCCCATTAAGCAAACTATAGAAAGTAACAATGGCATTAAAAATTTACTATACATTTCTTCACTGTGTGGCTAGTGAGGCACTGGAACTGGTTGCCCAGAGAAGCTGGGGATGCCCCATCCTTGGAAGTGTTCAAGGACAGGTTGGATGGGCCTTTGAGCAACTCGGTCTAGTGGAAGGTGTCGCGGCCCATGGCAAGGGGAACTGCAACTAAAATATATGTAGGGGCCCTTCCAGCCCAGACATTCTGTGGCTGTAATTTAAGCTTCTATGAGACCAGCATATATATAGTGATACTAGCCAGCCAGTGGTACTGTGAGAAATGTCAGGACTTCCTGCAGCTCCTTGCCACAGCTGCGAAGTGCCTAGGACACACTGCCTTTAAGGGTGCTCAGTGTTCTGAGATCTTTCTCTTTAAAGCTGTCTGAACTACAGTATCAGGGAATCACAGAATCACGGAGTGGTTTAGGTTGGAACACACCTTAAATATCATCTAATTCCAGTTCTCGCCAGGTTGCTCAAAGCCACATCCAACCTGGTTTTGGAAACAGGTATAAAAGTGCTGTACTAAGGATACTGTGACAGCCTTCATCCATGCGTCCTGGGCTTTACTTGCTTTCTCTCATAGGATTATTTTACTTTAACTGACATGAGTCGCTTATAAATGAAGACATTGTTACAGTACACCACAGCAAAACGTAACAGAGCAAAACTGCCCAAACCATATTCAGCCTTCCTAAAACCAAAAATAAGACCGTCTTGCTTGGACCTGAACTTAGCAAGGTGGCATAATCAATTAATCAGGGACCTGAGTCAGAGTGGCTGTGTCCTTTAAAGGCAGCGTTACTGCGACATTGTCTCTGCTAGTCTGTATGTACATAGATGGGCTATATACAGTGGTTCAGCCTGTGATCTCCCGTATTTCATCAAGCACAGTGCTGGCATCACTGGAGAGAGCAGCCAAACTGCTTTAAATGAAGCTGCTTTGGTAGCAGAAGCAACATAGCTGTGTTAATGCATCAGTGTCTAACTTACCTCTTTCTCACAGAAGAACCTAGGCTAGATATATACTGTTTTTGTATGGAGAAAGATTATGCAGCACAGATGTAGTGTTTAAGATGTGTGCATGTTTTTAACGCTTGGCTGCCAGATTTAAGGTTTTATTAAATTTCCTTTCTGTTCTGTCTCCCTACCTGTAATTTTCCACATGCATTCTATTTAGACATTTACTGATTTCTAAGAACTTACTGCCATTTGCTTACAAAGTAAATAATGTATGAAAATTTTGATTGTATGAAGGTAAGATGCATTTCATTTATATTTTATAAACAAAGAACTTAAAGACAAAGCTATGATTCAAAATTTTTATGACAGTATGATAGTATCAACCTTAAATTGATTAAAATACTTCAAGTCCAGATTCATTAATATACCAGAACAACACAAATTTTTCAAAGCACACAAGTAATTTGAATTGAGTTTATATCTATTTTACATCACTGGAGCAGTGCAAATCAGATAAAGCACACGAGGGATTCAAGCCCTTATGCTGGTTTGGTCAAGGCACAGGTTTCATGGTGGCTGGGCAGGAGGAGCAGTGCAGACCCCGAGTTCATCTGTTTGTGTGCTTTAAGCATTCCCCAAGGTCCCTGCCACAGTCACACTGCTTGGCTGTTTCCTCTCTGCACGCTAGAGACAGCAGCAATGCCAAGGAAAACCTTTTGAGAGCAAACACACGATTTCAAGTAGAGACACAAAATCTCTGTAGAAAAGACCTCTCTGAAATGGTTAATTTTCCAGAGAATTGGAGTGAGATGTGTATGCAGCTCCCTACCTCAGACCCTCTGTAGCCAAGACCTGCAGAGGTGCCAGGCTGAAGGGCTGGGCTTCTTTGGAGGGTTCAGTGGACCCCCAGGAGTCCGCAGCCAAGCTATTCTACTTACAGCCTGTATAGCCACAGCCATTAGCTATAACCATGAATAGATAAACTTAATTACAACTTAATGTATTCATTTGTTTTTATACCCTATGCACAAGCTTTTAATTAATTAATGGTATGGAAAGTTTGATGGCATTATTTCATTACAAGAACTACTTAGAATAAAGGGTATGTCAACAGAAATGCTAAATTAGATGAAGGATTTAGTTTTTTACTAATTTTAGGTCAAGCCAATTAGCACATGAATTTTATGTTCTTGGAAACTAATTCTGTATTCACAGAATAAGCACTACTAGTATGGTGGGGATACATTTTTCACTAAAAAAGCTGAAACCTTGGTACGAGTGCAAAATAAATCCCTGACATCATGAAGACATGATCAGAAGGGAGCTAATGGAACTGTAATGAACATCTCTGTAAGTGCTAATACTGTTTCACTTAGTACACTTCTGGCATATTCATAAAAATCTCCATATGTTCATCCTTAAAGGCATGCATGTGAAGCATACAAGTAAGAAAGTGCTATTTAAAGGTACTAGGATTGTAAAATTTATTTAAGATAATGTATTTTTAGTGAAGAAAAATGCATATACCATATATATATATATCTACAAATATATGTTTGGCCACATATACACACACAGACACGTATACACCACTTGTGAGTGGAAAATCATGTCTGAGACTGGCTGACATTCCAATACAACTCAGCCTTTGCTCCTTTTAGTCTTTTGGGAGATGGGGATTAACGCATCTGAGGTTTTATTTTTGTGGAGAATGTGACAACTCATGAGTTTCTACCCTTCTCTACTTTACCACGTTCTGCTGTGGATTGTGTTGTGCTCCAAGTTGTGTCTGCTGCTGATTTCAAACTGTGAGAACTTCTGGGTCTTTGGGTCCAGGTTCTGTTTTTGTAGTCCTCTAGTCTCTTATTCCTTTATTATTCTTATGACAAAATCAGTGGGGCTACCAGTGAGATAATGTTGGTCTGATCAATACCTCCTCAAGCAGGACTGAACTCAGGAGTACTCTTGTGAAGTAGGCCTTGTGTCATAGCTCCTTACAAATCAGCTACATTTTATGGGACATGTAAACTTTACTTTAGAAACTATGCGTGTTGTTCAGTATGCACATCCTTATAATGAACATTACACAGAACAATTAGAAAATGATGCTACTCCAAATGTACAGAGTTCATACAAATATATATATATGTGTGTGTATATATATATATATATGTCCCTTGACATATAGCTTGCATTTTGTATTTAAGATACTTGTTAAAAAACAAGAATTGCAGTTAAGAATAAAATAGTTCATCTTCTTTTCAGGGTAGGCAGAAAACTGCATTGGAATAAGGAATTTTTCACCAAGCTATCAGTCAGATTTCAATTCAAATCAACAGTACAGGGAGTATTTTTCAATAGACAGATTTTCAGTAGCCTTCTTGAAATGAGTTCATGGGTTCAGGGCAATTCTTTGTGCATAAGTGTCCATGTTGCATAACAAGAAGAAGGATAATTATTCTTATCTGTGGATTTCAACATAAAGACCAAGGGCTGAGTGCAGATTTACACTCCTAGGGCAGGCCTCTCAGCTTGGTGATCAGTAAAATGAAGGGACCTGACCTGCCAGTGCTGTGCCTGCTCTGGTGAGAGTGGACACTCCTGGCACCTTACACAGACACAGTATGTGCTCCTTGTCACATATGAAAGCTAAGGAGCACTGAGTGAAATTATCAGGCAGCATGTTCATAGCAATCAAAAGGCAGTACTTTTTCACACAAATCATAATTAAATTGTGGTGCTCATTGCCATAGAACAGGGTTGAAACCAAAGCATAAGCAGATTGTATAAAAAAGGGAGTAGGAAAACTCAAAGTTTCTTAAATATGAACTCCAGTTTAAGAAACCCATGTTCTACATCTTGCTGAAACGTGAAAGGATATACCAGGAAAAGATCCCTGTATGCCAGTCCTGTTTCTTACATTTTTGTCTCTTCAGCATCTGCTAATGACTGTAGTCAGAGCCAGGATATTGGACTAGATGTTCAACTCACTATAGCAATTTATTTCATCGTATTCTTTTAATTAAATTATGTTCTTATTTTGGCTACTTAAAAGGATCTAAGGTCCTGATGGAGAAAGGCATTTAAATGCTTTAATGCTCACGTTATTTCAGAGAGGCAAGTACTCGTGTGTATCGTAGCACTTGTGTCTTAGGCCATAAACTTACTGGGGTGGGGCTCACAGATCTTTTATTAGGACTTTGCTTTTCTGGGTATGAGCTAGAATAAAAACATGCATTTGATAACAGTGATAACAGTGTACACCCCCGTTTCTCTATAAAGGTTAAACAGTTTGTTTGCCTAAATGGCTTGTGCCACAGGAAAATTCCCCAGTGATTTATGTAAGGATGATGACACTAGCATCCACTGATGTGAAAAGAATCAACTTCCTTTATAAAACTCCCCACATTTGTAATGTGTGAATATTACATTTGTAGGAAGCTATTTTTCACCTGTTACCCATAATAGTATTGCCAGACAATATGTAACTTACTTATATTTACCTAGCAGGGTATTTCAGATTCCACCCATTTTGCAAAAGCATCTGGCTGCAAACCTATGACACACACTGGTGAAAATCCAGATACAGAAATGAAACCAAATACCAAAAACCATAAATTTCACCCCTGCTGTTTCTAAGCTCGACAGAACCGGTAAGGTTTCCTTCTAAATCAACGAGAAGAGATTGAGATGAATGTTAAGTTGGCAGCCGAGCAAGCGAGGCAACCTCGGCATTCTTAATTGCGGGTGGTTTCATCCC
>VZRQ01000890.1:1039815-1059046 GCA_013397975.1 Machaerirhynchus nigripectus
CAAGCGGCGGGGCCGGGGCGGCGGAGCGGCAGCATCCTCGCTCGTGGGCTGGCAGCTCCCCGCTGACGGCGGGAGCAACACGCCGCCGTGCTGAGGAGGGAAAGGCTGGCGGTGCTGGGCTCCGCTTTTGTTTTTATTTTGGTTCCCGCATCGGTATGTCCAAATAGATTTAAAAAAATTAAAAGTGCGTAAACCACTATCCAACACTTCGTTCTCCTCTGAAGCCAAGGGAGAGGCAGGGTTTTAGTAGCCAAGTAACTTTTTGTTGTTGGGCACCTGAAGCACAATTTCTGAATGAAGAACCAGTGTGGATTTGCATGGATTTATTGGTGTCAACTGTGAGAATCAGGACCAGGATGCTCTGAAAATCTGACTACGAATCCTGAATCCCACCAGGTCTTGCCAGTTAGCTTGTCCCATCTTTTCAAACTCCAGTTTCCAAATTTTGGCTCAACAGAGAACGTTGTTTAGCTTTGCTACTGCACCTTTGAAGTCTGGAGCCTGATATGCCTCCAGGCAACAGCACTGGAAAAATACATATTTGGCATCTGGATCCTGTCAAATCATGCCATGAATCCAGAAATGTTAATACCTCAGGAGAGAACGCATTACTGCATTTACCGCTCCGCTAAAACAGTCTGGCAAGATGGTACAAAAGGGCACAAGGCTGCATTAAGGTGGTTCTGTGGCTTGCCAACAGTGTGTATCAATTCTGTTTGCAAAACCGGTCAACACACCTGTGTATCCCATCTAAAGCCCAAAGTGGAGTGCTACAAAACCCAAAGCCAAAATCTCACATATATTTGTAGGGCTGAAATTAAAAGGATTGAAAGCAGTCCAGAAGGGCTAGCTTGCATGAGAGCTGCAAGAGCATAGGCACATCAAAAACACCTTGGTTCTTGGGAATCTGTATTCAAAACACAACTCATTTAAAACATGACAGTAGCAGCCATGGTTGTCTGGCTTACTTTTTGTCTTCCAGGATAGAAGCTTCAAATTCTGACTCTCACAAGTACTAAAGTCAGTGTTAGTCTCCCTGAAAGTCTCTCCCCAAAAAACCATGACTTCTCTTTTCTTCTGATCTTGATCCTTGTGGAGGAGAAGTCCTTGAACTGGAAGCCACAACTCTGCTGGATTACCAGTGGTTATTGGCATGGCAATTGGGAAGTCTTTATGGAAATCTAAGTTATATTCCCTATCTTTAGAAGCAGTGCTCAAAAGAGTATTATAAAGGATAAAATGTATCTCTGAAGCATTAACAGTGTTTTTATTAGTTAATTGTATGCTTGAAATATTTCTTGAGTACCTTTCCACAGCTTTAAAGAGCACCAGGGCTATTCCAAGGCCTCAATTAGGAAAAACCTCCAAATTTAGGAAATAATCTTAAGACTTGTTTAACTTTAAACTCATATGTTGAAGCTTAATGACTTCACAGTAACGACAGTGAGCCTTCATACCTGCTTAATATTAGGAAGACAGTTCCACTCTAACAAAAACTATGAAACCAATCAAAGCAAGTGTCTTCTCCTACAGATTTAGTAGCTACATAGAGATGTTCAACTTAAAAGGGAGACTGAGTGATGGGTAGGATTGAAAGAAAATAATTTTATCCGTGTATCAGAAAAATACCAAACTCTACAAGTTTGAAAACGCTATGCTTAAAATCTTTAAATGAATAAAAGACTTCAACATTGATTACTCTCTTAATGTTTCCCACAGCTCTGAACAAGCCCAGCCATTCTTATTTACCATAGTTTCTTGCACTGAAGCCATTCCTTGTTGTTGCTTGAACTCCTGTTTATAAATCCACTTCCTTTCAATAGCTGTTCAGCTGCTGTGTTCTGGCCACTGCCTGATCCTTGTGCCTATTTTAGAGCCCTGCAATTGCTCTCAATGACTTTTTCTTCCAGGCCTTTCTATCCTCTCTCCCTGGTTTATGTGTTTTGTTCTATGCTTCTTTGCATTTCTTAACCAAATGGTTTCCTTATTACCATGCATTCTTTNTGTTTGCATTGTTTTCCAAAGAATTGTCACTGTCCTTTGAAAAAAGAAAAATGTATGGAGAAGTGTATTATAAAACAACTTGTGAAAATCTAAAACAACATGTACTTGCGAAGGCCTTCTGGAACAAAGAATCCAAATAAATCTAATAAAATCATTTTACTTCAACACTGTGAAGCTAAATGTTTGTAGAATCCCTATTGAATTTAATGGGCATGAAGCTAGGTCCCTTATTTTCCAGTATTAAGGCTACACAATTGTTAGTTGGCTATATAATGTCAATCAACTTCGTATTCTAACCTGTAGAAATCCAGGCACTTAAAACTTGTCATGGTTGTGAACTCTTCAAGATTACAGTCAGTTAATAGTATTCCCTGCATATCTTCAACATAAAAGAAATCAAAGGCTAACATTAAAACAACTCAATAGTTGAAGACCTAACATTGATCTTAAAGTCATGATCTTCTTTTTTGGCCCCAGCATGACTTCAATGTGACACAAAATTAAATATTTAAAATGTGTTTGAAACACAAATCAGATGCCTACTTTTTCTATGTAAGCAGCAGTACTGTAACAGCTTAAAGGCACTTATATTTGTAGTGCCAGCTGGGAAATGGGTCAGCAAAATATCCTGAAGTTACAGAGATGTGTTTATGTGTATTTATGGTCTGCTTTATGCAAAAAAGGGGATCTTGAATCTTCCTTAGCTACGTCTGTGCAATACCGTGGTTCTTTATCAGGCATATTTTTGCAGTAACTATCAGGCTGTTACTTGACACTATTAAGATGCATTTAAAGAATTAAATAGACCTTTCTGTGCTGCTGTACTTAAAACCATGAAAATTAGAAAAACAAACTACCACCAACTCCCCCACCTAACTCTTCTTTGTCCCAAAGCAAATGTGTTGAAGAAGTGATCATCTTCTGTTGGCTCTTTGCATGGAAAGCTGGCTTGTAAAATGTGATTAGACCTGCAGCATCTCAGTGGTAGGGAGATTTCTTACTTGCGGTAGGAGCAAACTGAACAAACACAGAGTCTGTCTCTGAGAGTCCACTTTCAGATTTCCCCAAGCGACATTTATATTTTGGCTTGTTTGTATGCAGAAACAAAGGCTTCAGAAGACCCCTTATTAAAGAACTGCTCTTTACAGATGGCAGTGCTCTTGCAGCTTACTCAGAGCGAGACCCGGAGATAATGACATCTTGTTTTGCAGCTGTTTCTGTTAACTTTGGCTGAGCAATCAGTGTTTCAAAGGCTGGTATTATGTGCCAACAGCCACCAAAAACCAAGTCTGTTGACTCAGAAGAAAAATGTCATTGTCACTAAACCAAACTGAACTATAGCTCTAGTGCTTGAGATGGCTTCATATGGGCTTGAGCTGTCCTGGTGGTCTCAATCACAGCTCAGTAGTAAAGTGGTATTATCATTTTACGATTTCACCAACTATGTTCTTTCATCACAATCTAGGCAGATTTCTAGCACCATTCCTAGAGCTAAATGTATTTCATTCCCTTTCTTTAGCAGCTAGAGTGAATAGATTTTAAAATGTTTCATTGCACAGAAGCAGGAGATGAACATTTGCTTCAGTAACCACGTGATCTTTGCACTCTGCAGCAAAACATTTCTGGTCTTAAAGTGGCACTGAACAGAAAGGACCAATAGTTAATACTTTAAGACTAGGAGTCATAAACCCCACTTGTATCTCCCAAGAAATGACATTTAGCATGATTTATTTGGAACATGTCTGTTCCTAGTGATTGATAATCCCAGGGTTAATGAATCTTGACAAATTCACAATAAATTATCAAGATTAAGGTTAAACAATGAAATAATAGTTTTTACTTAGCGTGCTGATTCACAAACTCTTCAATGTTTCTTTTTAATGTTGACATCCACGATATCATCCCTACCTTTAAAAGTCATGGGATTGTCATAATGTGATGTCCCTAAAACTTTGTTTTTTCTCAGTAAATAATTGCTTTTAAAAATTGATCCTGAGTCAAGAAAGCCTTTAAGCACATGCTTGTTCTCAGTAAATGAGACTTATACAGAGATTTAGTGGTAATTCCATACTTAAGAAAATTTATAAGAATAGCATATTGATTGCTTTCTCAAGCAGAAGTTTGTGATTTTCATTGTGTTTTACTTAAGTTTATAGTGTCCTATATTTTTCCGAGGGTAAAATGAAATCGCAAAGACTTGTGCTTTATATATTGTTTATACTCAGTTGGTCTACTTCATGTTTCCATGAAAAGCTCTTCCTTGAGCTGAAACTAAAGGTCAGAGTGAAAATAACAGTAGTTGAAAAGCCCCAAACCCCCTCCACCTCATAGCACAGGAGTGGCTATAGGAACTTATACTGTTGAAATTCAAAATGTCATGCTTTGACTTAAAACCTCTGAGCACTTGAAACCACAAAACATAGGTGAATACAAGCCCTCCTCCTAAGAGGCAAATATTTCAGGTGGAGAATTGTAACTAAATCTAAAACAAGGTTGATGTGTTGCAATAAAATTGTTTATCTTATTTTGTGAGTTTGGTATCAGTTCTGGTATCAGAATATATTGTATCAGATACTGGTGGTATCAGTTCTCTATTGTAAGCACAAGAAATGTGTTCAGTATAATGTGAAAAAATGAATTTTGTGTCTAGTAATTAAATGAGCCCATTTTTAAAAATTGTTATTTTTGATATATATTTAATTCCTCTTCCAAAGTTGGT
This sequence comes from Machaerirhynchus nigripectus, assembly GCA_013397975.1. Taxonomy (NCBI): domain Eukaryota; kingdom Metazoa; phylum Chordata; class Aves; order Passeriformes; family Dicruridae; genus Machaerirhynchus; species Machaerirhynchus nigripectus. The sequence goes on from VZRQ01000890.1 coordinate 1,044,539, forward strand.
AGCAGCAGCAAGACTTGGGATCGGGAACACATATAAGTGACCACTTGGAGTTTCTGAGAGAACTAAGAACTTTTTTTCAAGGAGAAAAACAATGAAATACCATAGCAATGATTTAACTTATGGAAATAAAGGGTCATGGTATATCTTTTTTGAAATTCATGTGGCTTTAATCCGGTGTATTTCTGCCTATGCTATGCAGCTGGTGGAAAGGTAGTGAGGGTCTGATCTGTGGTTGAGACTTTCCCTTTCCTCAGCACCCTGTAAGGCAGGTTCTCCAGCTCTCAGCCTCAGAAGTTTTATTATTCAGTCAAAGGAGCAGGGTGAGCAGCTTCCTCTGCTATGGGTGGTGTATCACCCTGTCAGTCATCCCCACTATATTTGGCAGGAGTTTTTCAACTCAGCCCAGAGCCAACCAGCATCAGAGAGGCAACTTTCCCACCTGGCTCTGGTGCCAGTCACAGGCTGGTGCCAGGGGTTTGTGTGTTCCCACTACCTCCAGACACATGGGGTAGCCTCGGTTCCAGGCAGCTGGGAAGTCTCCTGTGCTTATCATCTGCAGCTGCATCCCTTAGCACCACAACAAGGATTCAGCTTTGGTCCTTCTGCTGCCAGCCTTGTTGGCTTCAGCAGTAAATGCCATATCCCATTGCAAAGGCATTCCTCTGTTCTTGATTCCCTCTTTGTCACTGCATATTGAAGAATCCTGCCAAATTCATGTGGGTTTTAATGACTGGGAATCAGTATGTGACAGTAATTTGAAAAGATTCCTTACTGCAAACTAGACACCTTCTTTTCTTCTTGGATCAGCACGACAGCCTCTGGTTGCAGTTATGGTGGATCCCACAGGAATGGTGGGAAGACCCTGGGAGACAAGCTTACATGAATGAATCTCTACTCCTGCTTCCCTGTGTGTCAGAGCACAGCTGTCCTCCCCCTTCAAGCATCTGTTCACCTGGCTTTTGGATCAATGAAGAATCCAGATGAAAAAGTCTCCTCTGGCTGCCCTTCCTCTCGATCACCAAGAGATGGAGGCAGAGCTCTCCCTCTCCCAGGCCTGGCCACTGTGCTGTACCTGAGGACTTAGAGCCCTTCATTTGGGGGCAAATAATTTAGTTATAGGATTCAACACAGTAGATTACTTCTAACACACTCCTCTTTAGACCATGTCAGGTCTTTCTAATGGTGTTTTTATTTGCACATAAACAACCATGTAGACACTGTTCTCTGGTCAGTGCATGCTTTTTCCTCTTTGTGATATATAAAATGAAACTTTTTTGAAATAAGTGGTACGCAGCCACAGTGAGTCCTCACAAGGTGGCTTCGGTAAGTAGCATTAGCAGATGTAGCCAAGAGAATAGGCAAATATCATTAAATTGTCCTTGTGAGGAATGCCTCGTATTCTGTAACACATCCTTTTGGGGTATCCCCTCTTCAAGCCAATAATAAATGGAAATATTAACTTAATCCTCTGTCTTGTAAGCGCTTATACAAATACATACAAATTTAGTATGTTTTAAGAACTTGTCAATAAAGACTGAAAAAAGCGATTGGAGCATTTTTATAAAATCAGGACAAATGGCCTCAAAATGTACTGCAAGACCTATTTAGTCTGCCCCTCACAAGAAAATTTAAAGTTCTTCTTGTGTCATTTTCATAATTAATTGTTTTTGGCTGTGTCTGATCACTTGTCTGAATATTTGAAAAACAGTGTCCCATCAGAATTTGTATATGATGCAAGGACAGTGACCTGGCTACTGCCCTAGTCAGAAAATTTGAATTTGCTTAATAAAAAAGCAATGCTTTCTATTTGAAAATAACTTTCTAATAAAAATTTATGAAAGCAAACTCCATCAGTCCTTACAAATCAATGACTTCATTGACCTTAAGATACAACCCACAGGTTAGCTAGCCAACAACAGACTTTGTAGCTGGGCAGGGATTTGACCTAGTGAGAGGTCACAGGTAGAATAAAACGTTTTCCACCTACTTGAGCAAGAATAATTTCAGTAAGTTTAGTCCCCCTCACAGAAGGGATATGCCATGTGCAAGCACTGTGGCTTTCATTGCAGTTATCAACCTTTTATTTTTTTTCCCAATTTAAGTCTTCTGCAGGACACTGAAAACCTAGAGGCAATTTCCTGATTTCTGAAATACTTTCCTGAAAATCAAGAGACAGTCTCCCTGATGGATTTTCTTGCATGATAAATTTACTGTGTAGTCTGAAAACAAATGGCTTTATCCAAATGCTGAGAGATTAGGACATTTTTTACCTCAACACCCTTCTAACAGAACAATGGAATGGTGTTGACCTGCAAATGACATATGCAGCTGCTCAGAGAATGGTGCCTTTCAAACTTTCCTATTAAAGACCATCTAAAATTTTCTGAAAACATCCCGGTGCCTATGCAGTTTTGCTACACTCAGCCCAAAATTAGCATAAATTCTGAATGCTTTTATATAGCTTGCTTCTCCCAATTTAGTTTCTTCTCTCAGTTGCAGGTGTTAGGGTATGTAGGATATGTTCTGTTTCCTCTTTTCCCGCAGTCACTTTGTGTGGCAATCCCAAGATGATAAGTAGTGACTTACACCGAGCTTTCCTTGCCCAGCATCACTGTTGTAAACTGCATGAGGTTTGGACCAACAGCATCTCTAATTCTTTTGGAAATTTGCAGGTGAATAATAGGGAATGGGTGTAAATCCAGTGATTTGTAAAGAATTAATTAGAAAATATGCTGGTTTGTGCAGAATGGCCTTTTTATGGCTCCATTTGGACTTTTTTAGCTTTTTGTTTCTGTTATTATTCTTACAGACCTCTGGCTTTATGACTCTGCAAGAGTGGAAACTGCGCTCTCACTAACAAGAAAAGGGAGTGCTCCTTTATTTCAGCTATGTATCATTTTTGATGATACAAAGTCCTGAAGACTTCATCCGTAATTTTTTATGTAATATTTTATGTCCTAAACTTACGGTTCATTTAAAGTGTAAAGGAGAAGGTCTTTGCCTTACTAGGAGAACTGAAAGCATTTATATTTGAGTATATCATAATTACAACATCAATCCAAATTATAAGAAGACTTGTAAATTTGCCACCCAAATTTGTCATTGTGTTTCAGTGACCTGAGCACCTGACTGGAAGCCAACAGGCTTCATGAGGTTACTCTCAAACATGCTTATTTCTCATATATGGTTATTATGTATCTGTTAAAACTCACTTCCCTAAGTAGACTCCTGGATAAGTCTTTATTTATTTAAAGACTTTTAGGCTGGTCTTTATTTATTTTAAAACAAGAAAGCAATTCTGAAGTTAAAACCAGACAGCCACATCAGGTCATTACTTCTTCTTTAGCCTCCCTCCCTCAAAAATTTCCTGTGTTTATTTTCTTCTTCTGTCACCCTGGTTTTGAATTCATATGTCATTTCTCTTAAGGAAGACTCCATCCTTATTTTCTAACACATATGCCTACTGCACTTTGAAGAAAGGGAAAGAGCTTGCCATTGTGTCAGTTGTTTAATATTGTGTAGTTTGATGAACCTAATCCATAAACATGACCCAATAACATTGTACAGAGAAATGTGAACTCACACTCCTTTTATTTTGGAAAAATCACTGTGAGCTCCTAAAATGAAATCAGCCAAACCCTTCTCTCCCTTTTGAAACTGTTGACTAGAACCTAATTTAGGTCATTTTACTGTAAATCTTGTGAAACTCTGTTTAATTTAACACAATCCAAAATGATAGTGTGGTAAATTAGGTTTTGTGATATCTTCTATAATAAAAGATAAATTATAAACTCTCTGAAATTTGTATGAAGTCAATTTTCTTCTTCTTCCCCACGATGAAACCCAACATCTTTTCAACCCTAGTTTTTCTCAAAACTAAGAAGATAGAACTATAAACATGATGTGGATGGCATCCCTCTTTGCAAGTGTAAAAATCAAGCTTTTAAAGATCAATCCTTTGTTTGGTAAATCTCTCTGAAGTCTAATAATTCAAAAAATGACATGTGGCTGATATTGCCCAATAAAATACTTTAGAAAGAAGAAACAAAAGGAAAGACAGTTCTTTTGAAAATTATTATTTTTTTTTTGAGACCAATTCTTGTCACAGCCCAGAAGGCACAGACCAGAACCTGAACAGCAAACTAAGCCTGAAAAATGGATGTTTAAAACTGGCACCCTCTAATTAAAAAGGACTGTTCCTGGGATATAATCAGAGCTATAGTGGAGGGAAAGCGTCTGGAAATATAGTTGAGCTAAGGAATAATACAAAGATTTCCTTACTACCACTTTATGAATCAAATCAAAGGATATAAAATGAAATAACATCAAAGCACCTTAAACTGCAGGCCCTTTTTTATACTGACCAACTGTTATTTATGAGATCCAGGTATTTCTCATGATTGATGTGTGTTGTCAAAGGCAGATAGAAAAAGCTGCCAACATTAAAAAAAATATATATATTTCAGAAATTATTCATTATTTTGATTTAACAACCTAAGACACCCCAAAGCCTCTCATTTTTAGAGAGAGGACAGGGAAGAAGCACAGTCTGCTCATGAATTTCTGTGATGCTGATCTTCTAGAAACATCTTACATTGGTTCCTCTAATTCACTTATCATTTTATAAAAATCATGGTCATAGTTTGATCCCAATTAAAAGACTATAAATTAAAAAACAACTCCACCAAATTTAATAGAATTCATTGAATAGCAGTGCTATTTTAATTTAGATCAAGATGAAGTTCACAGGCTATTTAGGTCCCATAACCAGTAATATGAAAACATTTCTTTTTCATATAAATCCCTAATGGATAAGAACATAATCCAAGAAAGGAGCCTTTGGTATACAACCTTATAAACAAAATGAAACAAAACAAAACAAAGCAAAACAAAACAACAAAACCCTTGCAAACGAACAATGAACAATAAAATCTTTTTTTTTTTAGTAGAGGATTGATATTTCCAATAAGAGACAATAAGAGTAAGAAAAGAGTATAAACAGTGCCTGTGTATTTTAAAAACGATTTCTGCTCTGTTTGTCACAGTGTTACGTGCAGGAGCAGCCTCTGAGAGACATACATAATCACTGCCTATCGGAGAAAATAATACAAATGGTATTGCACATGCATGCACAGGCATGCAATGCCTTTTGGTGCTGTGGGCTTTCTGTGAAATCATTTTGATAAAAAATTACTCAAGCAACTATCCAGGTGATTCTTTTAATAGCCCTTTATAAATTCAGATCTTGGATAAAGTTGTCCTTTCAGTTATACAAGCTCAGTCTTGGAGTCAATCGCCAAATTAAATTCTGCTTCACAACCGAGTAGATGAAGATGTAGTTCAGTTACAAAGGATTGAGAAAACTGCTTTGTAAGTCTGCTTTTGTGCCTGAGATTTGCTCATATGTGCCTTCCAGACCTCACCCGATTTATGACAAACGCCACCTCCTCAGCTCTGACCAGGCCTGGGAGTTATTTTTTCAAGAGCATCTTTTAGAGGTTTTTAGATCATATCCTATTATGAAACTTAATACAAGGAAAAGGTGTCTGACTTTTCTGGTGATGCTGATGGCTGGACTATCATTTGTAAGAATCTCTGCATCACCAGGTAATCTGTTTGTGCATACAGAAAATTGCAGGGAAGTTAATTACCAAACTCTTAAGCCCTGGCTCCATCTATCAATTTACTGTGACTCAAATCATAGAATCATGAGCTGGAAGGGACCTTGAAGATCATCTGGTTCCAACTCCCTTGCCGTGGGCAATGACACTTTTCACTAGATCAGGTTGTTTAGAGCCCCATTGAACCTGGCCTTGAACAGCTCCAGGGCTGGAGCGAGTCTAAATTTAGGAGAATATAAAAAAATCCTGACTGTGAAACCAAAGGCTATTGTATGTGATTTCTTTATAAAATATATATGTCTAAAGTGAATCTGGTATTTTATTCCTGACCCACTCAGAGCTCCCCTGGGTTTTGGTGTAGAAATACTGTGTTGGAATTGGAAATAAGGTTTGCATTTCAAAGTAAATAAAAAGGCAAGGGTTGAGAACATCCAATTTAAGAGAATAACAACCTGATCAACACACAAGAAATACAATTGTAGGAGTCGGATAATTTTGCTGATGAGATGGGAAAAAAAGGAGAGAAAAAAAGCTGAGGACCAAAGTTTGCTGATGGCAGGGAGCTTAACATTTCTGTGTAAAGGACTGTCATGGATTAACTTCAGCCAGGAGCCAAGCCCCAGGCAGCCCCTCACTCACTCCCCCACCAGCAGTATCAGGGAGAGAATCAGAGGGGTAAAAGCTACAGAACTCATAGGTTGAAATGCAGACAGTTTAATAGGGAGAGCCAAGGCCACTCACAGAAGCAGAGCAAAACAAGGTATTGATTCACTGCTTCCCATGGGCAGGCAGGTGTTCGGACATCTCCAGGAAGGCAGGGCTGCATCATGTGTAACAGTGACTTGGGAAGACAAACGCCACCACTCCAAAGGTCCCACCTTTCCTCTTTGTTCCCCCCACTTTATATTCTGAGCATGATGTAATATGGTCTGGAATATCCCTTTGGTCAGTTGGGGTCACCTGTCCTGGCTGTGTCTCCTTCCAACCTCCCTTGTACCCCCAAGCAGTGTGCGGCAGTATGAAAGCAGAAAAGGCCTTATCTCTGTGTAAGCCCTGCTCAGCAATAACAAAAACATCTCTGTATTATTAACAGTCTGTGTTCAGCAAAAATCCAAATCATAGCCCCTTACTATGAAGAAAATCAACTCTATCCCAGCTGAAACCAACACAAGGAGCTACCAGCACAGACCATCAGGACTGATAGTTGTGCACATCAGTGCTTGTCTTGTGGAGAAGGAGCTGTAACTGCTGAAATCAGGATACCCAGCAGTTACGAGTTCAGTGTTAAGTGTGGTCACAGAAACCTGGCAGAATGCAGAGTTTATACCTAGGGAAAAGGCTGCTCTAATTCTCTCTAGGAACTTTGTAGCATCCCTGCTTTCTGCCTAGCAAAGACAATGCCATTTCAGTATGATTAGGTGTTAGACTAGATTCTATTTCAATGTTCCAGCATTTTCCACGTTTAGTGCAGCAGCAAGATTATCTGATTGGCAATGTGTACTGGCCTGGAGTATGTCCTGGTCTCTGCATTGTCTTCTTCTTTTTTGTGGGACGCTGTCCCTTGAACCCACAAAATTTCTGCAAGCACCCTATCAATTAAGGGATGCAAAGGAACATTGAAACCAGGGGATTAATTAACACAGGGTTAACTAACATCATCAGAAGATTTGGACCTAAGGTTGTGTAAGTCTAACTATTGAGATGGATGGCTCGAAACATAGCTGACAAGATTTTAATCTGCACTGATATTGGTGGTCCCCAAAATGAACTGATGCTGCAGAGTTTCCCTGCCTTATGGATCAATGACTATAGTTTGTAATTTACTAAATAAATATAAATATTATCACTGTGGATTTTAGTGAATAATTCAAATTATTATAAGGTGTCCTTTACGTTTATTCTTTTCTTTTCAGTGTGTAATAATGATACTTTCCACTGTTAAGTCCACATTGTTGGACTTCCCATTTGGACCCCAGTATTCATGACTGAAAGTTTGCAGTGAGGGAAAACAAGGCCTGGAATTTGAAAATCTGTTTCAAAGAAGAGTCTATCAACAAACTAAAAGCTTTTCTGGTTCAATAATAAAGCTCATTTATGTAAGCTTTTCTTTCCCAACAGGCAGTAAATAAGCATGTCTGCTGGTTTTCTCCTTTTTTTTTAATAATATACATTTACCTTTTTTGTTTATGTGATTATCACAACATCCCTCCTACACAGCATTCACATAACTTTTCTCTGTGGGGGAGGAACAGAGAGGAAATTTCACATGACAGAGACATTAGTCTTCTTTGTTTGGTCTTAATTTGGGAAAGTGTTCAGATGCTGTGATGATTGAGTAGAATGTATGAATAGGAAAGGACAACAGAGTAATTCTGCTTCTTGTGCTACCCACTTACTCCCACACAAGTCCATAGGGTCTAACTGAGGGCAAAATTTGTCTGACAGTTCCTAAAATTAACTTTGATCCTCCTCCTACTAGACTTCATTGGAGTAGGACTGGGACCTTTATCCTACAAAGGTAGGATGTGTTGAAAGTAAATGAGTGTTGTTCCCATTTTAAAATATTAATGTAAGTTGCTTAACTAAGAATGAAGAGCTAACACTGCTCACATAAAGAACAATAACTGTGCTGAGTCCATTAAACAACACTTACAGTTTCTTTCAATCCCACTGTTAATTTACAGTAGATTTGTTTGTGAAATCCTGAGCTCTCACATGTTGTGTTTGTAAAAAAAGAAAAGAAGTTGGTTTAAAAGAGTTGTCTAAAGGAAAATAACTCCCTCCAGGTGTACCAGGTATACTTGGAGTACCTATTTTGCTAGATTTTAGCCACACTAACTTTAGGGAAAAAATACTAGATTCAACGCTTTCTGCCTTCAGTTTGGGTTTTAGATCTTCATTCTCCTTCTATATACAGAGAGAAAAATGCCAGTTGTTCTACAACATCCATGTGTTGAGCTATAAGACCTCTGACAAATTTCTGATAAAAAATTGTAAAAACAAGCTTTGTAACTATATAAAACACATTTGATGGTCTAAATGAAAATGTTTCATAACCTAATTAGATTTGGTGTTAATGTCAGATTTGCCATCTGTACATTGGTCTTCTTGGACTATGAATGTGAATACAAGAGTCCGTTCAGTTTTTCTAAGAGTGATACACTTTTTGCTGCAAGGCAATTGACATCTAATAGTTTCATCCTGCAAGCACCAAGTGCCTCCTCCAGACCCCTAAATGCTTTAAACCCCTGCAGTAATTTGGAGGAGTAAGGAGAGAAACTGGGAAATAAACAGGGTTCAGTTTTTTGGTTATTAGAGCTGACTTCTCCTAAGCATTATGTAGTGAATGCTGTATTTGATGTAGTCCTTGCAGTTCTCTGCAGTCCTTGCAGAGGTTGTTTGAGCTATTAAATAGCTCAAGCTTTAACACTATGAATTAACAAAACAGTGAGGTGGGAGAAACATGCGCTCCCTATTAAAGCTTTGTCCCTGAAAGAGCCCCAGTACCTTCAGAAATCAAGCCAAAAAGCAGACTGAGAAAAATGAGTGAAAGCAGCAGGAATTTAAAAAGCAAATGCTACATCAAAGGGACAGGAAGGAACTGCTCTAACACTGCTGTGATTGCAACTGGGCACAGTCCCAGGAGGTTGGGGAAAAAGCACCTCCAATAAACAGAGCTGTTTCTGTACCAAGTACTTACAAAGCCTTGGTGAAATATGGAAATATGCTTAGTAAAAGCTGACGAGCTTGCTGGTATCTCACTTTCACAAGCATTTACTCAATCATCAGCAAATACAAAGCCCAATAAGGACACATTTTGCTACCAGCATATGAACCCCAGTAAAAAGGATGCCCCCATGAAATTATTCTCTGAGAGCTAACCAGACAAAGGCATTCAGATATGCCAAAAGGCCCTGTGTAAGAGCTCGAGGCTTTGAAATGGATTAGGGAAGGAAAAAAACCAAAAAAACCTACAAGGCTTTTTTGCACATTATTTTAGCTTAATTCCTCCCAACTGAATGAAACGACAAATCTAAGGGTAGTTACACTGACCGTACAACACCAAAGCAAATTACTAATTAGCTATTCATTCTTTACTGAGTACTCCAAGAAAAGGAGAGTATTTAATTCTGAGAATCACCATCCAGTCCTGCCTTGCACCCTGATGATCACAATGCAAATAACCACTGTGACTTGGCATAAGTTACTTGTCCCACTGTAAGCATTCCCAAACCTCAATCTGAGAAACAGAAGCACAGGAAGAAGTGCCTGTGTTTCTCTTTTACTGAATAGGTATGTGCCTTGGGATGTAGACGACTCCTAAAAAGCAAGGAAAGGGAAGCGTCTGATGGCTCCTTATTTGCAAGCCATTTGTATAGCTGCCTAGCCAGAGCCACAGGCAGCCCTCTCCAGATTGATGATGTGAACACTGAAGCCATGATTCTGCAAAAAGTTTTGCATATGCTTACTTTTAGGCAAATAGTCTATTTCGTATGGTTAATTTTACATATATGAGAGGATGATCTGTCCCAGTAAATTTTAAAATATACAAAAGAGGAAGAAAGCATAGGATTTCTGAGAAATAAAACACAGCAGATCCCAGAGGATCACAATCAGTGGCACAGGGACTAGTTGGAGGCCAGTCACTAGTGGTGTTCCCCAAGGTTCCATACCGAGCACGATTGCTTAACTTATTCATGAGTGACTTGGACAAAGGGACAGATGCCTCCTCTGAGAGTTTGCTGATGACACAAATCCGCGAGGAGTGGCCGACACCCCAGAGTGCTGTGCAGCACTTCAGTGGGACCTCGACAGGCTGGAGAGAGGGGCAGAGAGGAACTCTCTGAAGTTCAGCAAAGGCCAACACAGGGTCCTGCCCCTGGGGAGGAACAACCCCAGGTACCAGCACAGGCTGGGGATTGACCTGCTGGGAAGCAGCTCCACAGAGAAGGACCTGGGGGTCCTGGTGGACAACAAACTGTCCATGAGCCAGTAGTGTGTCCTGGTGGCCAAGAAGGCCAATGGTATTCTGGGGTGCATTAGGAAAAGCACTGCCAGCAGGTTGAGGGAGGTGATCCTGCCCCTCTATTCAGCCCTAGTGAGGCCACATTTGGAATGTTGTGTCCAGTTCTGGGCTCCTAATCACAAGAGAGACATGGAGCCCTTGGAGCAGCTCCAGCAGAGGGCAGTGAAGATGATGAAGGCACTGGAGCACCTCTCTTAAAAGGAACGGCTGAGGGAACTCGGCCTGTTCAGCCTGGAGAAAGTACAACTGAGAGAAGAATTCATCAGTGTCTATAAGTATAGGAAAGAGTGGTGTCAAGAGGACATTCCCAGGCTCTTCTCTGTGGTCCAAAGCGATAGGACAAGGAGCAACAGACAGAAACTGGTGCTCAGGATGTTCCACCTGAATATGAGGAAGAACTTCATTACTGTGTGGCTGACTGAGCACTGAAACAGATTGTCCAGGGAGGGTGTGGAGTCTTCCCTGCTGGAGATATTCAGGAGCCATCTGGATGCAATCCGTTGCCATGTGTTCTAGGATGACCCTGCTTGAGTGGGGAGGTTGGACCAGATGATCCACTGTGGTCCCTTTCAATCTTACCCATTTTGTGATTCTGTGTTTATTAAGGAAAAACAAACAAAAAATAATGCTTAAGTCACCCCCACCACAATAATAATAACAATAACAATAACAATAACAATAACAATAACGGTAATAATAGTAATAACAACAACAACAACAACAATAATAATAATAATAAACAAAAAAACAACCTGAAAAAACTCAGTACTCACTTGCATAAATGAAGGTGTGAAGTGCTTTGGAGGGAACGGAACTGAACAGTAGGGCCGTGCTGTTAATCTTCAGAGATAAAAAAGAGGTAATTGCTAACTGGCAACCATGTGATAGGAACAGACTTGCTGATGTGTGTGTTCAGAGTGCAGAATGAGAGCTAATGTGGGGTCCTTGCAGGGCATAGCATATCTTCTAGAGAGAATTGGGCAAAAGAAGCTCAGTGTTGATCTTAAGCTTTAGATACTCAGGTCTCCCATCTGTGAAGGGGATAGCAGAATTTTCATGTCTCGCCAGAGAGAGCATGATAATGGAAGCCGTAAAGAAGCACCATGATAATGGAAGCAATATATAAGGACTTAATGGGCTGAAAAATGATGTTGTGTGACCCAAAGCACAGTAAAAGTTTTAGATGTTCCTTGTGTGGATACGTATTTTCATGCCTCTTCAGCTGTTTTGTGATCAAATTAGAAAACAAGAGTCAATAAAATGTTGGCATGACAGCTCTCTGAATAGCCAACAGAAAGTGAGTTTTCCCCTAGCAGCTCATTGACCCAGCCAGTTTTCAGAACCCTTGTTAACCAAAGACGTAAGTAATACAGTACAACACAACTGACAAGCCCAAACGCAAGTCTCCTCTTTGATCTGTGCTCCAGATCTTTTATGTGCCATTTGAATATCAATCTACAGCACACCCTTCTCTTATTTGCTGTAGAATATGCAATGTATTGCAATTTGTGATGTTGATCAAAGGAATGACTTGATTGGGATGATTAAAGTAAGAAAGCAGACCCATGTGTTTCTCTTTTTCACAAGTGCACACGAGGGACAGAAATTAATGAGAAGTATACTGGAGATGCAGAAGCATCATAGCACCTACTCCCCTTGGTCTGCAGGACTGTGAGCACAAAAAGGGCTTAGAAAAGAGCATGCACGCCTTAAAGCACTCAATTCTATTTTCAAATGCAGAAGAAGATTTGCCACATGGATCGTAATGAAGGCAGGAGGACTGGGCTAGTACCTCCAGGTAGAAATCTTGTTTTGGATTCCTTTGATGAGCATGTGTGCGACAAATCACAGCATATTTCAGGAACCTAGAATTGCAGTAATCCAGCTTTACACACCTCCTGAGTTTGTTTTCTATAGTTCTTGGAAGGAGATTGGTTTTTTAATTTTTGTTGTTGTTGTTGTTGTTGTTGTTGTTGTTGTTTGGTTGGTTTTTTTTGTTTTTTCATTTGGTTGGTTGGTTGGTTGGTTGGTTTGTTGGGTTTGGGTTTTTTTTTAATGTTTCTCCACATTGCTGCTTACCATTTGTTGTGTGGTAACTTCTTGAGAGATTTGATCTTTAGGATGTAGGAAATATTCAACAAATTTTCCTTGATCTCCTACATCTCAGGGAGCTCCTTGACATTTCAATCTAGCACAGCATTTCAATCACAGCACCTAGTGAAGTTTTTAGGAGCCAAAAGTGACCTTCCCTGTCTCTGAGTTACCTCTGAAAGAGCAAAATCTATTGAAAGAACTCTATGTAGGCATCTCACATCCTAGCTCCTCACAGTCATTTCTTCAAATCAATTTTAGCATTGGTTTTTGTTGTGGTTTTTTTTTTTTTTTTTTTGGTGTGGTGTGGTGAGGTTTTTTCTTTGGGTTTTTTGTTTTTTTGGGGGGGTGGTTTGTTGAGGGGTTTTTTTTGTTGTTGTTTTGTGGGTTTTTTTGTTTTGTTTTTGGTTGCTTGGTTGGCCTTGGTTTGTTTTTGTGGGTTTTTTTTTTAGTTCAGCTTTTGTTTGTTTGTTTGTGTTTATTTTGTTTTTTAAGGAAAACGTGCAGCTAATTCTATTCAGTGGTGGATACAACAGTTGTAGTGAGAACTACCAGTACTCAGCTTTGTGTTTGCATGTGGGGAATACAACTTAGGTCTTTTGGGCTTGTGTGTGGTGTGATTCCCACAAGATGAAGCCAGTCTGATAGGCACTTCTGTAACTTTAAAGACAGTCCTTGAAATTCAGATACCATGTTAGAGGCAGAAAGATTGAAAGAAATACTAACTCTGAAAATGGAGCAAGCATATTGCAGCTTTTAGCCACAGTATTATCAGAGTGATCCTGAAACTTCTCACTTGTCAGCATAGACAAAAAAAATTCCTCTCCATGGATGAGCCTATGGGCTTGTGCTCAGATGTAATTTTCAAGATGTATCTTGATGTATCAGTGGCTCCTCTCCCTGTGTGTGGACTCAACATTTTCTTTGCATGAAAATGAAGGCATGTGAGTATGGGTGGGACAGAATGATGCAGTTTACAGTTCCGTACATCTTATTATTTTTCAGATGTAACATAGAAAACATAGACATAAATGTTCTTTTTTTATCATCTAGATTAAAATTGTTCAATTTTTTCTAATAATATACTATAGATCTCATTTCACCCATTAAAGCATAGATCACCAATTTTCCAGAACTTCAGGAAAAAAATTCTAAAATTGTGTTTTAATTGAGATTTTTCTAGTTAAGTACTGTGTTATTAATAGATTATTAACTTAACAAACTCCAGTGTGTAAATCAGACACTTTGCTAGTACATTAGATAAAAACCACCTGAGAATAAACAGATCATGATTTGCAGGTTCTGCTTAACAGCATGTCTTTGAATAACAACGACACAGAAAACACAGCTAATTTGTTTATTTAATGGCATGTATTAACCAACAAGAATTTTCAGCTGCTTTTAGATCTTGTGAAAATGTTGGAATTTTTCCTAAAACTTATGGAATATTTTTTCAATGAAATGTGAATCTTTTTAATAAATGTTAAGAAGAACACGGCATTCAGAGGCTGCTGAACCGCTTAAATCATAAGCAAAACAACATAGAGAGTGTAACTCTCGATTCCACAAAGCATTCTGAAAGGTTGATTCTCATAGTAACATAACCATGGTTTATCTACCCTTTATATGCTTGTTATCATAATGCAAATCTGGCTTTTGGAATGGAATGAAAAATTCACAAGTACAACTAGACCCTTTTCTACCAGACACTACTCTTTTTTCCCCCCCCTTTTTTTTCTTTTCTTTTTTTAAAATTTTTTTTAGGTGACA
>VZRQ01000890.1:1060744-1077195 GCA_013397975.1 Machaerirhynchus nigripectus
TTTGGGGGGGTAAATCTTCTGAAGGCTTTACTTTCATGCTGATGTAATACGCACAAAACTTCTGAAGCCTCAAACACTTTGCAGTAATGGGGCTCTCAGTCTCAGGCCCCCATTATCATTAATCCCATCATGCCAAGAAAAGCATTGCTGGACTGAATGCCTCCCTACAAACTATGATTCTAAAGACCTCAATGGAAGTTCATGGAATCAAGGGCAGGAGCACTGACAGGTTACCTGAGCACCCTGAGTTTCTCCTTTCAGTGGATCTCTGTGCAATTTTACACGAACGACAATTTACACTCTCTGTTCCCTGGAAGATCGCTTTATCGGAGAAGCGCCCCGGTGAAGGGCTGTGGGTGACTCACATACCCTCTGTAAGGTGACAGTAACAGCGTGTACCCACAGACGTAAAATCAGCAGTGAAACTGCTCCTCTTAAGGCAGTGTTATTCTGTCCCTGAAAGTATTTCTCATTATGGTAGTAATCCAGTCGACAGTACCAGAACTTCTTTTATTTGCTCCTTTATTTTTCTAGAAGTTAATCAATGTGTCTTTTAATGCTAGATCTAATGAGTTTATCAATGACAAGGACTCTCCCATGGTCCTCAGGCAGTTTCTCTGCAGCACTATGAAGTATACTTAAAATGCAAATCTAACGATAAGGACATCAGAGTACAGCCTTTGCTGTTTGGTATTGAGAAGTGGAACTGAGAAGACAAGCAAGTTACTTAGAAGTGGGTGTAATTCCTACATGGAAGAAATGAGACTATTACACTGCACATCTGTCCAATAGGGAATTTAATAAACACTGGTTTCTTACAGATATGTAAAAACCATGGTTCTTCATGAGATCACAAAGAAATTTCTTTGCTATTTTGACCTGACTCAGATCCTTAAGTTTTAGTAAATAAAGTTCATGAACTTTATAGAATTCCAAACTTTTCTACAGTTTGAAGAATAGTTTATAGACAAGTTACTGTTACTCAAGAATCAGGCAATTCATATGTAAATACTGACTATTACGTTGAAAACCAGAATTTAGTATCATGGTTTCTATATAACTTGATGTTGCCTGAGTGATTCAGGTGGCCCGGTCGTATTTTCAGCAGTGATGTCTGATATTTCATTTACTAACTAGTGATATTTACTGCATGATATTTCTGTCATATTAATGACTCTTAGAGACTTAAATTTCTTTGAGGATTAGAGTGTAAAGGATTTTTGAAAATAGAATTTAACCTTCTAAACCGGTGTCACCTGCAATGGTAAGAATAATGCACAAATAAATTTATAGTAAAGATATATTTGTTTATACATTTATAAAAAATATAAACTGGTGAATTGCCCTATATGGCTTCAGCATAATGATAAATATTGGGCAAGTGGATAGTTTATCAATAAAATCAATCTGTTGGGCTGAATGGGTCATTCAATAGGTTAGACAGTCACCTACTACCTTCAGGGGAATTGTTAAATGGGGCAAACATCAATGCTTTCACGTCAAGTACTATGCAAGCACAAAGTATTATCATACACCTGGGGACTGTAAGACAGAAGTTAGGATATAAATGTGTATTATATAAATGAGAAAGTGAAATACGTTTTATTTAGTTCCATCCTTCCTTATGCAACACAGTTTATTTTCTGAGTAGCCAACACTAGCATCCAACACTAGTTGAGATACTTTGGAACTCTCGTTGACTTATTTGATAAAGCCACAATATGGTGCTGACTTTCACAAGATTAAATCAATGTATATACTGTAACTAATATGTTTTCAACTAGAACACATACCTTTTATGGATAAATTACTGTGATGAATAATAGAATGCAACTGCTCAGAGATTTTTTGATACCTTCTTTTTTGCACATTTGTGCATTTCTCAAGCTTCCTCTTCACCCAGTCACCAAGCTTTGCCAAATCTCATTCTGCTATTACAATTATTTATTGCCAGTTATTTTAAGACTTTATTATTGAATGCCTATAGGTAATTTTACTCTGTGATGATATTACCTGTCCTAACTCCATCTTTTCTTAACCCTTGGTGAAAATGTTTGTTTCACAGTCCTTTAACCATCTTTGTGGATCTTTTATAAGTTTCTCCCAAGGTAGCAATATTCTTTCCTTGCAGTGCAACTGTCAAAATATGAGGACAGCAACTGTATTTCAACCACATCACTAATAAACACAGAGATAAGATTTCTAGTTTTAACCCCTTTTCTTGGCAATTAATTGGTATAATAAAAACTTGTAATTTTTTTTTAATGAAACACATTGATTGACCTGCTGACTTTATTATTAACTGAGTCTAGATTGAACAGTTCCATTTCATTTTCATGAACAAAATCAGACTGAAAGACCCATCACTAGGCACATAATTTCTGTTTCTACTTCCCTGTTGTTGGAAAAACATTGTTTTTCTTCCAGATCTTTGGAATTTGCTTTTCTTCTAAGACCTACTGAAAAATCAGCATTTAAAATTATCAAAGTCCTGGGCCAGATCCTTAAAAAATTTTAAGCCTACTATTATAAATGTAACTCTATGCTAAGTGGGAAAATGTCTCTCTCCAGAGTTTCAGGCCATTATCCTTAAGAATTATAAACTTTTTTTTCTTCTCATGTGACTCACATTGACTTAATTGCTATCATCAGACAAGCAGATAAATTCTTGCAATACATTTATTTCAAAATTCTAGAAAAATAATGTAGTGAAAAGTCATCTCTTTCAAACTGCTTTCTGAAATTTATTTTCTCAAGAAGTGATGTTAATGCCACCAGAATTATGAAAATGACTGCATATTTCAATACATGAAGCACTTAGGCACAGAAAGAAGTGGAAATTTATCTTTTAAAAAACAAAGCAAATCTAAAACACACATTTTATGTGGAAAAGAAAATAAAAACTGAGATATTAACTCAAGTATTTAACAAAACTCATGCACAATTTAACACTAAACTGTGTAACACAACATATTCACAATCATTAACAATTGCTACAGAAACATAAGACTTCTTAGTTTATTACCATTGTCCTAGGTTACAATATAAGATGTAACCAAAAATATGTATTCTATAATCAACTCCACAAGCTGTTAAAACAGGTGGGGCAGTGCTCATTATCCCCTACCATGACTCATCCTTGATAACTCCCTCCGGGAACTATCTCTGTTTAATGGGCAATCAAGGACCCACAGCATGACTCACATCACCCCATTGTGAGATGCTCCACCCAGGGGGAGGAACCAAGCATTCCCACCTGGATATAATCTGGGGTTTGGAACAGCACAAGTAGCTTTACCTACTGGGCTCCCAGAGGACAAGAGCTACTCAACCACCACTGGACCTTCCAAGGAGGACCAGATTTTTCTACAGAATCACAACTTCAACAGAACCACTTCAAAGAGAACTGAAGCCACCACCTCATCAGACTGCTACCACCACCCTGCCCAGCAGGGTGTCAGGTCGTACCCTGACTCTGTCAGGTTAAACCAGTGTTTCTGTATTATTGCCTTGTTATACCTATACATATATACATATTGTTATACATATACATATATATATATAAGTAAAGAACTGTTCTTCCTATTTCTCATGTGATTGCCTGAGAGCCCTTTAATTCTGGAGATCTAATTTAATTTAAATATTGGCTTTACATTTTTCATCTCAAGGGAGGCTCCTGCCTTCCTTGTCGGACACCTGTCTTTCAAACCACGACAACCATCTAAAAAGAAAATATTTTAGGCTAAAGCTACAGTTTCTTAGCCAAAGTTGAGGCAGATAGGATCAGCTGTACATTGCATTTTAAACAACACTGAAAAGAGTAGTCTGGTTAGAAAATATTTGTTAGGAATTGCAGCATGATCAGTTCTAACTGAGTATGTTTAACTAAAGGAATGTGTCAATTAAAACTATTTCATAGAGTGTTTATCATGCTATAAAACTATATCATAGAGTATTTATAATGCTCTATCTCAGCAAGTCCTCAGCTACAAACACAATGAAGATGCTCTTGAAATCTAGCCCAGGTTACCTTACAGTGGTGCATCAAGATTTCTAAGTGCTCTTGATGTGGTCTCCCTCTGATACTCTTAAATATTGGGAAAGTTTTTTTAATGGGTCACATAGAAGAATTCCTTAGATAATAAGACTAGGAAAATTATCTTACTTCACCAAATACAAGATGTTGATTTGGCTCCTGAGTCAGTAGTTTTAATGACCAGAATTTAAAAGGTTTTCTTTTGGGTCACATGAAACATTATTGTAGGGGCTTACAAATTACCTGTGTATAGATCTCATTTATAGAAATATGTACATGTAGCACTAAAGCTTTCCTGGTATTCTAGAATGAAATCTTCTAAGGATCATCACTATTGTACAAGCATCTAAACCCATTTTCCTGTTTTCCTCTAAATCAGTAATAATTGCTTAACATTTTAAAAATATTAAATCAGTGGGCAGAAAAGAATGGGAGGACCTGGACAAGATAGCAAATAAAAATAATAATGATTCAAGCTGAGCAGTTAATAGTCATAGTCTGTCCCTTTAAAAAAAGTTTCTTCAGCTTAGGAAAATTCAGTTATGATGCAAATTCACACAAGTATCTGAGTATGAAAATATGCAGATATGTTCCCACTGGGATTTTCAAGAGGCATTAAGTGTGTAGAAGTTCTTGCAAGCAACAACAGCAGCATTTTTCCAAGGAAGACAAGCATATTTTTATAAAATTTATCTCTAATTGTTCAAGTGTCTTACAAAGCTGAGCAAAGCTACAACTAAAGCTGAGTGAAAATTAGCTTTTAATGCTTTTTGAGTTAATTTTTTTTCAAGTGGATCAGCAAGTAGGCTCAGCTGAAACCACTTTAGCTCTCATTCTGCTCGTATATTAACCCCTTTCCTTATGGTGTAATGCACTCTTATATGCTGCTGTTCTCATGGTGCTTTATTGCCTTCCACACAAAATGAGCAAGATCAAATTCCTAAAAGGTTTCAAAGGACCTTATTTTTTTTTTGGTTTCTGGTCCTCAGTGGACTTTGATTAATTAACTAAAAATCAATAAAAGATTCCCATGGGTGTTATCCTTGAGACAGAGTGAAAGATTTTAATCAATGTGATATTTCTCATTCTCCTGAGAGAAACACAGGTATAGTTAAAATGGTTATTCTGCTTGATAAGGTTTTTGATTTTTTAAAAACTTTTTAAAAAATAAATGACCAGTTTTAATCCGGGGACAGATCTACATTCAAATTGAGACAGAGCTAAGTTTCAAATTTTTCCCCCTCTCCTTTTTCTACATCCCTCTTCCTTTTATGATTAGGTAATCCTACTGGACACTGTGTTCCAAAATGAATGGAACAGGGGTCATTTAAAGCCTGTAGAATATCAGGAATTTTCAGAAGCATTAGTTGACTGTATCTTCAGCAAACTTTTTAAGTGCTTTGACAAGTGGGACTTGGCTCTTTGGAAAGGGCAGTAGGGCTGATTATCACTATCATCATTGTGATTATCATTAGATATTTGTGCTCACAGATGCAATAAAAAATGTTTCATGATTGTATTTAGGAACTCAGAATCAGGCAGAAGCAGGATCAACTTCTGAAAGTACCATATCTATTGAATATATCTCAGCTGCTACATGCATTGGGACGTAGCACCATGGACAAGTCATCCCTTTGTCATCATCATGACATGAATGGTAGATGAGGCAATATTCCTTTTCCCGTATTAACTGGGATTACCACACTGTTAGAGTCATAGTGAAAATCAAGAGACAACCATCTTCAACTAAGTATACTTGGAAGGAGAGCAGTAAATTCAAGGTTGCCTTGTTTTCTGCATAGAACTCGAGGGGGTATTGATGCACACGTGCAAAACCACATGAAGCATCTTCTTCAGCCTCAGCACCTAAACCTCCCTGATTTTTACATAGTAGATGAAATGTCACTGTGCTAGAATTGGAGCTCCCTCTTAATGGAGCTGCTATGTAGTGTATATATATATATAATAGCTCTATGTATAATATCTATATTATATATAGATACATAGCATTATATATTATAATAAATATATCAAATTGAATTCAGTGACTGAGGAGGATGTGACCTTAAAGCAGTGAATAATCTTCATTTAACTGGAGATCTAATTTAATTTAAATATTTAATTTTTCATGGAAGAATCCTATGTGAACAGGTGCTGCAAGGAAGAAGGGTCCAAGAGAGTATGTTGATATCCAAAAGTCTCTTCATTTAGGCTCAAGAATGTTGCATCCTGATGAGCAAGAAACTGGGAAAAGGGGACAAGATGAATGAAGAATTCCTGTCATTACCCAGGCATAAACAAAAAACACACAGGAGATGGAAGCAGAGTCAGGCCACTTGGAATGAACACAAAGAGGCAGTCAGAGCAAGTAGAAATGAGACAATGAAGGCCAAGGATGTCAAGGACAACAAGAAGGGCTTTTTCAAAAAACATCAGTAACAAGAGGAAAAGAAATGATTACATGGACCCATTATTAAATGGAGGGGGATCCTGGTAAGAGAGGATGCAGGGAAGGCAGAACTGTTGAATGCCTT
Organism: Machaerirhynchus nigripectus; assembly: GCA_013397975.1. Taxonomy (NCBI): domain Eukaryota; kingdom Metazoa; phylum Chordata; class Aves; order Passeriformes; family Dicruridae; genus Machaerirhynchus; species Machaerirhynchus nigripectus. Next base: position 1,067,315 of record VZRQ01000890.1, read on the forward strand.
TCTTTTCATTGTTCTTCATTGACAATACCAGCTCTCTGGAATCTCTGACCCAGAAGACCAGGGTAAAGGAATGTTGGAAGGAAGACTCCCAGTCCAGGAGGATTGGGTTACAGAACACCTAGCCAAAGCTGACATCCACGAGTCTGTGGGCCCTGATGAGATGCCACAAGTGTTGAGAGAGTTGGTAGATGCTATACTGAGGCCACTCACAATCATCTTTGAAAGCTTGTGGCAGTCAGGAGAGGTGCCTGAGGAATGGAAGAAAGCAAATGTCATCCTGGTCTTCAAAGAGGTCAAGAAGGAGGACCCAGAGAACTACTGTCCAGTCAGCCTCACCTCAATCCCTGGAAAGGTGATGGAGTGTCTCATTCTGGAGGCTGTCTCTATCCACTTGAAGGACAAGAAGGTGATCAGGAGCAGTCAGCATGGATTCAGTAAATGTAAATCATGCTTGATGAACATTATTGCCTTCTACAACGAAGCAACAACCTGGGTGGATGAAAGGAGAGCAGTGGATATTGTGTACCTCGACACTCTCTACAATATCCTGACTGGCCAAGTGATCCTGCCCCTCTACTCAGCCCTGGTGAGGCCACATTTGGAATGCTGTATCCAGTTCTGGGCTCCTTAGGACAGGAGGGACATAGAGCTCCAGGAGCTGGTCCAGCAGAGGGCAGTGAAGATGATGAAGGGACTGGAGCACCTCTCTTAAAAGGAACAGCTGAGGGAAATCAACCTGTTCAGCGTGGAGAAAGTACAACTGAGAGAAAAATTCATCAATGTCTATAAATATCTGAAAGAGTGGTGTCAACAGGATCTTTCCAGGCTCTTCTTGGTGATGGCAAGCAATAGGACATAGGCAACACGAGGAAGAACTTCTTTACTGTGTGGGTGACTATACACTGGAACAGATTGTCCAGAGGGGTTGTGGGGTCTTCCCCACTGGAGATAGTCAAGATCCATTGGGACACAATCCTGTGCCACATGTTCTAGGATGACCCTGCTTGAGAAGGAAGGTTGGACCTAAGACATCAGGACCAGATGACCAGCTGTGGTCCCTTCCAGCCTTACCCATTCTTGGATTCTGTAACTGCCTAAAAGTTCATTATCTGAGCTAAAATACTTATAGCTCTCCCTGTAGTCTTTGGAGAAACTAGGACATCTCCTGAAAGGCATTGCTTGTATTTTAGCCACCAGTTTTAGGACTGAATGAGCATCTCTGCCTATCTCCTTTCCTGGACTGGTATGAGAACCAGAACTCATTCAGACTAGGTTCCTACATATATAAGTCTAAAAGTAGGGGACAGAACTGCCTTGAATGGCCTGAACAGTGAAGGGTCACATCCAAATAATTAAGCTATTTACCTATGATGAACACCACTTTCTGCAACACAGACACTGGAGCAGGCTGCCCAGAGAAGCTGTGGATGTCCCATCCCTGGAAGTGTTCCTGGTCAGGCTGCCTGGGGCTTTGGGCATGGTGTAGTGGAGGGTGTTGCTGCCCGTGGGAAGGGAAGCAGGTCGGAAGGTCAAGGTCCCTTCCAATGCTAAACATTCTATGATTCTATGATTCAATGATAAACAAAGAAAAAAATTGCGAAGGCCTTGCTACTACTACTCCTGTACCAGGTTCCTCTAAATTTGGTATTCTCTTCCCTTGGTGGAGGAATGCTCCAGATAGGTGAAACACAAATATTTTGTATATAAATGTGTCACATGATGTATAATTTTCTTCAAAAATGTAGCTGATAATTACTATTTACTTCACAGTATGAAGAAAAACACCGGTAACTATCACAGTGTTGTCTATACCAGACTAGGCTGCAAAGCTGATCTTTTTTACAGAACTTTTGTTTTCCATGCACAGTTTTCCAACAGAATAGCCTGCAGCACTAATTTCCATGCATGAATTGTATTCCATGGAGATATTTTTCTGTAAACCACTTTTTCCTTCCTCTTTAAGAAAAATCAATTCTTCTTCCAAGGCTAGATTAATAAGCTATACCTGTTAAAATGAATCCCTTTTACTGTTTCCCTCAGGGGCTTGAATGCCTTCTAGAATGGTGTAAATTAAAGTGAGCCCAGATACTTTCTGGCACTTTCCATCTCCTGCTGTTTTCTTTGTTTTTCCTTTGCTTTCTCCTATCCACTTGTTCATTTTCTCTTACTCTGAACATCAGGTATCCTCCTGTTTTGCCACTGTGCCTGCATTTGTGGCTCCCTGAATATCAACAAGCAAAAAAGAACACAAAATAGAAGAATGGACTTTACCCAGGTCTAAATGCAAAATATATTTTTTTCCTCTATTCTTTCTATTTCTGCTTTAGGAGTGTAGACTCACTTAATAGTTAAAGTAGAGCATGTACAGTTTTATATATCTTTTGATTACCATTCCACCCTGCCAAGTTTTGGCTTTGGATTTTGATTGTGATGCTTCCAGAAGATCCTTTAAGATTATTCTACACAGAATAACTTTTTTATCAGATGTGCAAGGTCCTACACCTGGGTTGAGGCAATCCCACGGACAAGTACAAGTTGAAAGAAAGAATAATAATAAGACATTCTCTTTCTTGCCTCCTTTTGAAAATTTTTATCCAAGAGCCAGATATAATTTGAACTTTACAGAAATAAGATTAAAAAAGAAAACATTTAATGAAATAAATTTTTATACATTTCCCAGCTGTGTACTTTTCTGTTTTCCTTAGCAATCATTTCTTGATTGCTACACGTAACCATGAACTTAATCTGACCCTATTGACCTAAGTGTGCACATAGATCAAATGCCATTTCTGAAACAGGTACTATTCTTCACCTGTATAAGGATGTCGCTATAATGTAGTATTCATTCAATTACTAAGTAACAGCATTTCTCTTCCAAAACCAGGAGTAGAGGTTATTTTGGGCTTTTGCACCCTAATATCGAGAGCCCATTTAAGAAATATTTATGGTATGTCTGAGAAATCACTTAGTACTGGAACCAGTCATAGGAAACATGGCTGTAAGGGATCTCAAGAGCTTGCTTACTCCATGCTGTTTGCAAGGGGAATCCCTAACCCATTCCTTACAGACATCTGTCTAGCCAGTTCTTAGAGACCTCCAGTGATAAACATCCCACATTCAGGAAGTCTACTCTGATGCTGAACTGTCCTTGCACTTAGAAGACTGTTTCTTATGCTTAAGAATGATTTACTTTGCTCTAATTTGCATCCATTGCTGATTGTTGTAGCTACAACACACAGGGAGAGCAGTGCATGCCCTTCTTCTCCCTAGCCTGCTTCTTTCTGTCATAGAAGGGAGAGTATTGCTTGTTCTTTCTAAGTAGATGTAGAAAATCTCTGGCTTTGCATAATACACTAGCTTTTGAGCATATACTTACAATGCCCTCTACTGGGTTGAAACGTGAGATTTAACAGAGTGCTCGTACCTGGTTAATAGCTAGTCATTTATATAAATATATGTATTTATAGAAACAAGATGCACAAGCTACTGCAGACTTTTCTAAGAATGATGTTTGTCAATGCTAAATGACAGAAGACGTTATTTTTCTTCTGAATTTTTCTATAATCTTGTATAAAGATGCATCTGAAATGATAAATTCTTAATTTATTTTTGTTACCCTCAAAGTAGGCTAAATATGTGTTGAGAATCAAAACTACACAGGAACTTCTTCCATTGAAACTTCTAAAAATGTGATTGATTGAGGCCAGTTTTTGAAACCACTTCTTATCATGGTGCAAAACAGAATTGAAGAAAATGTTACGAATATTAGTGGTGAAATGCATTGCCAGTAGCTGGGCCTTTATTTGGAGCAAGAAGAGAATCATTCTCTTAAGAGGACTGGCATCTCCTCTTTCCATTTTACTGCAAAATAAAATACCTTGCTTCAAACTGACATCAGCTGATGTCTTGACCTGCGGAAAACTGGCTCCAGGCTGAAGCATATTTCTGCATTTGGACAAAGGCACTCCCACAGTAATGACATTTTTATTTCACACAGTGACCCAAATGGATTGGGACTTTTTGTTGTTGTTGTTGTTCCAAAGAAGCTTTAATTGATTAGCTTGCTGGAGGCCTGATGGAAAACTAGTGACAGAATACTCTCAATGAAATAAGTGCAGCCTATAAAAATAAGGTTTTTTATAAACATCTTCTGAAATACATCCTAAACTGGTAGAGAACTTATTAGTAATTAGATTTGGAAATGTGCATTATGTCTTTTATGTCTATCTTCTGTGAACAAATTACTATTTCCTGTGCAGGAAAATTTCAGGATATTTAATTTAGAGTAATTTTTAGTGGCTCTGTAAAAATTGTTTCATTTTGCCACACAGAAATGCAGTTCATCCCCTTTACTGTTTTTTAATGAAAAGATGTTTTCTTGGCTAACTGAAATAATTTAAAAACCTCCCCAAACCAAATCCCCTGATACTGTGTTCCTGCGCTTTTTTTGTTGGGTTTTTTTGTTTGTTTGTTTGCTTGCTTCTTGTGGTCCTGGGAGGCCATATGGAGGAAAGTTGAGCTGTAGGACCCACTAAGTCTCATGGCTTAGCAGAAGAAACATTTCCAGTGCCTCCATCAGCTACCCTGTGCAAAGCCACAGAGGTGACATAGGTATCTCTAGGGACATAATTCACATGGGACAATCTTTATTGCTGGTGACAATGTGCAAAGTGGAAATAATCAAGCCTGTACCTTAGCTCTCAGGCTGAGTGTTCAGGGCTGACAGCTGTCGGGGACATCTTGAGAATACAGGCCTGTGAAATAATTGAGTCTCAGCAATCTTCAACACATCAATGTTACCAAGCTACTTTTCGAAATGCCACTGCATTCAAAATGATTAAAGAGCTGGAATTTGCTCTGGGATTTTCTTTGAGCAAGTACCAGAGATTAACAGACCATGCATTTGATCTATGTTTCCAGATTCTGTATGTATTTTCTTTTCTATAAGTCAGTTCATTATATTTTATGCAGTATGTAGCAGACGTATACCTCAGAAAGATATCTTACCACTGTTTCTCCCTGCAACGTGTTTCAGGAGAAAATGGAAAATTCCATAATAAGAAAGGCAGAAAAGTACTTTTGCAGGCTATAAACAATTCTCAAACAGTGGCACTGTTGACATTGTTGATGTGTACCCTGAAAATTTCAAAATAAGTCACAAAGAGAATGAATTTGATAATCTTACTTGCCTTCTCTTTCTTAAGCCTTTTGACTATACCCTTGAGTGAAACATGATTGGATACTGAGCCCAGAAGGTAGGGAGTTGAGGAAAGGAGTGATCTGCTGTCATATTGCAAAGAAAGTATGAGTTTGCAGAACTCTAACTTCTCTGCATTTCCCGGTTATCTGGACAGGCAAAAAGAAGATGAAGCTACAGGGACTTTGACCTTGTTTGTGTTCTTGCTCTGGAAGCAGGGAACTCGGCTGGGAGTTGTCATGGTTCTGCCCAAAGGAGAGGATGAAGTGCTGCATCCTGAGCCTGCTGAGGGAAATGGTGCTGCCCTTTGCTTTTTTTAGGAACAAAGTGATGACATTGTGCATTCAGTTCAGCTCCCCTTTCCTTAGTCCTTCTAACTCACTTCCAACTCTTTTCCCTCACATGATTATGTGGGTATGAAGTTTTGCTTAAATTCTATTCATGAACATCATGACCTGAATATCCAGCTCACAACAAAGGGAGGCTTTTCCATGTGACTGACTTTGTCTGGGTACAACTCTGAGCAAGACGCTTGTGGGGTCTGAAGGACTAAGAGCAATTCCCATAACATCACACCTTTCCAGGCAACACCTTTTTTCAGCACAGGCATTTTTAATATAAAAGTGGTTTGTTTGGGTTTTTTGAGCCAACTATTACAGTGGCTGCTGACTGAGTTAAAACTCTTTTCTGTCACTGAAGAAAAAAATCTATTTATCTGAGAAATTTTAGGTTTTATTGGGTATTATCAGCAAAGAGCTGAAAAATGCAGCAGGAGTTTGTTCCTTTATTATGTCTGAGCAGAATGAAATTCATCTTAATGTTTCACTGACCTGCACTTCTAGGCATCAGCACAAGAAGGCACTAAAACACTACAGTTCTTCATCCATCAGTCTAACAGGCATGTTCGCTACTGATGTTCCTCTAGCCAGACATGCTGCACAGGTTAACAGCAAACAATAAAGTGTTGTTTAAGCTATTATTCAGTGCATCATGCTTTTAGTTACCATTTACATTTGTGCAAGCATCTCTCAGTATGCTACTGTGTTTGAGAGTGCAGGTTTTCCTTGTAGATTGATGAGAAGAGCCTGGCTGCAGGCACCTGGTCCTGGGTCTCCTTCCCTGGTGAAATAGACAAGTAGTTGGATAATCTGATCAAAACGAAAAAACATCTACTGCCACAAAAATCGAAGCAATGTTATGGAGCCTGGAAAAGAACACAACAGAGTGATTATTTTATTGCATATTACAAAGAAGTTTTAGAATTAAATACACTGAAGAAAGTGAGGCAAAAAGAAGCAGCATATTTCAATCTCGCTTACATTCCTAGGGTAATTTTGGATTTCTATTTACATAAACAGAATGAGAATATGGCCTTGAGATACTAATTCACCCAGCAAGAACATCTTTAGTAAAAGTCTTACGCTATTATGCTCCCCATAAATCAAGAAGGGGCATAGCAAGATTAAGCAAAGCAATCTATCTGGATGAGCTTAAGGGGATGAAACCAGTGACAGCATTTGATTTCATACTGCATTTACTTTACTCTGATGCATAAGGGATGCAAAATAGTGGAGAAAGAGTGGTTCTGTATTGTTTTGATGGCCATATTTTCTAAGTGCTAGCACTTCAAAAGGCAGCAGGTGCTAATGAGATTTCCATCAAAGCAACCTAATTTACATTGACAAGCTTGGAGAGAGTACCTCAGATATTTAGGTATGGGAAAAGCATGGGCTAATTTTTTCAGAAAAAAAAAAGAGATATCTCAATAGAAGTCTGACTTGGCCTCGCTACCATGCCAGTGCTCAAGGCGTGTAGGGATGAAATCAGTCTCATGCTCTACCTAGTGCTCTCAGTCCAAGTGGCAAAAAACTTTGAAGGAAATTTGCTCACAGAGCTCTGAGTTTGGAGGCACAAGAAATTCTCTGAACATGTTGGAACTATTTCAGACTAGTGTTCTTTCTGCATTGTCTCTTCAAGAAAAGGTGATGCACCACATGAACTTGACAGGGAAAATTGTTCAAAGAGATAGGAGCTCTCAGTCGTACTAAGTTCAACATCTCCCCAGAAAATTTGTAACAGCTTGAATTCTGCCAGAATAACTTACATGTGTAGGAAATTGGATAAGATGAAATACATAGGTACCTTCAAACATAAACTATTCTATAAATTTGAAAAGTTACACTCGATTCAGAAGTTAATTTTGTCCAGTCTTCTACAAAATAAGATATAAATTGGATGTTTTCTGAATGGCCTGCAAAACCAGTTCTTCGACACATGGTGTTGAATGGGAGTAAGGACAAGACTCGGAATAGGAGGGGAAGGACAGGACCTTCTGAAATTGCCAAAGTCAATTTATTCTGTAAATTGCATTATCAGAGATCAAGCTACAATTCTGATACTGCTTCAGAAGCTATGATATTGGCTCAGCCTGATCCACCCAGTCTTATTTTTTTCTGAAGGTTTCCTGTATGTGGTGCTCAAGGAGACAGAAGACAACATATTTCTCTGTTTCACTATGGAGAATTTTTTTCCCTGGGAATTTTTATCCAAATTGCTGACAATGACAGATTGATTGTAATTATCAATTACTAATCTTCAACACTGGCATAAGGTACCAGGGGTTTCTTTCTCAAAATATTTTCTGTGGGGGTTTTTTGTTTTGTTTTGTTTTAATATGCATAATTTCAAACTTCCTAGAAACTTCTTTCTCTTTCAAGGATTGTTTTAAAAGATTTTAGCGTTTGGGTTTTTTTAATGAATTGCCTTTAGGTTTTAGCAAAATCAGGCTTACAACTCCTTAGCTACTAAACACTGAATTCCTGAAGCAAATTGCTCAATCCACTGTGCCTTTTAGATACCTCTAGGTACAGACATGTTTTCTGGATGATGTGTGCCTTTCATATCTGCTCCTCCTCTGCCTTCTGCTGAGTTAGAGAATAGTGTTCATAAAGACCATAGACCAATATCATCTACAAAAATAGGCATGAATAGACATGTAACAACTTCATTTGTCAGACTAAAAGGAAGACTTTAAGAATGCCCAGAGATGTACAAGATTTTCATAAACAGTCACCAAAAATATCAAGAATATTTATATATATAAATCTATACAATTAATACACATAACTTCAGTTTGGAAATTCTATGAAAGTCAGTGAGGCCATCAGCATGGTGATATAATGCAAGTGGTAGACTTATTTAGGCAATGTTGTATACCAAGCCCAAATATGAAGGTATATTGTATAAGAGGTGTATAAAATAAGGCATATATAGAATTCTTGAAGGAATATATGTTTCACACTAAACACACTTGAAACAAATGTTCACTGATAGCAAATTATTTGATGTTTAGGTTTAAGTGTTAACTGCTACAATTCACATATTGAGATTTTGAAAAAACCTCTCTCTTATATAAGTAAATAAATTATTATTATGTTTATTTATTTGTTTCTGAACTAACTCAGGACCTGAAAAGATGTCACAAAGTAGTCACAGTGAAACTGTGTTAATCAGACGTGTAGAACAATTCTGAGCAGAGGAACACAAAAAATGCAGCTTTGTTAGGAAGAAAAGATGTGACCCTAGCAACTGGCATGTGTTGTGCCTACCATACTTGACCCACATAAATTTATAAAAGCTGTTGCATCAGGGGACTTAATTCTGATGAGAATCTGTAGTCTTGTACTGCACCATTAAATCTGATGGGAAAATTACTGCTCAAATCAATAGGAATAGAAATGAGAGTTCTGTAATTAGAATGGGTAAATGTATTAATGGTTCTATAAAAAAAAAGGAAAAAAAGACTGAGTCCATGAAATATATTGTAATTGACAAGGACACATTTTAAACTTGAAAATTCAAATGTCTGGTGAAGCTTCTGTTGGTGTTCAACAAATGCCAGCTTTTTTTTAGTCAGTCCAGCGACTGAGCAGTACCCACAACTTTCCCTCTGCAAAGGCTATAAAGATCAAAAGGCTCGTAATAAATACAAAACTATAAACTATAAATACATAAGGATCAAAATGCTATAAAGAAAAAAGACCACATTTCGTTGTGTTCTGTTGCGGTGTGTCAGTTCCTGTGGTGGCATGGCAAGCCGCAGCCTTCCCGGAGAGCGCTGTGGGGGTCTCACAGGGAGAGCAGCCACGCTGCATCCCGTGGCCTCTTCCAGGCTGCCCCTCGCTTGCTGTGGCCAGCTGTGGCTCCACAACACGAGGATGATAAAGGAGGCGAGAAGGCTTTCCGCATGGGGCTGGAGAAGGTCTTTATTCCATGGCCCCCAGGAGCCTAGGGCTGGCACATATGCTGGCTCCAAGAGGTTGGGAGCCAGCACATGGTGTGGCTAGTCCAGGCAGAGAGAGGCTGGTGCCCCAAAGCAGAGAGGGCCACTGCCCCAATGCAGAAAGGAGAGCACATGGCATGGTGCCTCCGTTTATCTGGGGGTGAGGGGGGCAGAGAGAGCACATGGACTGCTGGTCTCAGGGCATAGGGGTGGTGCATGGGCAGAGTTGGGGTAACAGACTCAATGGCAAAAATCTGAGGGAGGGAAAGCGGGAGGAGTCATATGGAAAGGGCAGGTAATTTAGTAACAAAAGGGATGGGGAAATACAACGCCACAGTGTTCTACAAATATTTACCATTAAATAAAATAACTTTCTGTTTTTTTGGTTGTTTTTTTTTTTTT
>VZRQ01000890.1:1077455-1184370 GCA_013397975.1 Machaerirhynchus nigripectus
TTTGTTGTTTGTTTTTTAATTCTGGTTTAGTTACCCACACAAGGCTATGGAGAAAAATACCTAAAAAACAGAACGTCTTCATGCTGTCCAGCTCTACACCTTCTCTGCCAAACTGAGTGTCACTTGCTATGACTGGAGAGTTAATAAACTCCATCCTTTAGATAGATATTCCTTCACTGGGTGACTGAGAAATAAAGCCTTGTTGTAATTTGCAGAGACTTCTGTCTTTAAGGGATAAGTCAACTTTAAATCCATAGCATATCTTTATTGTTTTACTAGGTGCCTATTTTTGGTTTTTTATTCCCTTTACCTTTTATAGAGATCATTGGTGGTTGTATTGTCTTTGAGTTCTTTTTTCAAGTTCCTATTCTTGCTTTTCATCTGTGCAGCAAAAGCCAGTATTTAAGTTGTGTCTCAGCAGCAGACTTCTGACAGAAAAAGAGCGTATGATTTCATTGAATGACTACTGGGGAGTTTGCAAGCTCTTATTTTTAAAACTGCAGCTGAGAAACAGAAAAGAAGAAGCAGAAGATTAAATGAAAATATGAAATTACATTTATAGAAAAATTTGTTCTCAGCCTGAATTCCGTGTGAATTCCCTCCTTGCAGTAAATCAAGCAAATAAAATAATTGTATAGAGCCTGGAGAGGTGATAATCTAGCAGCTTGAAACAAAAGAGTCTAACAAAACCAGGACCTGTCCAGACTCAAATTACTGAGAAGCATTTCAGTTTCATACATTAATCTTCAGAGACAAGATTGCTGTACAAGATTGGCAAGCAACTAAAGAGAAGATAACATCTCTAAGTGGCTGTTGTGCTATAGTTTCTACAGCATTCAAAAATACACTGGATTCTTCACAGAGGAAAGGGAAGTGAAATGATTCTTGTTGAAAGAAACTATCTCATTGAATGTAGAGAGGGAGATTAATGGGGATTTGGGACTTCTCTTCAAAAACTGGTAAAACAATCAGATAAAACAGTATGACTACCCAAATCTCAGCCCTTGGACACAATTCTCTGACAAAGAGTCAGAAGTCCCAGGTGTGTCTGTGTTGAACTGATGGAGACTTTGCAGACAGTTGCAATATGTCAGAGCAGCCTTGCCAAGGCACATCACGTAGGAGCGTTGCTGTGTTGTATTTCTTACCTCTCTGTTTTGGTTGATTAAAAACCCCTAGAAAATATTTTTTTCTTCCAACAGTCATGAGATCTTTTTGTCCTGTGGTAGATGGAAATGAGGTTTTGTTGTGATCTTTCCCAAAGTGATCTGAAAATATGATATATGCATAATAAAGACATCCCAACAACTTCTGGATGTACGTCATAAACACCACTTCAGTTCTCTGGCTCCCACAGACACAAAATTCTTCAGCATTTTTGATACCTAGACTTTAGTAAAGCCTTTGTCACTGTCTCCTACAGCATTCTACTGGCCGCTCATGTCTTGGACACGCTTACTGTTCGCTGAGTAAGAAACTGGCTGGATGGCCGGGCCCAGGGAGTGGTAGTGAATGGAGTTACATTCAGCTGGTGTCCAGTTGTAGGTGGTGTTCCCCAGGACTCAGTGTCTTGACCAGTCCTGTTTAACAGCTTTATCAATTACGGGATCTTTGTAGATCTTTAGAACATTTTTATGGATGGGGAGAGGGAGGGCAACCTCAGTCAGTTTGCAGATGACACCAAGCTGGGTGGGAATGTTGATCTGCTGGAGAGCGAAAAGGCTCTTCAAAGGGATCTGGACAGGCTGGATCAATGGGCTGCGGCAAATTTTATGAGGTTCAACAAGACGAAGTGCTGGGTCCTGCATTTGGGTCATAAGAACAACAGGCAATCCTCCAGGCTTGGGGCAGAGGAGCTGAAAAACTGCCTGGTGGAAAAAAAGCCATCATTGGCCAAGAAGGCCAATGGCCTCCTGCCTTTTATCAGAAACAGTGTGGCCAGCAGGACCAGAGCAGTGATCATTCCTCTGTACTCAGCACTCTGTCTTTACTCTGCACCTTGAATCCTGTGTTCAGTTCTGGGCCACTCATTCCAGAAATACATTGAGGTGCTGGAGCATGCCCAGAGAAGGGCAGTGGAGCTGGTGGAGGGTCTGGAGCACAAGCCTTATGAGGAGCAGTGGATGGAGCTGGGGTTGTTTAATCTGCAGAAAAAGAGGTTCAGGGAGACCTTATCATTCTCTACAAGTGCCTGAAAGGAGGGTGTAGCCACGCTGGGATTGTTCTCTTCTTGCTAGTAACAGGCAATAGGACAAGAGAAAAATGGCCTCAGTTTGTTCCAGAGAAGGTTTAGATTGGATATTAGGAAAAGTTTCTTCACGAAAACGGTTGTCAAGTGCTGGAACAGGTTGCCCAGAGAAGTGGTGGAGTCCCCATCTCTGAAGGTATTTTAAGGGTGTGTAGGTGTGGCAGTTACTGACATGGACTGTGTTAAAAGCTGTGGACCTGGCAGTGGTGGGTCAACAGTCAGACTCAATGATCTTAGAGGTTTTTTAAAACTAAATAATTCTATAGGTCTGTGATTTTTAAGCATTTCTGGGGGGGAAGTATCTACTCTGGAAAGAGTGAGCGCTTAACTTTCTGATACAAGAAAATGAGGTAAAATGCCAAATGTACTCTTGGCCTAAATAAAAGCTTTATTTTTTTCTCCTCAGTATAAAATAGTCAAAGTATCTTATCTTTTTCTATCAAAGGGAGAAAATACGTATATAGCAAAAAATAGAGACAAATAAGAAGTTAGAGATAGGTAGAATGACCCCTATTTGTCTCTAGAATAGCAGATAATTTTCTGAATTACAGACTTAGAATATCATTTATATGAACAAAGCCCAAATGTCATTGATACATCAAAGAATTAGGTTTGAAAACCAATGTCTCATTTAGTAAAGACTACTTTGGAGGTATACAGTGACTTTAAAATTATCCTTCAGAGTATATAGAAAAAAGAAAACATACATATATCAAGCAAATGTTCATTTTTGGTGAATCTTTCTCTCACAAGAGAGAATGGTGCTTCATTTTTTCCAGAGAGCAGCTCAGATTTTAAGAGGAAATAAAATAGCTGCATTGACACAAAATTAACCACGTCTGGTTCAAGTTGTAGAGCATGGAATCAGGTCTGGCTTCTTTTTTAAACTCTGTAAAGGTGTGAATAAGCCCAAAAGCCATAAAGAAAAAGAAAAGCTGAGGGAAACTAAAGAGCATAAGTTTCTGAATAGCAACTTTGAGAATCTGCAACTTTGTGATTCCTCACAAAGCAAAATAGAGGTTTAGATACAGTTTAATGAGGTGTGGAAAAATAATGCAGAAACTTCGTAGGGAAAATTAACAAATGGGGAATAACAAGCACAGAAATAAAGATTTTTTTGGTGATATCCTCTTATACAGCTGGATGTTTGAACATCTTGCTGGTAGTAGAGAAGGAAAATACCTCCAAGTTTCAGGGTAACCCTAACCAATTGCAAAGCCCAGTACCAATAATACTGAAACTAAATAAAAATAGTACATAAACATGTGGTTTTTTTAAAAAGTATATGAAATATAATTTTTGATGACCATTTGCGGGAATAGGGGAAGAGGGTCACAAGGAGAGCCTTTGAGTCTCTGCAGACACAGATAAAATCTCCAAAATTAGCACCGGTCTTCATGTTCAAGTTTATCTATATTACAGCTACTACTACCACAGACTATTTGGCAGGGTGGGTAGATGGAGTTAAATAAGGCTGTTGGATTGCAGTGATAACAATAACCACAGAGTAACTACAGCTAAACACAAGAAACTTTGCTCAGCTCCTAGTAAGTGGGTAGTTAACTTTGGCCTGTATTATGTGCAATATTCCCCCTTCACTTTCACCACTACTATGATCATTTAGATTCAAAATACATTTTGGGATATAGTTTTTTTAAGAAGTGGCATTTTATTTTGTAAAACTTAAAAGCTATAAAACTTGGAGTTTTGAATGGGAAATGATCCTTTTTCACTGAGAAGTTGGAAACACAAAAAGGCTATTTTTTCCTGCCTTCACTACTCCAAAGCTTATTTACTTATTCACTTTTGAATACATTACAAAAATAATTTTTATCATGGCCTGAAATTGAAATGAAAAGTTAAAATTCAAAGGAAAGGCTTAAGCAAATGTGAAACACTTAAATAATGTTTAGTCTAATACTGTAATTAATTTGTACTAGGTCTCCATCCTTTCCTCACACCAGTTTCTGTGGTGCAGATCTGTGTTTGCTGATGGAACTGTGCATTGGTAAAATGTAGTAAAAATCCTCTTCACCACCAGGCTACAGTGACCTATGTTTGTCATGAAAGTGTAGACATGAAAACCATACTAAAACAACCTGGGAAACTCCGTCATGGATTAAGCCCTGCCTGTGCTAATAGGAGAAGAAAGGCAAAAAGATCATAAGGAGAGGGGACAGCCTCCATCAGATATCATGCCAAGAGCCGGAATGAGCACGAGTGAGAGTCAGCAGAGAGGCTACACAAGGAAATGAGGGTTGATGAGTAGCCAGCACATCACTCTGCAGTAGCAAACATGCCGCTGACAGCCGTAATTTGCCAGGCTGCCCTGAACTGCAAGTCTTGCTCTGGGACGTGCCACACCAGCTGCTGTACCTGCTGCCCACACTGCTGGTCCAGCTGGCCAAGGCCCTGCTCCGGGGCAGTGCTCAGCTCTGGGTGCTGTACCAGCTGTGACCCCACCTCAGAGAGAGCCAGCTCTGACATCCACCCAAGCTGCCTGAAGATCTCTACTACCAGGAACTGCTGAAATGGACCTTGAAATCCCCAGGATTGCTGCCTGGCTTCTGTTTCTGTCTGAACACTTGCATGGACATCATACAGGATTTGTTCCAGTGTTTCCTGCTCAGCCATGCCCTTGTCATAATCTCTTCCTGCAGACTTTTGTGCAGTACTGTTAGCACAATGTGATAGGCTTCTGCTGGCATGAGACAGCAACGTGTGTGTTACCCAGAGCTGGTAAATCTATGACTCAGCAAAGTGGTTATCCCAGTGATACAAATACCTTCCACCTTGGTGGGTGTACACACACATGCTTTGCAAACACAGATAGTATTATTTTCCCTATTTTAAAATGGGAAAAACAGGACAAAAAAGAAAGAATTTTGTTCAAAGTCATCCAGAAAGCCGTGTATATTTTTGCTACATTCAAAAAGCCCCAGAAGTCTTTGCAAAAGTCTTAGGAGAAAATATATTTGTATATGTCTATATCTTTATCTATATATTTACAAATATATCTTCGGAAGAAAGAAACAAAATTCCTCTTAATGATGTAACAGTGCTTTTTCTTTCTGCCTTACATGGAGTGCATACGTACACATGCACACAGACATATCTATCATCTATCTGTCTATCTATCTACCTACCTACCTACCTACCTATAGATAAATATCTCAAAATTTAAGTTTTAAGCCTGTGGACCCTGTCAGTACTAGAAGATGGTTACTCTTATGCCCTAAAGGAAATCTGAGAGTTTGTCATGTTTAGTCATGCTGAGTCATAAATTATCTGATTTTAAGCCAAAATTGAGCCATGTCTAAAATTTAATCTGTTTTATCCTCCTTTATTGGTAAGCTGAGTTTTGTCATCCTGTCCACCACCTGAATTACACCTCAATATAACAGCTGAAGCAAAAAGATATATAAACTATAAATCTTTGCTGCCATCACAGTCACCATAGATTGAGAAAAGACCCAACAGTCCTGTAACTGCTACAAGTGGTCACACTTAGCCAGAGACTTCTATCAGAGGAGCTCCAGCTGCTATTTCCTGTTCAAGTTTTCACTGATTTTTCATGAGTCTAAAGGGACCAGAAAAATAAATTGTATCTTACTTCTATGTGAAAAATTATAAGGTCCTGCTGAAATCTTGGTGTTTGGAAAAGAGTTTCAATTGAATGTTCAGGGAATGCCGCTGAACAGGCTCATTTGGGCCTTTGCTATTCAGCCAATAAAGCAACTCCTGACCTCAAGTTGCAGGACTTGCTGCCTTGCTATGCCTTAAGTACATGTGGCATTGTGATTCAAGTAGAGAGTTAGCAGCGGATGGTAACTGTGTCTGCATTCCAACAGCAAGAGAACAAATTATCCTGATGATTCTGCCTTGCTTCTGACTGAAGGTATTTAGCTTTGCTGGCAGTCAAGCAGCATGTTTATGAGATACTGATTTCTATGCTTATGTTGCTGTTTGCTGTGATTAAGTAACACTTTTTGCTTCAATAGTGGGTGAGGGACAATTTCATCCCTTTATCTTGAAAATGGAATTAACTCAATTTTCTTGTATGACGGAGCAGTGAACTCGAGTGCGAACTTCACGTCTTGGCTTTGTTATGTATCTAAGGGCACATCATTTCACTTCTCTTGTCACTTTTACCACTGATAAACAGGGATGATACTGATCTCTGTAATAAAACACCCTGAGACCTACAGGTAGAAAGTAATGGAGGAAATTAATAGTTTTACCCTATAAATCTCTAGTTCAGATTACTCCCTTAATGTAAGTAAGCCATTTCACTTTGCCATCTGTGATCTCTGACTTTTAACAGTTATCATCTGAAAAACAAAAATAAATATTTAACTGTTGAAAAATAGAGTGTGGCATCCATCAAACAAGCAAAATAACCCCTTTTCAAAATCAAATACTTTCTAGTTTTACGTTTAGTTCCTTGACACTGGAGTGCATCCCAGATGCTTGATTGATTGCCAGAGACGGCAAACACAATCTCTTCATTATGCTAATAATGAAGTAATAGAATTTCAATGACTTTTTTGACAAATTTCAGTGATTAATTAATTCTCTAGTCAGTATAATCACGTTGATAATCCTTTTGAAACCAATGTCTTTATGAATTTCATATAATTTTTCATAGAAACAGTCACAGATGAAATAAAATGTCAGACTGCATGTTCAATCATCCTGCATGTTTTGTCCTGAGGCTCCTCTCTCTCAGGGGCCTGCTTTTTTTCTGTGAGTGGACAGATGCCAGATGTCTGTGCTTAAGCCACTAAAACCCAAAGCTTGATAGTTTGCATTTCAGAAGCCACAAGTGGCCTTCCTCTCACTGGGGATGTGATGCTGGACAGCTTTCTGACCTACACCAACAACGCGGTGAAAGTGCTGCCTCCCCATCAGCTCCTGCCGGATGTGTCTGGAGGAGGCCTGGGCTCCCTCAGTGAAATGGAACATCCTGCTTCACCACCCTCTCCCTACCAAACCAATCCAGGGACAAAATCCTGCAGGGAATCCAGAAAGCCTCAGGAGGAGGATGCTAAATCAACCAACAGCTACCGTGGGAAGAAGGGGTGGATATCAGTCCTATCCTTAGGTATACACACACTCCAGACCACCTACAAGCCTGATCCTTTCATTCAGAAAAACCCCACCCAATCCCAAGAGCCCAAATTCAGTACACATGAAGGAGAGGGACAGTCTTTCTGTTTTCAAACACAAGGGAGTCTGGGGTTCACTTGGCTCAACTATCCTTGCAGCTTGACTGAGGCCTATCTCCCATGAACATTCCACAAGGACTGGCCTATAGTTTACTCCAAACGAGATCAAATGCCAGTCACTCACCTCAAACCTGTGTCATTTGAAACTCCCTGGGACTCCAATGGTCCAATATCTTATTTTGTGATGGTCTGATGCTATATATTTGAAAAAATATTTGGATGGAAGAATTTCCCACCCCACAAACACTCAAATAAATGCATCATTAAGTTATGTCCTTGGCAGTGAGAGTCACCTTGAAGTTGAAAACCAGGTTGAATTCCAGTCTTCCTTATGGCCCTTCTGTCAGTCCATGAAGTGCTGCAGTGAAACAAAGATGCTGCTGTGTATTGTACTTGACTCACGAGATGTTCCCCAAAGAATATTGTCTTTAACCTGACTCCTGGGGAAACATTTTGAAGAACACCTTGGCTCTATGTGGGACAGATGGGTTGAAAAGGTGTCAAGAAATGTCTGCACTTTAGACACAAAAAGGTACAGACCTTAAGGTGCCTGGGAAATTTAGCACTAGCATTACAGAGCAGAGATACCAGATATATGAAAGATTTGAGCACTGGAAACTCAAATTTAATGTTAAGATTCTGTCTAAACTCAGTGTATGTGTACAAATATTCATTTGGACCTGGGGCTTTGTCACCTCCTGCAGAGGCAGGAGCTGAACTTCTGATTTACAAATACAGTCTTCTGTTTCAGTTTTGATTTTGATAAATGCTTGACAGATACAGAACAGTATTTTTGGAAAGTCATTCAAAAGTCAGCAGTGATGCTTTTCATTTTAGAAAGATATAAACTTCATATGGAATGACACCAAGAAACTTTGTAGTCACTGACTCACTGTAATGGAGAGTTGTTTAAGCTTCTTTCACATTCTATTTTTAAGTGTGTAACAAGGTGGGTGGAAAAAACTCATTAGTCTTCCCTACTTGAAAAATCCAGTATATTGAACAAGGGCAGCACACCCCGTTTTAGGACACAGCTCTCTACAGTTCATGTAAAGTACTATAAGAAAGACAAAGAGATGTCAAGTGATACTGGGGTCAAGCACAAATCATGAGTCATTGTAATCTTGATATGAAAACAAAATGAAGGAATAGCAGTGATGGTTTGTGCAGAGCTTCTTAACATACCTAGTCTTTCTTTATTACATCCCTTTACCTTCAGAATACCGAACTGTAAGACCATTTAAAGAGGGAGTGCAGTTTCAGTGGCAATTATTTTTCCTGCCCATACAGAGAGAATGGGAAGAACAAGGAAAATGAGTGCTCTCCCTTCCCTGTCAACATCAGAGTATAGGATGCATCTTTTGGATGGATCACCTTTAGCCTATTTTGTGCTGTTATGATTAATTGTGTAGTCTCAATATATTTTAGTTGTAAAATTATTTGATGCAAAGTTACTCTGAAACATAGAGTTATCAAGCACTTTCATTAAGACATCTGTAAATGTTTACTAGCCCTGGAGGGCAAGTTTAGAATCAAATTAACTGGCTACAGTTCTAGTTCTGTTTTTTTACAGAAGGGTTTTTTTTTGTTCTCTGGCAATGCATATGGCTTTCAGGCTGTATCAGAGGCTTTGGATGAATGCAAAGGTTTTAAAGACCATCTTTCTCTTGGAGTTCAAATTTATCTGGTATTTGGGCTTAAATTTGTCACCCACGAAGGACCTCACTTGCTTAGGATCTGACAGTAGGACACATCCTTACACCCAGAAACAAACAATGTCCAAAGCAAGTTCATGCAGCCAAGGGAAAGTCCAGCTTCAGGAAGCTCATTACAAACTCTTACTTAAGTAGCTTCTGTTTTGAAACTGCTGCTCTTTCTAAAAGGGTGTGCATCCTCCTTTTGTTCTCTGTAGTCTGACGGCATCTCACTTGTCTCTGCAATGGAAATTGTGCCCATGGAGAGAGAACCAATTCTATTGCAAAGATGTTTGTTATCAACTATAACACCCAAAATACGAAATGAAAAGAAATGCATTATTTATCAGCGTGTGAAGATTTTGAAGCCTGGGGAGGTAAAAAATCATTAGGCATGAACAGCTATGAACTATAAGGGCACAAAAACTGCAGCTGCTGGTGTTAAGGGTAATCTGAAAGGATATGAAGCAATGCTAATCTAGCTCCTAACAGAGTGTGAATAACTGTGGAAAATTGAAAGTTGGTACTTCAATGAAGCTTTAAAAACGTGGATGAAGATAAAAATACTTTTCTGTGAGAGCTTTATATCTAAAACTATTTAATGCTTTGTTTTGTTTTGTTATACTTGTTTTTTACTTAAATGAAACAAAATAAAGCCATGTTTTAGATATTATGTGGATGACTGCACTGAACTGAAATTGAAATTCATAAGCAGTGAATAATTAATTGAAATAAATCAGAATCTTGCAAAAAATGGGCTCAATCACTTCTTAGCAATGACAAGAAATCCCTGTGTTATCCACACTATTTGCAGCACAAATCCAAAACATAGTCCCATGCTGGCTACTATGAAAGAAGTTAACTCTATCCCAGCCAAAACCGAGGCAGCATCTTTGGATACTCGAAATATCATCACAGAACTGCCAGATATGACCACAAGAAAATTAGGCTTTTATGGAGCCACACTGCAGGCCAGGCATGGTATCTCAGGGATTCTGAAAGGCACTAGAAGTCAGTAGATAGAAAATTCACAATGTGCATCCTTTTTGTTCATATTTAGACACTGACATTGCAAACATTTATACACATGGATGCATATAAATGTTAACAGAATTATTTGTTATCCTAAGAAGTCTCATTGATGTTAAGAAGGAAAAAGACTGAAAACTTGGGATCTGGTTTTCAAAATTGCTGAACTTCCCATGGCAAGAAAAATCAAAACAAGAGAAAAAAAAGAGCCAACAACTGATGTCAGTAAATTAAGAAAATTTTAAAAAGAAGAAAGATGTTCAAGTGAAAATATTATACATTTATTAAGCTAGACACAGGCTCTTGGTGAGTTTTTGAATCTGTTGACCATTTTGGTTTCCAGCTCAGTGCATTGTTGCATGCATCAAAAGTGGGATAGGCATAAAAAGTGAATGTGGGGACTTACCTGCTTTTGTCACAATTTGCCATTCATTTCCCTGCTTTTGACTTCATGAATGCTCTCAGGTAATGTCACATGTTCATCAAAGTGACACTATTGATCTAGGGCATTACTTTGTCTATCTTTATCCACTCCTACTTCATTTTTTTAATGGAAATAAAACTGTGAAAATAATCTGTTCTCTCCTGCCCATCATTAATGTCCAGTTCTCATTTTTTGAATATTGATATACAAACTCTAGTATGCTTAGGAAAACACAGCAACACTCTTGTATTGCCCCAATGCAGAAGGTCCTTTTTATCCTTATATCCTAAAAATGCCCTTGTAGAGATCCTGAATTTCAAATCTCTACACTAGTTTTGGTTTTTTCCTTGCATTCTCATGCCAGTCCAGTTCTTTGACAATACTGGGAAGGTGCCTTACTTTGCCCTTTTCCACTGAGACTGCATACCCTAATAAAGAGGCTGAAGAAATGTTAAGAATAAAGAATAAAACTTAAAATGCTTTTTTTCCTCTTCTGATTCATTACTCCTGGAAACGGGATCTTTCTGCCTTCCTTTTCACTAACTTGGTTTTGAGTTCCTCAAAGGCTCTGAAGACTCCAACAGGGCACATCTTCAGTTCCAGAGAAAGGCAGTGTCAGTAGTGACCAATGGCAATGGAGTTTGCTCAGCTTCTGAGAGTTATTGGAGATGCTTTGGTAGATCAAAAGCTGGGACAATTGTTGCCAAGATAATTTATGAAAGTTTGCTTTTTTCAAGTTAGACTTTAACAACGGATGAGTAAATCATAATGGACTCTGAAATATATTTTTTTCATGGTTTTCTCTAGACCACATAAATGCTACCAAGCTGGTGTGGTACCAGCTATCCTCAAGGTGTTTTATAAGCTTTAACACCATTGGACATAAAGACCCATGGATTTCTTCACATTTTCCACCTTCAATTTCAGTACAAACAATGACCTTTCTCTTTTCATTTTTGTGCAACTGCAGCCAACACTGGACAGCTGTTCAAGACAGACCATGTGATGAGTAAAAAAACACCCAAAGAGGTTTAAATGACATGACGTATAAAGAGCAACCATCGCATATGTGAAACCTGTCATAAAAATATCTAGGTATTCAGCACTGAAAGGATTTTCCTGTGGAGTTATGTATGTGACAAAAGGCATTTGAATCAGAACATGGTACAGAGTCTCAAACACCTTTGTTTATTCGACATGACTGTAAAAATGTAGAAAAATATGAAAGGTCTACTCTTTTAGTAAAAAAACCTCCAAAAATGCAACAATAAAATAAGTGAAAACAAGGTAGAAACCATTAAGATTTGACATTAAAAACTGACACAGAAAGCCAATGAGCAATCCAGTATTTTTTGGAAAGGGCCTCTGTGTACTTATTAAACCTTGGAAACAACCATTTAAGATTGAGATTACAAAAAATGCTAACAATCCATAATAAAGGACAAGATAATTTTTTTAAAAAATGGGTTTAATATTAATTTAAAGATAAATAAACTTTAGATTTGATATCAAGAATTCATTATATTTTTGAAACATTCTCATCTGTGAAGCATAGAGAAAAATGGTCTCCAAATGGTCTGCAATTACGACCCAAGGGTAGGTCACAATGGCCGAATTCAGAAGAAACACATTCTATATAATAAAAGACAAAAGTAATTACATACAGTGGTAATTGATCAAATTGTGTGGTGGTTACTGACTCTAGAACTGGTCTCATATCCGTGAGATATCATTCAGAAGTCAGTGATAAGCTACCGCTGACTTACGCCGGGCAACATACAGACTGGTATTAAAAATGACTGGAGTTATATCCTCGCAAGAGCTGGTGATTATTTACAATGTCATGACAATACACTGAACACCCAAACCTTTTATCTCCCAGACTAATCCTTTAATACCAGGGGATTCTTGATACTAAGAGAAGAAGCTATGATAAGTACCTAACTCTCTGTCTGATTCTCCTTTACTGCTAATCTTGAATTTGGAATGAGAGAACAAAGGTGATCTTAATTGTTTTCTAAATTTTTTATATTCTTTAGAGGGAAGGCTTCTAAGCTTTGGGAGTGTACATGAGTAAGAGCATTGTAATAATTAATCCAGCGTTTTCTTTTTGTGTTTTCCATGAAGGAGAAAATCACCAGAGTATGCTGTATATCTGTCATGCAGCTGAACTATGTCTTGTGCTCTGGGTTTGGGTGGTGGCTCTTACAGTTTTTTTCTGAGGCCAAGGCACAGAAAAAAATGCAGAGAACAGTTTCTGATCATTTTGCTAGCAGTGCTGCACACCTTGCTGCGAGAGAAGGCCACCTTGTTGTACTTCTGCGAGTTTCCACACAATGCCTTCTCTTTATTTGGAATGCAGAATTAATCATGGAAGGAAGGTTCAACTAATCTTGTTAAATTGTTTGAAATTTCCTTTTCAACTTAGTCGCCTTGTCTTACTGTGTTGTTTTTTTAATTTGCAAAGACAGAATACCTGGACACCTTCATGTTGAATTTACAATATTCTAGAACTGAGAGATCTGACTTGTGTTGCTTGGGTCGGGACATACAGCACATTTGAATAAGACACCTTTAATCACTAACTAGCAAAAACATGATTGCTGGCACTGTTAACTCAGTGACACAGCTGGGCATTATTCAGGGGGTTTCAGATTACCCAACTATAAGTTTCCAGTTCAGATAATTTACTTATTTCCCTTCCTTCCTTCCTTCCTTTATGAAAAAGTAGCTCAATCTCATTAATGCAAGTACATACTGAACATAAATACTTCTCCCACAATGCTGAACTCTGTACAACCTCTGCAGTAAGTGTTGGAAAATAAGTAGATATTTTAAAGCATGCCACAGCCAAGAATTAGAGAGAGGCAAAACCATAACTGACAAATGATGAAAGCCAATTCAAGCATAACAGCATATGTTAAAATGTAACCCTAGAGATTCAAACAGCTAAGGGTTAGATTAAATGTTACCTCTCCTTTGGTGGCATGTGAAGAGCCCTCAGTTGTTAGGTAATGACAGGTTGAAAAGGGTTGAGTATGTTCCATGCTCCCAGTTTCAAACTAGCAGTAAGTCAGCTGTGCTATGAGGGACAGAAACCCCTTAATTCAAGTGATATAAAACATTGAAAAAAACCAAAACCCAAACCATTTCCCCAGATCTAATGAAAAGCAATCTTTTTATATTGTTTTTTCCCCGTTTTGTTCAAACTTTCCTGCTGTCAAGATCTTTGTCAAGCTATGTGTTTTTGGAACAAGATTTTCAGTGACTGTCTTTTGTGCATGTTTATCTTCCAACACATTTGGGGGAAGAAAAAGCACAACAACATAAAAAAACCCAAACCAACCCAAACTATACAAAATAAATGCCTAAAAACCGTAGGTATGTGGAGTGCTCTTCACAAATGTATTGATTTATGCTAAAATGTCTTTTTAAAAACAATGCCATCTTAGATTTTTCACAGAGTGGAGCACATTATTCTGATCAACCTGCTGTCAGACCCTTGCTCAACACAACTATGTAGTCTGGTGCAGCTTCATGGCTTCAGTCACACTAATGAAATGGTATAAACCAGTTAAAAGATAACCTGCCTCCTTCCATCATGCTGGCCTTTATCTGGATATTCCTGTTCCTGTAGCAGAAGATTGTACTGCTATTTTCTCCAACTACTGAGTTTAAAGGAGAGGATATAATAAAAATATATTAAGGTAATTTTTTAAAATAAGCTCTTGGACCACATGTCTGATGAGCTGAAATTAGAAAGAATGGACTGTAACACTGATCCAGTATGCCTTATGATAATGTCTAGATGAGTGAAAATGCATGCATTGTAGTTAGAATGCAAATTTCTGCCCCTGTTAATAATTGAATTGCTCAGCTTGCAAGTCATTGTTTAGGATTCATCCTTTTGGGGTCTGCGTTTCCTAGATTTTCTTTTGCATTCTCAGTGGATGATTTCTGTATACTTGTTTCAGCAGACACCTGTGCCACATTTATCATAAAACATTGGTCTTTGCTTTTTCTACAAACACTCTAATGGAAAAAAATTTGATGTATTTTCATGGGAGTACAAACTTTGGGAGGAATTTACAAATTTACTGAGAGAGCAGAGGAGCTTCAGTATGAAAAGAACCCCTAAATTTTGTTTTATATGTAAAAATAAATGTACAAATTTACTTCTCCTGAAGCAAATAGAATTAGAAGAGGAAAAGGATTCTCTTTCAAAAAAAGCCAGTCATATCCCAATTCTTTGCTCACCCCTGAACATGACTGTAAATCCCGGTCTCTTATAAAACTTAACAGAGAAACCTAGCTATTGATGAAGATGGATCATTCCTTTCCCTGCACTTTCTTCT
Organism: Machaerirhynchus nigripectus; assembly: GCA_013397975.1. Taxonomy (NCBI): domain Eukaryota; kingdom Metazoa; phylum Chordata; class Aves; order Passeriformes; family Dicruridae; genus Machaerirhynchus; species Machaerirhynchus nigripectus. The sequence goes on from VZRQ01000890.1 coordinate 1,092,434, forward strand.
TGCAGTAGAATCACTCTATATAGCATATCACTTGAGGTGAAGAGTGAGAATAGCTTAACCCAGGAAGAGAGGAAAAGTGAACTAACTTAAATGAGTTAACTATCAGTAAATGAGGTCTGCAATCTGTTAAAAACAGAAAAGCATTAATGAGTTATGAGATGCAAATGTGGAAGGTATCATCAGCACATGATAATCAAAATTCTACATGAAGGGAGCATTGGACAGTTATTAGAATTGGAGTAAAATAAAAGTAATGCATTCAGTAATACAGTCTGCAAGCCTTATGCTTTGGGATGAACAAGACTGTCAGCTGGAATAAGGAAATTAAACAGCTGCTTAGCGTAAGAACAGTGATGTGTTAGTCAAATGTCATCCACCAACAGAGCCCTGAAAGATGCAAAGTGAAACAGATACCAAGAGACATTTGGCACTGTTTTAAATAAGCTTAATATGAGTTATGCAAGAAAAGGGTGAAAATGGTTACTATCCTGCTATGACATCACAAAAAATAAGTCAACACTGTGTCAGAAGCACCTAAGATCTACAACAATGAAGAAGAAAACAGAATAGGTGTTAGTAAGAGCAGTTTTAAGTTTATATTGTTTTTCCCAGGGAAACAAAAGCCAAGATTCATTTGCCATTATTGTTTCAGGATCTATTTTAAGGAGGGCAATTGGGGATGAAGAGGAAAGGAGGACACAACTGCAGGAAAAGAATATTTAATCCAGAGAAGAATGCTGAAACAACAGATTCATAAACTACCTATGAGTTAGTTCATGCTAAGGCTTAGAACATTAGAAAAATGTTCTAGCAAAGTAAACAAAGTATTATAACCTAAAAAAAAAAAAATCTTGGTTAGCCCTTAAAATGCACTAATGGGGGTAAACTGTCCTCTTTTCAGAAAGAAGCTACTCATTGAACTTTATGCAAGGTAAATTGCCGAAATATTCAGCATCTTCTGCAAATTTTTCTAGAACAGCTTTGTGAGTGGTTGCTGATCTTTAGCTTTGCAATGATTATTTTCAACATTACTGATAATTTAACATCCCCTGGTCCATCTTTCTGCTCTACATAACCAGGCTCCTTTTGTAGCAAGGGATATGAGCCAAGGTGCTTGTTGAGACAAGAAGCTACGGTAGTTCCCTATTACAGGGCACGTGACCTGGAAAATTATGATTATTTGCTTTTTTTTAAACTCATTTACTTTTGTTTCTAAGTACTCAAATGTAGAAGTTTGGCAGATATGTAGATAATATCAGTCTAGTTAAAGTTCTTATCTTGGCAATATGTAGGTAGGGAACATGTAATTACAGTTGTGATAAGTGCTAGGTCCTTCCCAAAACAGCGCTTCTCCAAGGCAACGTGTTTAGTCACAGGGGGCTGTCTGAGCTCTAACATCAGGGAGGAGGTTTGATGGAACTATTAGAAACTTTTTTAGGCTACAGAGTGATACAAGTCTCAATTAGCTGCCGATAACTGATGAATACAGAGTGCTGTATGGAAGCCCAGGGGAGGGTTCTATCTACTGATGCAGATTTTTGTGTCGATGTCTTTACAAGTGGAAGTTAAATGGTCCCTTTCTTCCATGGGTCGCTCTTAGTAAGGCAGTTGCAATTGCTTTCTGAAGAACATCCTGGTTTCTTGGTTGATAAATTGGTTTATTTTTTTTCTAAGGAACTGCATGCATTCCATTATTTCATTGAGTTACTTTGCTTTCGCTGCTGATTCTGAGACCCAGTTGTCGAGAAAACAGAGCGACTCAATTTTCTCTGGGTCATAGCTGTGGTAGGTATTAATGAAATCTTTTATTTTAAGTTTCATGGCATGAAGATCACTAAAAGGTCAAGAACAGCAAGGAAGCCCTGCTTTTTACAGACATTAAAGGCCTTCCTAATTTTACACAGCTGTTAATTTCAAATGACTGTATTAATTCTTCCTGAGGAGAGGAAATCACATAGGTCTTTTTCCTGTGAATCACCACATGCACGGTTCTTGGCACACTGTTGTGGCATTTTTGCATTGAAGAAGAAGAGAAGAAAACTCTAGGGAAAAAAACTCTTTAGGAAGAAAACTCTAATCAGGTTCTTCACATGCAAAATGAGACTCATTTGATTCCCTGTATTATGAGAAGAGAGCAGGGAAGAAAGGATAATCTCTGTTTGACTGATCCAGTACCCCTTCCAAAGTCCCATAGCCAAAGTCCCATGGTACCATGGGCACCACAATAGCAGGACACCCAGGCATGGTGAGCTCCCTTCCTCCATTCTGCTTCTCAGAAAGGATCAGTGGGTGCATAGCCTCGCAGGGAGCCAGTAGGTCTCCCAGCAGGTCAAGTCTGGATGCGGCCTCTGGGGTCCACTACGTGTCAGTAGCCTGGTAAATGAGTGTCACTGTGTGAGGTCCTTGGGAAGTGAAAGGTAAGTCAGAGGCTTTTTGTTATTCCTAAGAGTGGGCAGTAAGGAAGTCACTGAACAAGATGCATCAGATGTAAAGAATGAAGTCAGACCTGCTTGCCACACCTGTCTCTTGAGTCCAGTGTGACCACAGCAACAGAGAAACTGAAATGCAGACCACTTTGTATCACATGTTGACTTCATGTATTTCTTCAAATGTTCTTTAGCAACAGCTCTGGCAACGTCAATAGGACACTTTCTTCCTAGGTGAAGGAGACAGAAAAAGAGTGATCAAGCCTTTTAAGAAATTCGTTATTACTTCAGCAATTTAGTTTAAGTGAAGAAAGGGGAGAAGAAGACTGCAGGGTTAGAGGCACATGGGCTCTGTGTCGCAGGGGGAGCCACTGTCACCAGGAGAAACTGTGTTCCTAATAGAGAAGATTGTGTTTCACAGATGAGCTGTGCCTTAAAAAATACAAAGCAACGCTTTGTTCTGGTCCAAAGTGAAACCCATGTTATCATTATCAAGAGATAGTTTTCTGAGGAGGACTTGGCTGTATGAATGTCTGGTAAACACTACAGCTAATTAGATGCCTGCATCTGCACATTTAGCCAAATACACAGGCAGATAATAATTCCAGCCACAAGACTCTCATAAACAAAGTCATTGAAGATATGTGAAGTGTTTGGGTGAAGATCCTTATAAAACAAGATTATCCATCTGAAACCTCCAAAATACTAAATTACCAAGAAAATAGAAAACAAGAAGTAAATTTCATCTAGCCACCCATGACAAATCAAAATGGTTATAAAGGAAAAGCTTTGTCCATTTGCCAGCACTGCATATACAAACACAGTGCAACTTACTTCATTATTATTAGATATGAACTGTGTTTTCCTGACCATTGTATGAGTTGGTGACAATGTCATATTACTAAAGCTAGTTTCTGAAACACTTCTCAAAGTAGATTTTTACCATTTACTTTGTAATTGTGAGCAAAGGACAAAATAGCCCCTTTTCCCCTAGAGTTTGTATCCTGCTATTAAAGAATAAGAACAAAAATAATACCTAAACTTAGCATTACATTTTGACATGCATGCAGTTTTGAACATGTCTTGCTTCTGTCTCTTCAAAATTTGAGGGGTGTAAGCTTGTGTGTGTGTAGCCATAGAGAAGCTTTTGTGCCCGCATATTTTGCTGTAGCCATAGCTGTGGTCATCTTTTCTGATACTGACTCTTTTAGGATGTGCAAACAGGACAGAGGCAGGAAATCATACTCAAAGTCAAATATTTAATAAGGGGCAGAGAATGTTATCTTTATAGTATTTCAAAGACTTCAGTATCATAATACATTTTATTTGTCTTCAATTAAAAGTATTGTTTAATACCTTCTTTACTGCTTACAGAAACTGTAAAAATCTCAATCAACTGTACACTGACATTCCTAAATATACTTTGTCTTGAGTTTTTGGAAAACTAACACTGTGCTGCAGAAAAGATTTTTGGTTGCATTGAAGTGTTTATTTCATTTGAGTTTTGTTTCAAAACTTTCTAGCATCTTATCCTTGAAAATGATGCTGAATCACATATAACTATATGAATTTCTTCTTCTCATAGGTGTATGCTTATGCATTGTGTCCTAGACTTGAAAACTGGGTAATGAAGGTTCTGTGTTTTGTAGCAGTGGTTATCAAAGGACATCATCAGAACAAAAAGATAATAGGGAAGCAAACAACTAAGTTTGCTCTAACATTTCTGGATCTTGTGAATGTGTTAGTAACATAAAAGAACAGAAAGCGATCTTTGCATTGCTGGGAGAAACATGTTCTCTTCTTTATCCCATTAACTGTAAAGGATTTTTATTTGTAACTGGGGAGATACGTGAGTCCAAAGCTGGGTAAGACCATTCTTGGACCTTAGAACTCTTTTTCTGTAGTTTTCAGACAAATCTGAAATTTTTGGTATTGCCGTCAAACTCACTCTGTTCAGGATCAGAGCTTGAGATGTCAGCTTCAGCTGATCACAGAGATGCCAGCATGGAGGACTAAGAATAGAAGCGTAAATTGTGTGATGGGAGTTGGGGAAGGGGGAAACAGAGGCTGAAGGAGAGAAAGGTAGAAGTGCTCCACAAGTATACTTTGGTCTTTGTGTTCAGTCAGTGGTTTTCTACACCAGCCTCATGGTGCAAAATCACAGAACGACAGAATAAGCTGAGTGGGAAGGAACCCATAAGGACAAATCTTTGACCTGTTCAGATTACATGGCTGTTCTACATGCAGTGTGCATGTGTCCCTTTTGTTTTCTTCTCTCCTACCTGAGCTCTTTTTCCTTGGAGACTGAAATATGAAAAACTGCAACAAAATACAGACAACTCATACTCCTGAAATTAAAAATAAAATTAGTTCTTCTGACATTCTTTAGCTTACAATAGGTGCTGAAAGGATATTTCAGTGTTATCCCTCTAGATGTAAACAGTTTGATTTAACTGTTCAAAGTGTTTGTGGATAACTGGCCTGCCCTTTTAACCTTTCTAACCAGCCTGCATGACCATGACAAAGGAGGAGGCTGTTCCAGCTCTTATTGCTGCTGACCCTCTGCCCACTCCCCGATTTTCCCTCATTGCTTAGATAAGTGAGGACCAAAAGGAATTACTCTATAATTTCTCACATTGCAACTAATATGCTTTTTCCCTCTTCAAGGGAAGAAAATTACTTCAAAACTGATTTTAGTGGTTATAAGTGTCTTCTTTTGCTGTTTTATTTGTGATATTTATTCAGTAACACCAGTAACATGAAATTGTAGCAGCCTTGCTCATTGTAAGTCTCGAAATTGTGGATCTATCCCTGCAGGATACTAGAATAGCATCTGTTTTTGAGACTGGGAACACCAGCTGGGAAATAAGATTCATATTTTCTTTCAAATTTTCCCATAGCCCAGGCTGGATTTAGTGCTTTCTCTTCTCAGGGTCAGTCCTGTCTTTTTCAGAAAATGATTATTTTGAGAGTTGATGGCTTCCCCGTGATTCCAAATGAAAGTATGTGTTGTCTTGATTCTGAAAGATTTCTTTGGAGAAGGGAGATATCTGTTCAGATCTCTATGACCACCAGAGAAGACATAGCAGACAAAAAGCCATCTCTTCAAGGTGAAAATCTGATGGACTGTCAGAAACAGGAACTAACAGCATTTTAGGAAGAAGAGAGGGTGAGTGCCATTTTACATGAGAATGTCTGACACTCACCTGAATGATTTTGAAAGTGATAGTGTTTTTACTTGTCTTTATTTGCTGTAATATTTATAGCAGGTAAAACCAATAAACTAACAAAGAGATAAAACAGAAAAGGTATTAGCTGAGACATTTTTCATATTGAAAGCCTATACCATACACTGAGATAAATGATAAGTAGTATCACAGTAGTAGATAAGTACATATACATAGTAGTAGATAAGTACATATACATAGTAGTAGATAAGTACACCATAGGCTGAGATAAATGATTAGTAATAATCAAACTACGTCTTCCTGTGCGGTCTGTATGGGCTTATTTTTAACCCCTTCTAATAAACAGCAGGAAACAATGGTCACCCTCTGCTTTCTTAAAGTTCATCTTTCCCACTACACTTGAAGGTAAATGTATTTCTGTCTCTGTCCATGTCCTTTTGGATCAGCTATTACAGAAAGGAAGATGCAGGTGTGCTGAATAATAACCCCAGTCTTTCCCTGTTCACCCCCATTTCCGACCACTTACTATCAAACCCATTGTTCGGGGCAGCACAGCCCACTTGCAAACTGCCTAAAGAAGCAGCAATACCCACATCACGGAAAGAAAAACAGGTGGAATACAGGGATATTTGTAGTCCTGTGGTAGGAAATATAAATGATAAAAGGAAGAGTGGAAATCCTCAGACTGCTTGAGCATGTTTTCAGAGCTGCTGTACCACAGACTGTGTGCCAGCTAATGGAAAAGTCTCTTTCTACCAGTGCAAAGTGAGTGTGAAATGTAGCCATAAAATGTTCAGGGACTTATTTTTCCGGGTTTTTATGTGCTTCTTAGCTTTACATAAAAACCTGAAATATTGCACAGTATTTTTCAGCTTGAATAATTTATACTTTTTTCTTTTTCTTTTTTTTTTCTTTCAGTGAATCTAACACTAATATCACATGGACATTATCAAGGGACATTTTATCCTAATGCCTCCTTTTGTTTTATTCAGTAGGAAATTATTGTCCTGATATTGTCAGTTACAGTAATTCAGAGAAAAACAACAGCAGCAAATGCTATTCTGTGGTATTCAAAGCACATCAAGGCAGACATATGAATCTGAGAACTTTAGCTGGATGGTCCCGTGATTTCATTGTTCTCAGTATTCCCTCCCTTTCCTGCAGAAATAAGGTGTTTCTGCCAAAGTCGACTTCGATATTTGTTTTCTTACCCTACTTTGTTTGCCCTGGTACTCCGAGTTCAGGAAGGTGGGTTATTTTTTTCTTATTCACATGAAAAGACAAAACATTTTCACCTGACATTTTCCTGCAGGGTTTATTTTTCCAGATATATTTATTTGGTTCTCTGTGCCTCTGTACTCCCATTTTCCAGCTGCAGGTACTTCTGGCTCCCGTTCCCATTGAGTACACACCCACTGCTCTGACTGCATGTAGGGTTTTTTTGTCTTTCCCTATTTGCAGACAAAGGTGGGGAAGGATGAAGGGTGTGAGAAATAATGGAGAGGAAGGAAATTCAGCCTGTCTTTTCCTGTGTGCATTGCCACAGAGGTCAGACCTAGAAACTCCTGCTTATTAAGAACCACTGCCCAAGTTCCCCTGGCATAGCTGCTTTGCTTTGCCTGTCCCACAGCAGGCCCTTCCTCTGCTGAAAGGCAAATATTTTGTTCTTCCAGTTCTGAAGTCCAAATCAAATTCCCACTAAGGTGTATACCAATTGGGTAAGGTCACCAAGGAGGAGAGTGAAGAGAAGATCAAAATACTAGGCCATATTCAGACTATAAAAGATTCTGATATCTGTTTGAAACTGCTGGACACATTACACTGATGATAAAAAATAGCAATAAAAAAAGGCCTGTGACAGAAACAAAATTATAAGCATTTTATTTTGCCTTGACAAAAATATACAAAAAATTTCTTTTTGGTTTTAGTCCAGAGGGAATAAAGTCACCAAAAATATCAGATCATATGGTGAAACACAAAACCAAGTCCTGTATCAAAGATGTGAAGGTTCCCATAAACATGAAATTTCACCTACAAATACAAAATTAGATGTGGCAGAGCTGTAGTAGTATTGTGTATTGAAGTATAGACTACTCCTGTTTGACTGAAAATATTTTACATACATGCAGAGAGAACTGTCTCTTGCTTAAAAGTATTTTTCAATCACCTGATGTGATTATATACCACCTTATAACCAAAGACCCTTGAGTGCTTCCAAAAGTCACTATTGCTTTCTTTCATGGAGGAAAAGGATATGAGTTATACAGTGTCAAACCTGAAGACAGAGCAAGAAATCAGGAGCAGAAAAGAGCTCTAGTCCCTTTCTCCTAAATGGCAGGCAACATCACCTGAATCTATACGCAATGGCAATGACACTGCCAAAGGTACACGTCCTATTCTGAGCTGTAGTAGCTAAAAAGAAGAGAGCTCAATAGCAAGAACAAATAGCTCACTTTTATAACAGTTGCTTTTTTTTTTTACTTTTCTGAGAATTCCTTGTTCTTTACCTGTATCTGGACTATTAGTCTATTCACTCAGAAGAAGCTCTGAATTTCAGGGATAGACAAAAAAATAACTCAGTGAAAAGGAGCAATAACCTTACCAATGAAGAGTTACGCTCAAAAGAAAGTTGAAACAGCTGGTTCAGTGCTGCCTTTAAATGAGCAGATTGTGCAGTGTTCGCTCTGTTTTCATTAGGCTGACCTGTGGATCTTTAACTGTTAAGAGAAAGGGGAATTAAAAGGAGAAAATGCTGAAGTCATAAGAAACAAAGTAGTTAATATGACTTGGAGGTGAGCTATTCATCAATACAAGAGTGCTCCACTGCATTAATATTCATTCTCAACTGACACCCATAATAAACTAATTCTAACAACATCAAAGGTAATTTTATCAAATACCCGTTCTGCTACAGAAAATTTGTCATCTGTTTCTCAAATAAGAAGTTATTTGCACCTTGCATATTCATTGGGAAATGGGAACAGTGTGAGCTGGGTGGATTAGCAGTTCTCAGCTCCACCTCAGGGAAACAGCCTCTGTACAGTGTGCAGGTTTCTGTAGAGAAAGACACACTTGTGCGTGTGGGCTGCAGAGGGGTCACATTGGAATCCTGGAATATGTTATGAAGCAATTCTAGTCTTTAGGGTAGTTAGAGGCTAAGACTCCATCTTTCCTACTTAGGAGAGTAATGCACAGTCTAGTAGACATGGTGGAGAGAAATACAGTTTTTATTAGAATGATTTTATTAAAGACATTATGTTTCATTTAGAAACATCTACTATTATTTATATTATTTGTTGTTGTTCCCATATGTAGAAAAAAACATAGACTTTCAGACAGAGTGACGTTTTTGGGCTTGCAAAAAATGACAACAGAGGAGCAAATGTGGCCTCCCAGAAGCAGATGGCATCACGGTATTTGTGAGCCATAAGCACTGCCCATCCCCAGCGGGCAGGCAGCGCGACACATTCCTTTCGAAGGTACAAAACATTGCAATCTCTCCCCTGGCCCTCATAAGAGTTAAGTAGCTGCAGATATGCTTTCCTAGCCTTTATAAGTGGACACTGTGAGGCCCTGAGGGCATTCCCTCTCCTCCACAGGCTTTCACTGCCTGGGCTCAAGGCCAGCTTTGGTAACAAAGCTGTCAGGCCACATCAGCAAATGCCTGTCCTGCCTTTGCTCAGGAGCCGCCTTTAAACTGAGGCTCCTGCTCTTGGTGTTTACCTGAGCTATGGGGCAGCTTTTCCTGTGCCTGCTCCCGTACTTCCCTGACTCCTACCCACTGACTTGGCTTTCCAGCTTGAGCTGGGACCTGCCTTGTCCCAGCAGACCTGTCCTTGTAGCCTGAGTCTCAGGAGATTCCATATCACCTGCACCCACCCAGCTCTGCTCATCTTGCTCTGCTGCTGTGGGCTCTGCTTTCTGGGGATGGTGCTGCCTTGCTGTTCCTGCTGCTCCCTGCCAATCTATTGGGAACAGAAGCAGTGGTAGACTCTTACAGAATAATTTCCTTGAGATGGATATTGGTCACGTATTACAAGCTCACTCAAGCTACATGTTCATGCTCTTACCAAGAGGTCTGAGCTTTCAGTCCTCACATACAATATAGTTTAAATCCACTCCACATTTTTTGTAAAATACTGTCCTTCCTCTCTCTTCTTGGATGCCTCAAAGTTGCTATGGAGACACTTTAATTTTAAAGCACAAGTACGTTGTTTAGGAAAGCCACAGGTGCATTAGCTCTATTTCTCTATTTCGTACATAGAGCTATGAGAGCATTACTGGCAGAGTTAGATGGATGGCTATTATTATTCTTGCCATCCTTGAATGACTTCTCTTCTCTGTAATCTGGGCTTGCTGAGTTTCTATGTGAATAACACTTGCAAGGAGAGAATAGATAGAAAATACGTGTTCAGAGTAACGGTAAGGAATTTGGGAATATACTGTCACTTCAGAAAATAATAAATTCAACAGGAAAATACATTGTTTCCCAAGTGAATGAAAAAGAGTCTTTTCTTCAAGTGTTTGTGAATTTTTTCTGGTAAGGAATTGTGCTTAAGAATTAGAGAAATATTAAGACTGAGCTTGAGCTTTCCTGAGCTAGCCTCAGTTTAAGAGCATACTTATAAACCCTGTAACTTTGAATACTACAGCAGATTCCTTGCTTTCTGTTCTAGGAGGAAACCGTAGTAAGTTCTACTTTTCTAGAGCAGAAATAAGGCTTCAAATTGTAGTATGCATCCTACATTTGCATCCTACATCCTGCAATAATTCATTATTTCCTCACAGGAAAACTCTTCCAAAAAACTTCGTCAAGAAACATGGGATTGTGACGAGTGGAAGAATAATAAAGAATAGCCTGAGTTCAGATTTGACTTTAATGTATTGGCAGGATGTAAAAGTCATGCATTTGGATACAGCAGGGACTGAAAACCACTTCCAGGTTCATAGTACATCCAGATTTCTTCCAGAAATTTGCCATTGAAAGAAGAAGAACAGACCCCAGGATTAGCAAGAGTATTGTAGCTCTGTGAAAGAACCCTAGTAGTTTGTTTTAGTTCTGTGTTTTATTATAAACAAGCTTGTTATATATATACTGTATACATTATAGAAAGTGCTGATATTAAAAAAATGAAACAGAAAACTATTCTTTTGCCCAATACTTTCCTCCCAGAACACTAGATTATTTTACTAAATAAAATGGCTACAGAGAGTTCTTCTAGAAGGCAGGGTTTAGCCATTTTACTGCATAGTCAAGTCCAGGTCTTTATCACTCAGAGCAAACCTGGTGTATGAGCTGCAGGGTGCAATTAGACGTATTGCCTTTTCTGTTCAAATGATTGAAACAATTGTTTTTACCAGGATGGAAAACAATTGGCAAAACAGCTCCTAAGGCTGAGTAATGGGCACTATGAGGCAATGAAACATCTATTGAAAACCCAGAATTTGCTGCAATGATTCTCAGTTTTCCAGCTGTTAGTGGGGAGGTAAGGGAAAAAGAACTGAAATTAGGTAAAAGGGAATTAACAGCTTTAGACTTCATGACTCTAAATGAAAGACTAATTTGGGCTGGTGGCAAACTGATCAGCAGTACTTGTTTTTATGTTTACCAAGTACTCATGGAGATGAAGGGTTGTAGGCGAACGCCACTGCATAGAACTTGTGTTTTGGATAACTACACATGGAAGAAGATTAAGGACTTTTCGATTGAAAGCAATTTATCTAGAGGTGCTGTCAGAGCACCCACTTCAACTACCAGCATCTTTTCTCAGTAGGAGTAGTGACACTACACTTCTTCGCTAGCTGGGTGAACAGATGAGAGGGGTTTACAGGAGACAATGGAGAAAATGCGTTCGGAACTTACCATTTGCTCTATTGCTAGACTTGTGGTACGCAAGTGCCAGGGTGTGACATCTCTCTTGAAACTGGTTGGGTTTTTAAATGCTATGGGATTTACCTCACTCCTTTTGAGGTCCAGTGTGGCTATTCTATGCAGAGACCCCTCCTCTGGGAGGAGGTGGCTCAAGGCCTTTCTGAGAGGGGCTGCACAATGACAGCTCCCACAGCACCCAGAGCTAATATGTGCACTCACCCTGGGGAGCTCATTAGCTCTGGCTTGGCACCATAATAGTGGCAGTCATGAGACATCAGTTGGTGTGGAGCCAATCCACATCTACTGCTGGCCACAAGACAGGCTCTTGCAGGGGATGAGAAGGAAAATCTCACGCTGGGACAAATGCAGGCTTGGAGCAAATGGTGGGGGGGGAGGGAGAAGTGAGATCTTTCTCTCTCCCATATTTTAAGAGGAAGCACAGCAGAAGGGGTATTGTGTGGTTGCATTAGGCAAGGTACACCCTCACAACAGCACTGCTTCTGTGGCATGTCTGCTTTCTCTTCATGGCTCCGTCAGCCAGACCCAACACAGGAACTGAAGGAGCTGCATCCTTGGAAAAAAGCTGCATCCACTGCTGATGGTATGGTAGAGAACTGCAGCTAATGGGAAGATGGAGACCATGCTATCCCCTTTGTCACCACACTCCAACCCATCTAAATCTGTGGGTGGCTTGGGCTGTGTCCTGCAGCTTGCATTTCTGTGTGAACTTGAGTGCTCATTAATAACACATTTGACATAAGTGGTTTAAGAACTGCTCTAGTAAAATGTACTCTTTGCAGGGCAAACACTGCCAGCTCTGCTGTGCACTTTGATTACCCATTTATAATTGCCATGGATGCTTTATCATGCTGCAGGTCTTTATCTCAAGAGGTGTGGGCAGTTCTGGAGAAGCGAACTAAATTTCATATAATTAAGACAACAACATTTTCTGCTAACCATGAAGAGTCATTATGTAATTGTAATGGTTCTTATTAAAATACAGTGGATCAGCTCCAAAACAAAATAATTGCTTTGGGCTTTTCTGCTTTGTTTTTCCCCACCTTTTATATAACTGGATAGCATTACTTTAGAACATTGTTTATGTTAAGTGTATTTGGTTCTCTTCTTCAAGGGGTGCAAAATTATTCTGTCAAATAAAATTAGCTTATTTTGCCATAGCTGGAAGTATCCTGCCAGTGAATTGCTTTGATTTGTATTCCTGAGCTTTGTGATTTGATGTAGATGACCAGAAAGAACCGTTCTAGACCAATATGAAATAGGAGATCTGTTCTTTTTGGGGCTGGATTGAAGTTATAAAATCTTTTCATAATTAAGACTTTTTGTCTTGCTCTCTTTCACAAGGGTTTGGCCATTGTTTTTCTTGTTCCAGTCTAATGGGGAACCAAGGGGAAGTATGATATGTCAGTTCTTTTAAAGGCTGTTCTTACTGACACTGACCACAGCCACATGTATCCCAAAACTCTGGCATTTCCCTAATTGTGTTCCAGAACACCTTGAAGAAGTTGTGACTGTTACAGAGGACAATTTCCTGCCCAAAATTTGAATGAATGGAGAAACCCAGCCAACCAGCAAGGCTGGAGTTTATATTGTGGAACTATGTCATTCTGATTTAAATGACATTAACAGTCAGACAGAATATTATCCATTATGAGGTCTTGAATATTTCGGTACTTAATGCTTTACTCGGGCTTTGAACTTAAAAAATGCAGTCTGCAGTTTTTAGCAGATTTCTTAACTGAATCCTTGTGTTCTTTAAAATCATTCAATTTGTGTGGGGTTTGTTTGCAGATATAAATGAGATCTAGATACTGAAATAAGACTGGCTTGCATGAAAACCGCAGCAGCAGGCAACTTCCCTTAAGTGTAAGTTTTCATTCATGTAACAGTGTAAGTGTGGCTGCTATCTCAGCTCTCAAGCAGCAGTCCCTTATGCCAACAGTACATCATTTTCCATATTCCTGTAAGTATGCATTTTTCACTTTTATTTTAGCATAACACAAAAGCCATGGCATCTCAGAATGACCCTCAAATGATGGTCCGTGAAGCTCCTGAGCCTTTATTTGTGTGATTTGAAATCAGGCATCATGCTCAAACAAAACAAATTGCAGTGTTTCTTGATTTGTGGCAACATTTTGAAAAGTTTGATTTATTTAGAAGAAACCGGGGTGTGCCAAAGAGGAGTGCAGGATGAGGAGAAGACACTGTCACTGTACACCACCAAGGCACATTTTCATTCTCCTCTCTGATCTCTGTTGCTGGAGGTGAGAAGAGTTCAGCCTAGACCCTGTGTACTGGTTTCAGCTGGGTTAGAGTTCATTTTCTTCTTAGGAGGTGTTACAGTGCTCTGTTTTGGATTCACTGTGAAAGTAATATTGATGACACACTGATGTTTCGGTTGTTGCTGAGTAGTACTTACCCTCAGTCAAGGACTTTTCAGTTTCCCTTGCTCTTCCAACGCGCAGGTGCACAAGAAGCTGGGAGGGAGCATGGCCAGGACAGCATACCACAGAACATCATGTCACGTATATAAACTGGCAGCAGTTACTCAGAACGGGGTCTGATCGTGTCTCAGTGACTGGGTTGGTATCTGTCAGCACGTGATGAGCAATTGTATTGTGCATCACTTGTTATTCCTGTGTTTTATCTCTATTTCTCCTACTCTCCTTTTTATGTTAGTATTTTATGGTTTTTTCTTCTTCTTTTCTTTTTTCTTATCTCAACAAGTGAGTTTACTGTCTTTTTCCCCCTGACTCTGCCCCGTGTCCTGCCTGGGAAGGTAGGGGAGTGAGTGGCTGCATGGTGCTCAGTTGCCAGCTGGGGTTAAACCAAAACACACTGGCAATTGAAATGCCATGGACTTCCCTTGGAAAACTTTCTTCTAAGGGCAGGGCAAGGATCTTTAGAAACAATATCAAGCCTATCTCCAAAATGTCTGCCTGTCTGCAGTAGATTCAGGGCTTTTGGCATCCTCTGTGCATTTTAACTGACATAAACTTTTCCTTTGGTTATTTCCCTGGACACTATGTCTTGGCTGAGAGCACTGCAGAAGAATGTACACTTCATTCTAATGTTTTTTACTGTTTAAACTCCCACCTTCTATCCGACTACTTAAACTGCATCATTCAGACCTCAACAAGTCTGCAACAGAAAGGAGATGAATACTTCCCAGAAAAGCTCAGTACACATGCCATCTTTCACCCGTCTTTTAGAGCAGGCTACATGAGCTAGCAAAAGTGGGCCCTAGCTGTGTAACTACCTCACACTGGCCAGAGGAAAGTGAACTTCGTGTTTCTTGGGTTTGTCAAATATAATGCAGTTCTGCAGAGAAGCTTTATCCAGTTCTTTTCCACTTGAAAACTTTCCTTCTTCAACTTGCACTGAACAAGAAACAGATGAAGAAAGAAAACAGCTTTGCTTGGACATCTTAAACTATTAATGATTATTCTATACCATGCAGATGATTGCTGGGGTATGCGGCTTTGGGATGAAAATGAGTGCAATCCCTGGAAATTAGTGTTGTTTTGCCTCTATCTCTCCAGTGATAGGCACCAGCCCCTGCCGACATGGCCTCACCCCGCCGCCACCACCGGTTGCCCTCCCGTTTTCTCCAGAACACGGCAGTGGGACGTGGTGCTGAAGGGGACAGCAGCAAAGGCGTGAATCCGCGGCGGTGCTGAACCGACAGCGCCGGCATGGAGGATGCCGCAGGGAGAGGACTGGTGAGGGCAACCCCAGCCCACCCGAGCCCATCGAGCCGAGTGGAGGAGAGCCCAGCTGAGCCCAGCAAAGCTGTGCTGAAGGAAATGCAGTGCAATGATTGGAGAGGCAGCAGTGACCCATGGAAATGACCTCCAGCGTGGTGGAGAGGTAGAAACAGCGGCGCAGGCACCTTACACGGAACTGAGCCCAGCAGGGCTTTTGTGGGGGTTGTTTGCCATTGTATTTTGTTGTTTTGGGCTGGGGGAGTGGGAAGCATTAGCCACGGTAGCTGCCCCTCCACCTTTCCTTTGTTCCAACAGCCATGTGGGCAGCATGACGGGAATGGCCACCACATTCCCTTTGTCTGTGGAAGCCACGCGGACGCAACTGGCAGGCAGTGCCCTCCATCTTGGTTTTGTTGCCAGTGGTGAACACCTTTTGTGGCTAAAATGCCTTCTCTGTTTGTATACTTCTGTTATTAATGCTGCTGTTGTCATTGTGCATGTCTTATTCCATTGCTTTGTGCTTTCAGCAAACTGTTATCTCAATCCATAGTCTCTGCTATATTATCTTCCTTACTTGAAGGGGCAGGGGAAGGGGAGTGGCTTTTTTGGAGTTTAATTTTCATCTGGTGTTAAAACCAGAACACCTGAAAATATAGATTTTTTTTTATTCAGTAAGACTATTAACATAAAGTAAATAGGTGAAGGAATAAATAAGATAAAGATGCCTTCTGATAGTCTGGATTCATCTCAGTCTGAGACTTAGACACCTGTAGAGAGCCATTAGGTACCTGGTTAGCAGGTGTGAAACTGAGGAAGTGGAGATACAAAATCCTACTTCTTGACTGTGGTGTTTTTGCAAAATTTTCTAGCATTGAAGCTGGTTCCTGCTGCAGCCAGTCAGAGTCCCTATGGGTTTCATCTTAGTTTGGAGAAAGACTAAATGCTGCTGGGCTTCCTATAATGCTTTTCAATTTATTGCCAGAATCTTAATAAAGGGTCTTGCAGCATTTGAGTTAATTAATTTCTCTCTTGGTTCTCAGTTTTTGAAGGTCAGACTGTCCTAAGAGAAGGAATCCTTGCAGTGAATATAACTGACTATTGTGTACAAAACACGGTGACCTTAATGAAACAAAGATCACAATCATATAATGAAGGGCAGATAATAAAGGAAAAAATCAAGACGTGACATTTTTATGATCAGCCATTTGAGGCTACAACTGAAGGAATAAATGCATGTATTTTGATGTTTTTAGGCAGTTCTTTTGCATGCCTTAGCATATATACATTAAGGCACTCCATACGAAACATGCCTTAACAAGTCTTTTGTTATAACTTCATATAATAATTTTATTTTGAAGTAAATTGTGATGGTAAAAAATATTAAGTCAAAATTTCTATGTGTTACACACATATATATAAGCATATAAAACAACATGCTTTGCTTTTGAAAGTATTAGGCTATCAGTGTAACTGGTGATTCACAACAGAAATTAAATTGCCCTTTTTTTTTTCCTCTTAGCAACCAGCTTGAAAGAACTTTAATCTCCAACATGGACACACAAACTTAAAACTTTGAAACTTGGAGTTTCAGGTATTGCATTCAAAAAAAGGTGAAGCATTTTAAAAGATAGTTCTTTATTTTGTGAAAGGATCTAGGAGGTTGTGGTCTGTGTCAAGATGTGTCAGCTTTCAAAATACATAAAGGAGACTTAACAAAGGAAAAAGACATGGGCTCCTGTTGTCTTTTCCATGTCATGATCTGGATATGCTGAAATATTGTCACTGTTTCTTAACAACTGTGCCTGTCCAAGAGGATTTTGGAAGCTTGGAGGCATTGTAGAATTACAACATAATAATGAATTTTAGTTTTCTGAGGGAGATGGTTTTATAAAACTGGAAACTACCAACTAGTGAGCCTCACCTCTGTGCCTCATGGAACAGACCCTCTTGGAAGATATATCAAGGCACATGGAGGACAGGGAGATGATTAAAGACAGCCAACATGGCTTTTTAAAGAGGAAAATCATGCCTGGCTAATCTGGGGACCTATGGTAGAGTGGCTGGGTTGGTGGATAATGGAAGAGAAACTGATGTCCTCTACTGTGGCTTCTTTAAGGCCTTTGAAACTATTCCACAGAACATCTTTGTTGCTAAATTGGAGAGGTATGGATTTAATGCATGGAGTATTTGATGGATTAGGAATTGGATGAATGGCAGCATCCAAAGAGTTGTAGTCAATGTCTCAGTGTCCAGAGGATATCAGTAACAAGTGGTGTCCTTCAGGGAGAGGACTTTCCATATGGCACTGTCCATATGGAAGTGGTTCGATATCTTTAATAATGAGCGTGGCAGTGGGATTCAACACACCCTGAGCAAGTTTGAGGACGACACCAAGCCATCCCATGAGGGAAGGCATGCCATCCAGAGGGACCCTGACAGGCTTGAGAAGTGGGTCAGCGGGAATCTCTTGAAGTCCAACAACACCAAGTGCAAGGTGCTGCACCAGGATTGGTGAGATCACCAGTATCGGTACAGACTGACTAATGAATGCACTGAGTACCTCCCTGCAGAGAAGGACTTAAGGATATTGATGAATGAAAAACTGAATGTGACCTGGCAACGTGTGCTGGCAGCCCAGAAAGACAATTGTATCTTGAGCTATGCAAAAAGAACTGTGGCCAGCATTTCAGGATGTATGATTCTTCTCCTCTACTGTGCTCCTGCAAAACCCCAGCTGGAGTACCACATCCAGTTCTGAGGTCCCAAGCATATGAAAGCCATGGACCCTTTTGGAATGAATCCAGAGGAGGGCCAGCGAAATGATGGAAAGGCAACAAAGAGATCTTATTGAGACCTTTCAATACTTAAAGGGGGATTATAAGACAGATGGAGACTGATTTTTTTATCAGGGCCTGTAACAGGACAAGGGGTAATGGTTTTAAGCCAAAAGAGGGTACATTTAGACAGAATATAAAAGATAATTCTTTATGGTGAGGGTGGTGAGGCACTGGAACAGGTTGCCCAGGGAAGTTGTGGATGCCCCATCTCTGGAGGTGTTCAAGGCCAGGCTGGATAGGGCTTTAAGCAAACGGGTCTGGTGAAGGATGTCCCTGCCTATGGCAGGGTAGCTGGAACTTTTTGATCTTTAAAGGTCCCTTCCAACCCAAATCATTCTATGATTCTATGGAAATGGTTTCACCGGGTTTAATATTTATTAAAACACTGGGGTAGAAACTAATTGCCATAATTTGTTATCAACAATCCCGCTCCATCCATCAAGGGATGACAATAAAGTTTGACTACACTTCAAAGTCCTGGTTAAAAAAGCAGGGTGCTTTTATGCATGCCTAATATTTTAAAAGAAGAGAAATTTCACACATTTAAAAACAATAGATCATCAAATAGAAGCAAAATATCAAAACACTTCCTTCAAAAATTTCAATAATTAAGATAGGCAATATACTTTTTCTTTGTAAACTTGCTGTTTGGTGATTATTTCTGCTTATTCACCTAGATTCAAGAAAATGCCAGCTCCACCAGCCCTGATTTACTTACAAATGCAGTTCATGAATTTCCAGTCAGTACTTCATGGTTCTTTTAAGATATGCAGCATTTCAGAACTACAAAGGAACTAAAAATTTTAAACTTCAAAAGGACATAGATTCATATTATTTATTTATCTTTTCTTGTACTTTGTAGAAAGAAACTTTGATGCAAGTAAGGTATTTTTCAGAAAAATGAGATTAGAGCTCATGTCTTTTCTATACTTTCAGATAACTGAAACACTTTAGGTAATTCAGCATTCATCTGGTGTTCAAGATTCAAAAGTAGCAGTTGCACTTCTGCAAACTGCAGCAGATTTTGACTATAAATCAATGGCTCTTGCCTGCCTATTCTTGCTTTCATTCATATTTTATAAAATTATGAAATTGCTGTTCTGCAGTTTCACACTGAACTTATACAAGGGGTAAATGTGATATATCAGTCAGTGGCTCATAGCTAGAATAAAGGAAATGGAGAGAACTCCTGAAACACCAGTAGGCTGTCAGCCACAGACTGCAGAGCTCTCACTGAACTCAGGTGTCAGAGAAAATCCCTTGTGCAGCTTTTCTGCCTGCATACTTGTGAATACTGGGATTTATACATAGGTAAACTGAAAATACTGCTGAGAGAGCAGTAACTCTGAAGTTCAATGTCTTTTTTTTTTTCTTCCCCCAATTCTTAGCAGCCTTTCAAAGCCCCATAGTTGAGATGCTGTACACTGAAATCTTGTGCCAGAAGGGAACTGTGTACAAACCTTTGAAACTGTAGTTAGAAGAACCAAAACGCTAATGATCACCCTTGGCAACGGCTAGCACAACACACATACAAATTAAAAGTTGTTCATAATAGCAAAAACTTTGCCCTTTAGAGAGTATGTGTTGCAGGGAATGAGAAAAAGATTTTTTTAAAGAGTCTTCATTACATTTAAATTATTTTTCTTCGGAAAGTCATTTCCCTTGCAGGCTCATTTTCAAGAGCACTATTGCACTGATCTAAGTTACCATAGTAAGGTTTTCAGTTCCTATTTGAAAAAGTTACGCGTCTGAAAATCTCTAGAGAAGCAAACATTTTATAGAGTGGAAAGATAGAGAGGGGTATATAAGAAACTCTGATTTTTTAACTTTTTAAAAAATTTATTTACAAAGACTTCTTGTTTTAATATTTGTAAATGATAACAGTGGTCATGAATAGCACATGCAGATATTCTGGACTGTGTTTTATAAGAGGCTTAGGAAAATGTGCAGTTGTATGCAGCTCTGACTGTGTTTCACATTGGACATTCTGTATGATTTTGCATAAAACTCTTCATCTCCTCCTGACTTCAAGCTGTACAGAATTTGACTAATCAAACAAGTAATCTGCTCTGACCGTTCCTCTGGCCTATTCAAACAGCCTTCTTGATCTTTTGTTATCTTTTAATGGTACTCTTCCCCGTTCTCTCCTCTAGGAGTCTTCGACCAATTAAAGAGCCTATTTAACTAACATTTGGGATAAGAGCTATTGGGGCTATGCCGTTAGTGTAGTAGCAGGTATTAAGACGGCATAATTATAAAAATTCCATCTTGATTTGTGTAACTATGGTTGAACATCACTATTTTTCAAGATCTCTGAGGTGGTATAAATGCTTCAGATTGTGTAATTTTATAATAAAACAAACTCTTGAAATTAAAAAAAGGAAAAAATGTCTTCTATTTTGAAAGTAGATGTAAATTACGTAAGCAAAAAATTTGTACTTATTAATGCTATTAATATTTCTGCTTATTGAAAAAGCAGCCATATAAATGAGCAGAGCTGGACAGTTGTGTGTTTTCAGGCCTTCCCTGGCATTCAGGCCTTCCCTGGCACTCACCAATTTTGTCCTAATAAATCGACTTATACTAAACCATAGGAAACAGGACAGGCCTTATCATACATTTACAGATTGGAGAAGGACCAACAAGTTTTCTTGCTCAGGATCTCATAGAAAGTCTGTGGGAAAAGTCAGCCATGCACACATCTCTGATATTGCAGAACAGTTCTTTAGCCATAAACTGATGTTTTCCCTCTGTCACCCTCCTGGAGAAGAACAACTTTTTAAATCAATGCTTCAAAACAATTTTAAATTTAAAGCATTTAATAAGAATCATAATTAGTTTTTTAGATCCACTGTTACCCATCTGTGAAGAAAGAGAATTCAACGGAATTTCACAGTGACTGATTACAGGTAGTTTATTTCCTAGCAGAGTGCCAATTTTTTTATTTTTGGTCCCTAGGGTTTTCATTGGATTTGAAACCTTGAAAAGCAGTCTGAAAACCAGATGAACTAGGGATGAAAAACCCTCAGCTGAAGATGCAAACTTGGTGAGAACTTAATTAAATTCAATAGAGGATTAAATGAAGGAAAAGATTACGGTAAAAAGAAAATGCTTCAGTCTGACAAAAACCAAGAAAGAAATTCAGTCTTTCATACTGGATTTCATTCTTATGCTTATGTTAGCTGTGAACCCTGAAACCAAGATGTTTTTCCTGAGGATTGTATCTTTCTTAGCTATAGCAGAACTTTTTAGGTGACATCTTTGGACTTATGAAATGGTTGGGGGCGACCTCCATATGGACTTGCTATTCAGCTTCCAAGCTTGCTGTTTTCTTAAGCACTTGAATCTTGTGTCTGAACCATAATAGGTGAGACTCCTTTCCACACAAGGTGTTCTCCTGGCTAGTAATGACTGTATACCTACTTGGCATATACAGTGCTATACTGGAACCAGGATAAAGAATAAAACCCTTCCATGACTACTGTGTTCTGGTCGGTCCTTAACCATCCCTCACAATTACTTCTAAGTGATTTTAGTTTTATTTTCACAAATTGTGTTCATTCCTCACGCCCCTTGTTATGACTAGGATATTGTATTTCATATTGGCTTCTCAAAGATTTCAGGTGATCTACTGCTAATGAAAAAAAGAATTTAAACTGTTTCCCTGTTGCTTTGCAGGGAGTTTATGAGGACTCCAGGTTGCTCTGTGTTGCATATGCCATGGGAACAATAACGAATAAGAAACTCCTGTTCATCATTCACTTCTTCACAAGCAAACATGCTTGTGAAGAAGTTTGGAAATGAGGAAACTTTGCATGTTTAAATTTCCTTTCAGATAGGTAGACAGGAAGAAAAGTGTCCTGAAAGAGATTTAAAGCTATGAATATGTAGACTGAAATGAACTGAAAACCTTGGAAAACCTGTTGACAAATAAAACTAGTCACTTGGATAATTTCTAGTGTTGGGCACTACACCCTGTGTTCTGTTGTATGCATTTCTAATGACTCTAGATCCCTATTCTTCGCTTTCACAACCACCTATATAGCAGCACACCTGGTTTCATGAACACACTGAATCACAAGCACTGTGACAGTTTGTTGTCCTCAAACGTGTGAGGAGAAGAAGGGTGTGATCACTTACAGGCAGTCGCACTGCCTGGCCCCACACACAGGAAGCAGCAGGATGAGCAGACACAGTGGCTTTAGCTGGAACAGGCAAGCACAGCATGCCATGAAGGATAGAC
Organism: Machaerirhynchus nigripectus; assembly: GCA_013397975.1. NCBI lineage: Eukaryota > Metazoa > Chordata > Aves > Passeriformes > Dicruridae > Machaerirhynchus > Machaerirhynchus nigripectus. Next base: position 1,114,725 of record VZRQ01000890.1, read on the forward strand.
CGCTTAGGAGCACTTGCTCTGTCTGGCCACACCCCAGCAATAGGGACAGCCAGCACTGTCTTGAGCAATGGCCTGGTGTTCCTGGCCTCAAGCTGTGTGTCAGCTACCAGTCGTTACAGGCAAGAGCAGAGTGGTCCAAAACACTGAGTGAAGCTTTTTAGCTAACTAGACCAGAAGTTTCAATAGTTTCTAGTGACAAATTGGTGTTTTAGCAGTTGCTTGTGGGAGGCAAGATACAGAGGTTTCTCTCCATAACCTGTACTCCTGTAACTTGTTTTTGCATGATGACACAAGATAAAGAGAGGGCTGCTCTTACAGGCAGCTGCTATAGGCTGCAGCATACCCATTTCTGCTGGTGGCACTGACTGTCAGTGCCAAACTTGTGGGGAGGGAATCCATCAGGACAATCAGAGCAGAAGAAAATCCATATTAGCTGTAAAACTTCTCTTTAAAGTAGAGAGGATCAGTTCATAGTGAGGGAGCGAAGATGTAAGATTATGCAACTTGACCTTGAATACCATTGTTAGTTTTTAAGTGATTACTGTGGAAAAACAAGTGACTGTATGGCAATGGATAGGTCTAAAGGAACTTTAACAAAAAATATTTATTCAACCATAATGCATCTGTAGACTGGGACACTCTGTTGCTTACCAAAAAGTTGTTAGGTAGGACAGGGAGAAAAGACAGAAAATCCCAGCAGTCAAACTGAGCAGTGAGATGCATGCAGGCACAGGGGACAGAATCATAAAGAGCTCATAAAACCCTGTTTCCTTTCCAACTGTTTGTCCTCTGTGCTTGCACTTTGTTAGAACCTCAAGCCTGCAGATCAGCACAGACTTCCATTAACTTCAAGACTCAGGGAAATCCTGTATGTATGAAAGTCCCAGGTATGTATGGGCCAAAAAATACTTAAAAGCAGGAAATCTTTTTACTAAGGAAAACTGATTTCCTTACTTAGAAATCCCACCTGCTATTCTGAGACTTGAAGTTACAGGTTCTTGCTTCACAGCATGCCTTAGGTTTGTAGGTGAATGTGCAGAGTTCTAGATGAGGTTAATAGAAATATCTGAAAAGGAATAATTTGTGTTTTTAAAATTTTGTCTGTCACAGCTTTAACAGCAATTAGTCTTTTAGAGCAAAGTTCTGGAAATCTATCTTGGAGGAGATTCCCAGAGATGCTAAAGAATGCAGAGATGCCTTCTGTGAAGAAGTCACTATATTAACATTGGAAATAGCTTTTTTAATATACAAAGACAGGTATAACTTCAGTGAAAGAGACATAAGAAACATAATGTTCCCTAAAGAAAGATGGTTAATAGTCCTCAGAAGTAGAAGTCAATACAATTAAGAGCCAGAAAATCCTCACTACTCAAATTAGGCCTCTTTGGTATGCATATTGCTTTTGTGAATGATTATGATTAAACATTTATTAAGTGACATAAGGAAAGATGGGTCTCTTTACTTTTCTGGAAATTAATCATTCCAACAGACTAACACTATCTGAGTTTATAAAGTGTAGGAAGCAAACTTATACCAAAACAGAACACATTCAAACAGATAATGTGTTGTGCTGAGAAAAATTGAAGCATTGGCAAGGCCAAGTGAAATACTTGAGCTACAAGACAAATTAAGGCATAGGTGCTATGGAGACATAGGTGATGTTATGGAGAGACATATAGCCTTATCTATAGGTGATATTCTGAGGTCAGGACATCAGTATTCTTCGAAAATCTGTGGGCTTGTTTGGATTCACAGTGATAAAAATTACCCTTTATTTGAGTAGAGATAGAATTTTCCCTGAATATTTTTCCCTTGTGTATGCAAAAAAAGTTTTTAAATAGTCTCAATAGCTGAATTATGCAGAGCCTGATAATTGATATCAGGCAGAGCCTACTACCAGGTGAAATTGATAGAGGTAAGAAAGGAGAACTTTCCATTTCTTTTAACACTTATGTTTCCTCCAAACACAGCAGAATTCTGGACATCATCACATCATATTATTTTATTAGGCTTGTACACTTTCAATGCTCATATAGGCAAGATAAATTAGGCTGACTTGATTTTACACAATTTTTTACATGTTACCGAAATAAATCAGGGGCAGAACTTCTGTCTCCTGGATTCTTGTTTAGACTTCTGAAAGGGACAGTTGTTTTCTTCCACTGTGGAAAGTGACTCGTGTTCCTACACATTTTACTTACCTGAAAATTGCTTTCTGTGAAGATGTGACGTTTTCTTCTAACTTTATTTTTTATTTTGGGTTCTTAGCTGAGATAGCCTCTAAATATTACTATATACATTTATTTCAAGTCATTCGTCAATGTCTCTGCTGGGGATAAGAAAAGATTAATTTTTAGTCATTTTCTAAAAAAAAAATACTGGGTAGGTATGTGTCATATTACATTTACTTTTAAGCTTTGAAGGCTTATACCATATTTGAAAAAAACATTGCATCAAACAAATATCTTAAAATAAGTTACTTGGCTGAGCTCATAAATGAATGAGTAGCTTGACACTTCCACAGAAATCATGAGAGGTACAAGCAGATGTGCTGTTGAGAGTTCATTCACCTCATTCAGTCTGTGCAAAGTCAGACATATATGCCTGTCCAGAAAAAATGTTTTCCCAACCTGTTCTTAACAGGTTCTGGAGTGAGAACTTCAAAATTTCTCCTCATTAGACTGTTGTAGATTTTGGATACCCTTACTCTTTGAAAATACCCTGATGTCTTTTTAATCTGCAGATTTTCTATTTTTCTCCCTGGAAATTGAAATGCATGTTTCAGCTGGTGGCCTTTCCCATGAAAAAAGTGCTGCAACAATGCTGTCCTTCTGCTTAAATGTGGATGAGGTATTTTCTCACTCTGAAGTAACATTTCACTGCCTCCAAAGAAAGCACCACATCAGTTACACTTCTGCAGCATTACAGTAGTTCAAGAACATTTTCTCTTGCTGTCCTTTAATCATCCACACACCAAAATGCCTTTGCCTTGTTGAGAGGCTATGCAAGGGAAACCTTCCAAAACCAGAGTAAAAGAATTCTCTAGTATGACAGTTTAATAAGAGACATTTAAGAAAATTTTCAAATGGTACATAATGGACATTCCTGCAATATTTTATGTTAAAATGCTGAAACTAAAAGGAAAACTGACCAATAGGTACTTCTGTGAAACAAGACAATGGCTTTTTGAATGGGAAAAAAATTGCTACTTGGCTATTTATTAAAAGATGTGGAAATAAAGGTCTCTTAGTGACTAAATCCTACTGAAGATGTAAAACAAACATAGTTTTGGGATTCATAAATGAAAATATGATGTTTTGTAAAATACCACAGCAAAAAGACATTGTCTGCTGTTAAAACATAATTGGAACTGGCAGTGATGGGTTTTGTTTTTATTGAAGGCTTTACTCCTGCAGAATTTTTCATGAAGCTCTTAGTAACCATTAAATCTCAAATGGAATCAGCCAGCCTCTCTGCTGTCCCTGAAACAAGTCTTATCATTTTTTATCAAAAGCTGTATCTGGATGAACAATTGAATAAATGAATGAAATTTGCATTCATACAGCAATTTTCATCTGCACAGAACAGAAAGAAAGTTAGGAAGTGAAAAAAAATCCTTTCAAATTAAAAATAGTACCTCTGCTAAGCAGTGAGAGGTGGCTGATATTTATTATTCCAGGAGGGGGAAGATAAGAACTCAGCAGAAAGAATCTGGCTCAGACGACATCCGATGAAAGAGTGGTGTTTATTATTTCTCATTCTGGAATGGAAAACAGCCTCTTAGCTGTGAAGTAGTTATCTGTACTGCCAGCTAGCTTAAATAGCCAATACAAATGGGAGATTTCCTCAGGTCACCTTTTGACCTGCTGTGGTTATTAGTCATCTCATTCTGAAATTCATTTATTTTTCATAAGTTATGAGAACAAGAGCAAGTATCAGAAAGTTTAGGAGGAAAAATTAGTTCAGTGCCTTATAGAAAGTTTTGCAGATTTGGGGTTCAAGGAATCTGCTTAACTGGTGTGCTGGAATGGTTTTGATGAGCTAACCAAGGCTGGCTTGAATATGACTTCAGAAAGAGCCCACATTTGGGAGCAGGCATGGAGCTGTTCTCTGGTCTGGGCTCTGTCTAACCTGGGCACATCTCAGAGCTGCTCAAATGCATAAGAAAGGAAGCTCCAGAGAGTCTGCAAAATCTTCCAAACGTAGCCTATTTCTTTGTTAAAGTTTGTTCAAAAACATCCTTGTCCAAATTTTCTCCAAATACAATGGGGATTTATCTCTCAGCATCAGAAAATAGTGGATATAGACCACTCTCAAGGGGTATTCTTTCCCAGCAGGGCTTAGATGGCCAAAAGCCTAATCCACTCACATGTGCATTGAGATAGAGAAATTGTTGAATAGAACAATTACAGGTTATTCAGATTAATTTCATTGACTAACATAGATAAAATGTTATCACTACTATTATTACTGCTCACTAAGTGTGTGTGTGTTGTAACTGTTATGCTCTTTCTTTGAATAAAAGACTCCTTATTCATTTCCAGGCCTAAGAAATTATAAGTATAGGAAAAATATTAGCACTGAGTACAATAAATCAACTTTTAAGGGGTATCAGTGGAAAAATGTACATTTTGAAGTAAACTGTTTTTTTCTCATATGTACCAGGAGCACCTGAAATCTTAACTCTTTCACTGATATTCTAGAAAACAGACTTCTAACGAGTACACGTTTATATTCTCTATTGAAAATGCTGTCCTCTCCTGAAAAACTGAAGAATTATATACTAGTCTGTAAAGATGATACATGGATATTTTACAACATTAATTTAGTCACAGCATGTCACTAACTAGATTTTCTATAAGACAGAAATTATTAAATGTTTCTAAATGTACAGTGTCAGAGAAATTGCACCTAATGGTACTATAAGAACTGGGAAAGTCTTCTCTATTTATATATAGACTTTGAAAGATAACTCTACATCTGAAAAACATGAGAGCTCTGGAAAAAACCCAAACACTATCATGCAAATATTGAGAGAGCAAATAAGAAAATGTGGTAATGTATTTTTCATGTAGTTATCCTGTGAAAGATCTGTAAAGTATTTGGATTCAGTCAGAAGAGAATTAATGAATACAGACAATTAATGTCATATAATTAAGAGTAACCTTCATAGTTTTGTAAATTTTTTAAAAGATTTTTTGAACAATTCCTGCATTGTCTGTTATGAGAGCATAAGTGTAGCTGATGCAAACAGTTGTAGCAGTATGTAGACACAGGGTTCTGAAGCTCACTGATCTTAATACCCTCCAGGTATAGCCAGATGGCTTACATTTTTTTAAATGCTTTGTTTCAGTCTGAATAAACCTAACATTCAAAATTTCATTTATGGAATGGAATTGTCATTTCCAGCATAGTTTTAGAATTTCAAACCTTGTTTTTGATTAATGGACAAAAAATAGTTTTGTTGACCTAAGTTTTGTTTTGGAGGCATCTTGAGCTTTAATTTTACTTTCTGGATGAATTAGGGTATCTCCAAGGATCAGACGGTATTTCTATATTTGTGCAGTTTATTTTTTTATATAATGAAAAATCCCCCTGAAATGTATAGCTCTATTTCCCTAATGAGATTCTACACAATAAGGGAGTGAAGAATCAAGCCTCTAATGTTGCAGATGAATGGAAATTCCCCATATCTAAAAATTTTAAAAGTTTGATATTCCTCGCCTATTTAGATCATCTAGATATACTGCATTTTGATATTGTACTATATCAGATACATTCCCACTAAAGAGGTCCATATTTGGAAGACTGACAGAAAGAAATCTAGAAAGGGAAAAAATATATTATTTGGAAGATACTATTAAAGAAAATTTTCACTTTAGCCTCCTCTTCTTTCCTCTGTGGAAGATACCAGGGCATGAAATGAGAAAATATCACAGGCTAAACTTCCTGTGGAGAAAAACATAATTTTTCCACGGGGCAATCTGACATATCCACTTCTGAGTACATGATTTCTTTGGTTCTCACTGTCCTCCGGTGCCAGTGTGACACTGAAGATGTGATCAGCTTTGTCAATGTAATAATCAATATCTGAGCACCTAAAACATATTATCCACTAGAAAAAGAATGTTTATTTCCATGTTGATCACAACAGGACACCAAAATGAAATAACTAGTGTTTTCTATGGAGTCCTCAGTTCAGAGGTAAGACATCACTAAAAGAAGAGTCAGAACCTTACTGTTTTAGGATGAGGTGGCTGTACACAGATGCTCAGTTTTGTACTGCAAAGTTACTGAAGGTATGGTTATGGTCCAGCTGAATATCATGTTCTGGACTTAATTCCCAATTGGCCACTGTGGTTCTTCTTCCCTCTCTTTCCCAGGATTTATGTCTTAATCCTGCCTTATTAAATTGGTTTTGTAAATAAAATACTTACTTTTCCCTCTTGGCCAAATAATTTTTATTTGCTCATATAGTTGTTTATAGCACAGTGTGTTGTTACAGTTATTTCAGGGCTCAGTGATGGCTACTTAGCTGTTTCTTTGTCCTTGTGGGAGCTTTTATTGGTTTATTCATTTTTAATTACTTCATGTGGCTTGTTAGCAGCAGTGAAACTTGTGTAAGATAGGAATAGAATGAAGACAGAAAGCAGAAGACAGATGACATGGAAGGATATAATACTTAAAAGGCATAGCACTTAATTGCAAGTCAAAGGACCCATAAAAAAGCCTTTTGGCTGATAATAAGGCTAAGATATATATATATGTGTGTGTGTGTGTGTGTGTCATGTCTGAAAATGCAAATTAAGAGCACAGTTCTTCATGTTAAAAATTTTTAAACAAAAATAAATTAAATTACTTCTAGCCTCTAAGTGAATGTTTATTGAAGTTATTCTTGGCAATACCCTGCTTGTTTATTATTTTACGTTTGGTGATCATGCTAACCTACATGTGCTAGAAAAATCATGAAAATATCTCCATTTGGAATATTATAATCAGAAATTATTTAGAACTACCTGAAAGCAGTTATTCCTACTTTTAAAATAGGACTTAAATAATGTTACTCTTATCAGTACACTAAGTCTTCAGCTTCCACTGGTATAAAATCTCAGAGTGCTTACTGGATTTCCTGTGGCAGGGAATTTTTTCAGCACAGAGTTAGATAAACTTCAGAGGAGCTATTAAGCCAAACCAGAGTTCAGTAAAATTTCTGTTGGAACAATATTGCCAAAAGTATAAATGAGCTCTCAGAAAAAGCAGAAGAGTAAAAGAGGCTGATGAGTTGCACTAGTTCTTCCCGTAGCCGTTGCAATAATTGAGGCATTGACCCAGATAATTTTAAAGAGTATTCACTCTAATCTGTATTTGGAAAAAAAAATAATATGTAAATGAAGAACATCATACTCAGTGTTGCTGGATGGTGCAATGACAGGTTTGAAGATTTTGGGTTTATGCTGCTTGAACAGCCCAGCCCTCTCTTGAAGTTCACAAGATGCTGTAATGCACCTTCCATTCACAAGTGAAACTGTCCCTGGAACTCAGAATTTGTTTCCCATAAGTAAAATGTTTTCCTTTTTGCAAAGTCAGGCCATTGCTTGAAGCCTGAGACTCAATGCTCAGTACGTGCACCGTAAAAAGACAGAAAAGGATGTCCAGGCAGAAACTTCTGCTCTACATCTTTCGGTCATGTAGGAGTAGGTGCTGGGAGTGTCTTTTCTGGTTACAAGACAGTGTCTCCATCACATCCTCATTCATATGTCTTCCCTACACATTCAAAAAGATTTCTCTCCTTCAGGCATGGAAGATTTTCACAACTCTGCTGATACTGTTCACTTGACTCATCTCTAGGTTAGCAACTATGGACAACTATTTTCTCTTATTGTACCTATTTAAAATACCCAGAAAAATGTTGTCAGATTCCAAAGTTTCTGTCTGTGGACCCTTGAAATCCTAACACTATGTAAAGCTGCTGAAGGCCTCCAGAAAAATGTTAGTCTTGCTGCTGTCACAAACTACTGGACATTAGTAAACACTTCTTCCTTGGCTTGGACTTCCCTGAGCTTTCAAATCCCTTTATACTTTCCAAATCCAAACCAACCTGGGAAAATCAATTCTAGTGAGTGATTACACACATCATAAAAAAATACCCGTTCCTGATTGTCTTATATCTGTCACGTTGTATTACCATCTGACTCCCTCAGCTCTTTGAGGTCAATAGTAATTTCTTATATCCCTTCTTCATGTGAATTACAATTTTCCATGCTGTTATCTTATGCCCCCTCATCTTTTTAATTTCTCAGATGAAGAACCTGTTCAATCTTGTCATGTAGAGAAGTAATTCTACACTTCTGATTATCCTTATTGAGCTTTGATGTACTTTTCTCTTTCCACTGGCACTTTTTGAAATTGAGATGACCAGAACTTCTGGCAATATTCAGCGACAGATTTAATCCTACTTCATGCATTTCACAACAGCTATTGTCTCATTTAACTTGTGTGAACACTTTAAATTGAAAAGTTGGCATCTGATGACTAACTGTTCCATTAGCAACTCATTTATTTCAGCTGTCAGTATGCGGAGGCATTAATATTAACAAGACAGTGCTGTGGATAGATGTATTACGGGTGGAAATCAAGTGAACTGTGTGAATTTGCTGAAGGATTTATACTGGTGTACAGGTTTTACCTCCACAGAGAACAAATACAAAAAATTCACAGCACTTAGGAGAGCAGATGTGCACAGCCAGCAGGCTGTGGCATCTGGGTGGAACTGATCAAACTCCAAAGCCAGTAATTTTTCTGCTAACAGGTTGTCAGTTGTATCTCTTAGCTAACTGCTACGCTTCACACAAAACTATGTTATTGTGTCCAGGAGGATAACAATAACTTTGAAGAGGACATGAAGAACAAAGTAAAAAACCCAAGTCAACAATACAGCAAAAGAGCAGGAAAATCAATGCCTAATCTCTTTTCAAATGTGTTTCCAGTGATTTGGTGAATCAAATATTTAATTTTAACTGCAAGTAGGATCTATCACTGGACCTCTCTGAGAGACAAAATGAGAGATTTTCTTAATGGCTAAGGGGAAGCACTAGAGACATAACGAGATATATGATGTAGGCATAGTGTGTAATAACACTGAAATATTTCTGACTTAAATGTATAGCAGCGCTTAAGTAGTTTAGAGAAACAAATAGACTGTAAGAATATGAGGGTTCACATCTCAGACGTCGGCCTGTTTTTTCTCAGGATCGTAAGATCAAGTTGTGGAGCTCCCGTCTTCCAGGATTTACAGAATTCACCTCAGGGAGAGCCAAAGCACAGAGTTTCAGTGAGGGGTTAAGCTGCCTCCGGACCTGCTTACAGTGGCGCTTTCCCGGAGTATCTCTGATAATGGGTCAAGCGCCTCCAGATGCCGTGTGATTACTGCGTCTTCTCCAGGGTAAACAGCCACTTGCTTGCAGACGTGGCTGAGCCAATGAACCTGGAATAGAACTTGAAAAGCAAATACCTAAATTTTGAAAAAATGAGAGTATAAATGAAGCAGGTGACAAGATCATGGATGAAAAAGCAAAAGGTGAGAGGTTGTGGAAATGGAAAGAGAAGGCATCTAGTACCCCACCCCCCCCATATATACTGTTACATCATAATATACATTTCCATGGTATCCAAGCTCAACAGAAACAGTGTTTCCTTTTTAATGGTCTTGCCAAATAGATGTCTACAAATCACTGTTGAAATAGAAATGCTCACTGCACTTATCTGCATATTTTTTACTTGATTTTATACTGTGAATTGTATGTTTAGCATTGTCTAAATGTAAATTCATTATCTAAACTAAGTAAATGTTACAGCATGCCACAGACAACTACTCTACAAGGGAAAGAATTTTACAGTATGTTATAAATGCAACTACTCTGTGATAAAGATATCCATATCTCTAATTGAAGTAGGATAACTTCTGCTTCATGTTAAAAATAAAAAAAGAGCTAGTGGGAAAAAATAACAAAACTACCCTACCTTGCAAGTATAAAATTTAAATACAGGACTGAATAGACAAAAAAATGAATGTACAAAGCAATGTTATAGTTTACTTGCAATGAATAATGCAGTATATTTCTGAGAGAAAAAAAAAAAAAGCTTAAACTGCGTAGCATTTAATTTATAATGTGATCAAGGAGCATTATGCTGCCAGAAACACAGTTGCTCATAAGTTCCTCAGCAGTTTTCAAACTGGACTGGAATTCTAGATGTGAATTACATCTATGCTGGTGTAAGCAGGTTTTTTTCCCTCTTTCTTCTGTGTCTGGAGAATCTGCTTTTTTTTAACTTCAAACATTAAAAGTTTGAAAAAGCATTTAAAAAAATCATAATTCATGTTATCAACATAAATTAAAGACCACAAGAAGCTTTGTATTGCTGAATCGACTTTTTTTTTCTGACAAGATCAACAAAGAAAAAAATCCCAACTCTCTATACAATTTTGTCTCTTTGCAGATATATATATTTTTTTTAATTTTCATGCCTGCTTTAAGGTGATCTTTTGGGGAAACTAGGAGCAAAGCACTGTTTTTCAGAACAAAGATTTTAGCCATAGAAAAGAAGGAATAAACCGGTTCTATTAATTTTAATTTTTTGCAACTATTTTACTGTGACACCCTGAGGGTTAACACTTTGCTGTCAATTTGGTAAATATTTTTGGTTTCTACTAAGCTTTTCTTAGCTTGCCTTCTGCTAGGAGGATGTACAGACCCTGCAATGATTTCTTTTAATGAATTTCTCTCTACATGTCTCCCACTATTGTTCCTCCTTTCTACTTTCCTTTTATTTCTTTCTGTCAGATAGAGCACAAAGATCCCAAACTGCAGAGCAACAGTCTGGAAGAAACCAGAAAATTCCTGTGACATAACCCTTCATAGCAACTGATCTCTGGTTTTGAGCTTCAGTATTACTTTGTTGTCAGAAAACAGAAGACAAACCACAGGCAAAATTTTACTGTATCTTCCAGAAATGACATTTCACAGAAAGGACACCATCTGATTTGCTAGCACTTACTCTATTAACTGAGGCCTGATCATAAAATTTTTAATGAATTTGGCGAAAGAGAGTAATTTTTTGTGTCAGAATTTTTATCTACTGAAGTTTAATGCATTTTTATCTGTTGTTTCCTATGTTTTTAGAAGTAATACATGCAAAGTCAAACTTTCAAGAGTTAGAAGAACCTAGCATCCCAATTCCCAAGGACGCATGAAGTGAGTTCTTGAGCCAGTGCTTTAAACCCAAGAATACTGTTGACCTGTGAACCTCTGCTACAGAAAATGGAAGGGCTGTTGTCAGTGAGATGGAGGGTTGCCAGATATGTAATCAGTAATGTAATCAGATATGTAATCAGTTTCTACATGTAGATGCTGTGCTTCAAACTGGTTTCAATGCTGGTTTCTACCACACAAATCTGATGGTGATATTGAACAAATAATGTCAATGACACTATTGAATGGTGGTCTTGACAGGTCACTAGTATGTTGCTAATTTGCAGAATATCTAGAGACCTGCAGATACAGTCAGCGAGAGCTGCAATTTGAGCATATAAAATAAAATATTACCTGAAAATCTAGTCCTGCAGCATCTCAAACTGGTCCTTCGGATTTAATGTGCACTTGTGGTATCAGTGTCATTTTGCTATAGTCCCCTCTCAGGAAAATGTGAACACGTCATACAAAAAGCATATCCCAGAAAGGTTAAACTCATTTTTGAAGAGCAAATGCTGCACACATGGTCTGCTAGGAAAAGCTAATTATTAAATTCATAATTGTGTATTCATGGAAGTATTTAAGTAACATGCAGAAAACAAGCAGTAGGGCTGCATGATGAGAAAAAGAAAACAATGAAAAGTTGTTAAAACCACCCTGAATGAGCCTGGGTACCTGTAAAAAGCAAATATGGCCTCAAAACAATGGCATTTTTTATGGAGTGGGCAAATTTAAACTGCACAAATAGATGTAGGAAATACAAGCAAGAAGTTGGAGTGCATAAACTTTTAGTGTCTTAATATTCTTTTAATTAAATTTTGTTGCATGTAATTAGTTATCTTTTAAAGGCAAGATCAAGAAATTCTGGCAGATGGGGCTAGCACAAGCTGAATTTCCATTGGTAGTGGACAAAAATAAAACAACTTATGAAGTTTGAAATTTGCCACAAGGTCACATTTGAAATAGTTTGGGGATTATTTAATAAACAGCTCATTCATTTTCAGATCTTTCTGTACTGATTCATGCAAAAAGCTTAGGTATACTGTAGTGTGATACATGAATTTTTAAAAAATCTGTATTTAGTTACAGAACGATAAGGAATTTAAAGATGTGTACAACATTTAAGTGTCCTGAGCTTAGTTGATCATGAAGGAAAGTGTTAGGCCAAAAGAGAAAACTTGAGCAAAAATTTCAATTTTTAAGAGGTTATTCTCTTCAGTCTCAGTTCTCCTGTGTGGCTGTCTAAAATTTTGCATCTCATATTCATTCAAAGACTCTGGTCTTCTTCAGCATCTCTGGGTGAAACTTTTTTCCAAGAAAAAGGCTCACTGTTGCAACTAAACTGCAGTACATCTATTTAGAACTTAATTCTTGACTTGCATATTCAAGTTTCACCACCTGTTTAACAACTTTAAGAACATTAAATCAAATTGGGAACTTTAAAATTATACAAAAGTGACATTTATACACAATGTTGTTCACGGCATCTGTAATTGCTTATTTTAATCCTTTAACAGTTCCTTTGTCTTGCATTCCTTTTCCCTTTAGAGCTCTTGCTGAGGTTGGAAGTTAATAATTTAAGAAAATCTTTCTAATAATGTCTGTTGAAATGATGTTTGATTTTGCAAATTTCATTGTTCTTGATGAGACACTGAGATCATTTTGTTGAACACATTCCCACTCAGGCGGCTACAGCACACGCTGTATGTTTCTCTTGTGGCCAGTAAGAAAGAGTTAGTGATGAACAATTCTTATTTTAATTTGCTGACACAATCAGGTAGGAAGTTAGACCATCCTTTTTGATAAACGAAACAGATCTTTTTGCTTTTTTAGATTTTTAAATGAGAAAATACAGAATATTAAAAAAATAGTATAGAATATCAAGTGGAATAAAATCAATAAATCAAGTTTTTAGAAGAGTATTCATTTAAAATATGCAGAAGAGACTCCTTTCCTTTGAGCAATGGGTGGAAGCAATAATTAGTAGGAGATTTGTTGAGTATTAGTGACATTACTAGCCAGAAAATACAATTTTAACATATGTTTATAAAATTTTTCATCCATCATTGTTTCATCACCTTCTTTCACAACCTGAGCAAATGAACTATTACTGCTCAGAAAACAATTAAAAGGAAGTTCCTCATTCATATCGAAATGGATAATTAGGGATGGTCCCACCTGCACACAAAAATACGTGCATAATCCCATATGCAGGGATGTTACTGATGCATTTCACTGACTTCCATGGACTTTTCTTACTTCTCTCAAGGCTGTAGAACAGAAACACAAATAGATAATCATCTATGGACACCTCAAAGGTGATTTAGACTGTTAAAGTTTGGCTTTATGGCCATTTTTTATGCCTTTGGGTATGTTCCCTGACCTCCAACTGCTGCTCCTGCTTACAGTAAATCTCCTGGAGTTCCTGTGGTCAGACCTGCCACTGTGGGATCCTTGCCAGAAGAAAAGTATCTCTCCAGAAGGGCATTGAAAATTTTCTGGCGGAAATGTTTGGAGCCTGGCACTTGTGATGCTCATAGTAAGACAGACACAGAGTAGACCACTTCTTATGTCCTTGTTTTACTTAGAATATGTACTCTTTCTGTATGGACTTTTTGGCAAATGAGACAAATGTGCTCATATCTCCCAGCCGTGAAACATTAGAGTCATAAAATTTCCCTAGGCCAAGGTAATAGTTGCCTGCTCTTCAAAGAATTAATAGTCTGTTAGATTTTATTTGGAAGTCATTGGTTTAACTTAAAATAATGTTCAAGTATTGCAGCTGAAAGGTTGCTCCAGAAATTTAAACTAAAGAATATGCAAGTCATTCTTACAGGAGCTGTTCTGAGGCAATTCAACAAAGATTTCAGGCAAAAGTGTCTCACATTTGAATCTCTTTGGAAGATCTGGTTTGACAAATTATTTATTAAAGTTAATTGTCAAATTATGATTTGCACACAGAATATAGATCAATATTTCTCTGTATTGATCAGACACAGCAAAGATTTCAGCACTTGTCTAGTGCTTAAGAACTACAACTCTCAATCTGTCTTGATTCAAAAGGCATATAAAGCTGTACCTTTCATTTTTCAGGAGTGCATATGTTCAATATCCAGCAGCATAATGTCATTTTGGTGCTATATTCAAAGAGGCTAGATTACCTTAATTGATGTGCTTTTGATTTGTAACTTTAAACAATCCATCTGAGTTTAAATTCTGTGCTTGATCATTGCAATTCTAATAAAAGTGAAACACTGAGGCTTTAAGAAAATATTAATGAAAAAGATATATTGAAGAAAGATACACGTTTTCATAAAGTTCCTCACTACTGCAACTGCTACCCAGGTGGTGAAATAACCAAGGGACTGTAGGGAAAAGAGATTGTGTTTTTTTTAATTTTTCCTTATTAGCAAGAAGAAGCAAATCCAACAGCTGGGGTGGGAGTCTGCATAGCAAATGTATTCTCTGATAAATGGTGGAGGCAGAATTCCTTTCCTTCATTTATATCTTGTAGCCATTTAAGGGATGCCTATAAAAATGTCTATTTTAAAAACAGCCAGGGATCTTCTAGATAATGATAATAACCTCATTCTGTACCAAAAAAAAAAAAAAAAAAAAGTCCTATGATGTATACTTTCTGTAAGTGTGGTTGGCTTGCTTTAGGAGGCTTTATGGACAGTGATTTAGATTTGGAGCCAGGTGGCATCACCTTCTGAGATAAAAGCTCCAACAAGGGCAGCTCTCTTTGTTACTTATAGGCTCTACAATGGTTTTGTTGCAGTCACTTGGGGTGTAGGAACTACTTTGCTGAATTCTGGTTCTCTGTGGTTCGATAAATTGAGAGCAAGAGGTAGTTTCAGTTAAAGAAGGCAGATATTTATGATCTTGTTCCTTATCCTACCATGATCTATGTGCACAGAAAAGTCACCTTTGAGCATATTCAGACTTGCTGCTGATGAATATTGCCCACAAGTGGGCCCTGAAATCATAGGAGGTTTTGATATATATCCAAGAATACTGAATTCTCAGTATCATAAGAGCACCAGTTATAGAGCATATCTCAAGATAAAAGGTATCCAGAAGCACTGACTGTGATAAGGAGTACTTTTTGCCACTCCTCCTCATTATAAATGAATTAATAGAGCTTTTCAATGGCTTCACAGTGGCTACAAGTGTTATCAGAATCACTAATTTCAAAACAAGATGTTAAAAATCAAGAAATAACTGTACGTTATTATATTTTGGTATAGTTGCTGCTGACACATTTTCCTTCGGTAAATTACAGAGACATATTTTAAGGAAAATCAGGGCAAATCCAGTGGGAATGATTGCCTGCCTTGGTGCCAGTTATTTGCTCTTCAGTCTTCAAAAAAATTTGAAAGACTGTTTTTTTTCAGTCTGAAGTCTTAGGAAGGACAAATTATTCCTTCTGCAAATGATTGCTATTGTATCCATTTATTTATTTAGACTAGTTAATTGTAAAACACAGTCAGAATTTTCTCCAGGGGCAATTACTAGAGAACCCCCTGGATGAGGCATTCCTATTCCCTTCTTTCTTGTTTGCCTCCGGCAATCTTCAGAACAATTAAGAATAAAAGAAAAATATAAGCTTACAGCTACGGCATTTGTTTCTAGAAGCTTATGTATTTTAGTTGTTTTGTTTGGGTTTTTGTTTGATTTTTTTCCCTTAAGTGGTGGAGTTCATGGCTCCTTTCAAATGCAGAAGCACTTGTCATCACCTAAGGAGAGAGGGAAAACTCACGAGGGTGAGGCACCAAGATGAGGGAGATAGAAGCTTTAGCTGGAAAGTCTCATCTGATAATTAATTAAAACAGGCAGAGATGATGATTTCATCACGGCAGGAAACTTCTGGTCTAAATCTAGTGTCAGGACAAATAATGCCGGGGAGCCTGGCCATGTAGGGCTTGTCAATGCAACCGCTTGTGCTTCTCTTCTTCTGTTGCCATGGTTACCTGCTCAGTTTCAGCCAAAATCAATCTATGTGGCTTTATTCACTTTGAGACTTAAACATCCTGTTATCTGTTGTGCTGGCAAAGTGAACATAATGAAAATGTTGGATATCCTGTTTCGGTTTCTGGGTGACCACAGTGACCATGAACAGAGAGTTTGATGTGTGCTCATGATGGTGTGCTCTTGCTTAACCTAGCACTGGCCAAGGCAATTCTGCAGGTGCTAATTTAAGCAATTTAAGAAGACATGGTGAGTGCCCAGGCAGGAGGGAAGTACAGAGCTTGTCTTAAGTGAGGACATAGACAACAGCAGAGGAAAGAAGCAATGCAGGAAACCTACAGAGCTATCACATCACCACTTTTGTCACTTGTAGAGTATCATGCATAATTTTTCAAAATATGTCACATTCTGAAAGAGAAGAATGAGAAGAACTCAACTTTGGTCTAGCAAAATTGAGCCAGTGAGTACAAGCACAAAAAGACAAATACCCCCTCTCGCAGCTTTTATGTCACACTATATCACAGCCCATTAGTGCTATTTTCAACATGGTACCTCTTACACATGTCAACATTTACCTCTTACAAAGTTTTAGAGTGCCATAATGTCAATCTAATTATTAAAGTCAAAACAGAAACTTGCATATTCTTAAATCCAATCACAGACCATCACCTTTGCATTCTATCACACTTTAACTGGTTCCTGCACCCGACTTTCCACCATTAACTGTAGTACATACAGAATTCAGAGTTTTATTCCAAACTCACAAATGCACAGCCAGCCCCATACAGAAACTGGACTGGTAGTCTCACTCACCTCCTTAGCCCAGTTTGTTCCAAGTTTTGATAGCTTGACATTTGTGGCTTAATCAAATGTCACTGAAGCCTCTGACCTGAGCCCACTACTGGAGGTCTCCCTAAAGACTCACCTTGGTTTTAATGAGATTGAAAACCATTTCTTACACATAACAAATATAGACAACTCCAGCTCTGTATCAAACTACGCACTATAGTCTCACAGGAGCTGCCATTTGTTACAGACCAAAGCATATCTCACAGGATACTGTTTTATGTGAACAACTGAGATCAGAACTAGAATTGAAAAACTTTAGAAATATTGAAAAATAACTACATCCAACTCACATGATTGATTTTATGGCATTTGTATTGAGTCTTAGGGTAAATGTAAAATTTAAGCTGACAGTCATGTAGGGACTAAAAAACCCAAAGGCTTGAGTATTTTATTTTCCTACAGAGGTATAATCTGTTTGTAGACTCTGAGAAAACTACTTTAGCAGGCAAGTGTATCAACAGAGGGATTCAAAGCTGTTGAAGCTGTTCAAAACCTTGACTGGTCTTGGTCCTGAGTACCCTGCTTTAGCTGACCAAGCTGACCCCAGCCATCCTGTGAAATATTTCTCCCACTGCTGTCGGCATGTCTTTTTGCTATGTGGCTGCAGGGAGAAGCAGGAGAAGCAGTTTCCAAAGAGCTCTCTGTCCCAAGGCAGGTCCAACTTCTATTTTGAGCAGAGAACCCAGGCAGGTTTTGCAGACTGAGTTAGCTTGCCAAAACTTAGTCTGTATTCTTAGACCTGTTTATCTCAGGAAGGTATCTTGAAATTTTAGGGGCTTTTTTAACAGCGTATGGACAAGGAATTCTACTAGAGGGATATAGAAGCCAGGTGTTTCTAGCTGTTAATTTTTCTCTAGTAGATGATTAAAACTGGAATCAACAAGGAGCTTACCACTGTCTTTCAGAAACACAAAGACTTGACAAAGAGAGCTCCTTCTCCAGGAGCTAAACTCTGTGCTCCTAAAACTGAAAATTCACTGCTAAATTAAGAAGTTTAAAAGTTAATATTATTTCCTTACAAATTGGTCATCCTCAGTGACTCTGGACACAAGCATAACACTGCTGTCAAGAGTTGACATTCTGACTGTGGATATTATTTTTTCCACAGGAACTAAGCATAGAACAATATTCCCCCCCCCCAATTCTCTGCAACTCTTACTCTGATTTATCTTTTTTTTTTCCCCCTCTATTTTTGCCTTCCAGTGCTGCAGCGGGTATTGGACTGACAGCTGTGTTGTGGTAGTAGACGATGCACCTCAGATGTACATTCAGTTTATGTGTATATTGGTGGGTTGCAAACATGTAAAGAACCATATTTTCTCCTGAGGAATGCAGATCCTAATACTCAGAGATGAGAGACAGTGATTATGGAAAATTATTTTTCTCTCTTTGGATTGTATCCCTGCTCCCTTACAAAGAAGCTCCCTTACAAAAACCGTTTATTATTATTATTATTAAAACCAAAACCAGTGCACGGTATTTGAAACCCCAAAGGAAAAAACCCCAAAGAAACAACCCTTCCCAACAAAACCTTAAAACCTCTCCCAAAAATCCAACTCCAAAAAGCCAATCCCACACCCTCTTCTGGGACTATGCAATTCACAGTCTCCCTTCAGCTTCCTGAATATTTTTTCAGTGAGTACTCTCTAGATACAAGGTGCACTGTTAGCAGCATTGTGTCCATGCCCATGTCTTTCATCCACCTGAGATAGCAGGTGGGAGCCAAGATTTCAGAAGCATTCCCTGCCTGTGATTTCTTGCACTCAGACTGACAGTGCAATTGCTCCATAACACTAACACTGGCTACAGGATTACAGCAGTGCTGCCTTGTAAGTCATATATTTCAGTTCTGCTGTGGTCGCATGAAGAGAAGAGCTGCCCTAAAAATTCTTGTTGTGTTACCAGATTTGTGTCCAAGATGGTTGGATTTAGAGAGCTACAATTTTGATATCCTTTCATCTTTGAAGCATAATCTATTCCAGTAATCAACCCAAAAGCATTCTAGAGAGTGTCAGTAGAAAGGAGAATCCAGAGATATGTGTGTCTGTGTTTGCCCAGGTAATGTCATATGCAACAGGGGAAAATATTTAGTTTCCAGGTTATGAATTCTTTGGAGTCATCTTTACCATTCTTCAGACTCATGTGGTATATTACCTTTTCTATTCTTTTGGTTGGGAATATAAGCAAAGAATAACAATTTCACCCAAATCTGTTTTACAAAATTATGCAGATACAGACACTGGAACCCTAAGCAGCAAAGGAAGTTGTATTGGAATACAGGAGAAAAGTGGCAAAAAACTTGGAAATTTGTTCTAGAGGAACTCCAAGCCCACATCACCCTCAAAACTGAATTTGGTCTAGACTCAAAACAGCCAAATAACTGCAATTGGTTAGGACATAGGCAAGTTTTACATTTCTTAGCTCATTACCTCTAGTAATAGAGCCTCAGGAAGAAAGAATGGATCAGGTGCAGAGGGACTGACCCAGGAAGCTGTGTTGTGGCTGAGGTCTGTGCCACTCTGCCTCCACAGCAAGCAAGATCTAAAGTAGATATTTTGTAAGATTTTTGACAGCTGTCAAATACAACATCCAGAGGCCTTACTTGCTTTTGAAAATGTTACCAGGAAACTGTAAAGTTAAGAAAACAAGAGAAGGTCTGAAGAAATTAGCAGCTTACTGTTTCTGAGCTTTCTGTGAGCAACTAGAACTAAATTGGCTGTTTCTAAAGGGACTCTGAGCTTATAAGGCTCTCTCATTGCTGTGCAATATATATATGCTGTGAGACATAAATGCTGTGCAAACGCTCCACAGGTGCTGCTCTTCTTGACCAAATGTTCTGCTTCAGTGACCTGAGCCAGGAAACACTCCCTTTAAAAGGTTCCATAGTGAGGTTAAAAACAAGGTTGATTTCTTGGAGTAGGTATTAGTACTGATTTTTTCTTGAGGCTCTGCTCATTTTATTCATCTTCCCTATATTATATTGGTTTGTGTGAAACCCACCCAGAATTTCTGCTCTACTCTTCATTTTATATGTATTTCTAACAAATTTTCAATTCAGTTTTTTGCACTATATTGATTATCTGCAGCAGGGTTAATTTAATCCTCATTTCTGTTCAACTTGCAGAAATGAGGCACTGCATATATTTTTTTTCATAGCTCTCTCACTGCTCCTCTGTGTGCAGTTGGCAAGGTGCCATGCTATCCCACCAGCTGCGTGGATGTCGTTCAGCAACTGGCAAATGGATTAATATTTAGACAGGTTGAGTGAACAGTTCAGGTGCTTTGAGTCTGCCGTAGACTAACCATCAGCATCATAAACATTTTAAAAAGCAACTATGCTAAAATCGTAATTCTGTCTCCTAGCTTGGTAATAGCTGTGCTTGCTAAAGGTGGGTGCTCTCATCTCAGACCAGGTCTACTCATTGGAGACACTTCCTAAGATGCATCAAAATGAGCCAGATCATCAGTAAACAGCCAGACATGCAAAAAATTTATTGGGGGCAGATTAATACAATCCAATTTAATCCTATGTAAATGGCCAGCTGGTGAGAAGAGCTGTCTCTAGCAGGGTGTTGAGAACAGTTGTGGGCTATTGCTTCAGTAGGCACAGTGCGTTTGCAAACTGGTGATTTTCCTGAGCCCTGTGTCAAAATTTCTGTATCACAGCAGAAGTCAGAAACAACTTCCTTAAACCCAAGTTTTTTAATGCATTGTACCTGATATGAGAATTGAGCTAGATGCATTCAGCAAGGAATTAAGGATTATCTTGAAGGAAATATGTGTTCTATTACTGCAGAGTACATCACTGTGGTGTCATTTTTAGAACTGAATTTGAAAATTAATGGTAATTTTACTTCTTTGTAAAAATAATTTTTCCTTATTGCCAGAAGTGATTTGCATTTTTTCCTTCATTCCATGAAAATCCAGTCAGTCTTTCAGCAGCTCAGCACTGTGTAATTCTTGCTACCATGTATGTGTCATGCTGCATGTCCACTTGTTTGCTGGAATGTGACAAGCTTAAGTGCAGTACAAACATAAACCTTGCCACACTGGATCAGTGTAACTGCTCATCTAATGCTGCTTCTCATTTCCAGCCATACCCAGCCACAAATGTTTCAGAAATTGTAGAAGTCCCGGAAGAGGTAATTACAAAAAAGCATTCCCATGTCAGGAATATTTTCACTGGCTTTTTAACACAGCTTGCTCTGTGGATGTGTCAGATGGTCCAAGATGAGCACTCACTCAGCCTGCTTGGGAAAAGGGAGACATGACTCAAGGCCTTTTGGGATCTCTGGCCCAATTGTGCCTAAGTCCTGGGAAGTGTATACCTGTACACTCAGTGCACTGCTGTAAGCTTATTCTGGAGAGACAATTAAGGGACAACACTGAACTCCACCGGTGATGCAGCTTACGAGGCGTAGTCCTCACATCTTCCATCTACTACTATACAGATGCCTAAATAATACTGTAGCAAGCACTGCATCTGCATAGCTAATCTGCTGGAGACACGATAAGGGTAACCTCCACCTCCTTATCAGTACTCTGAGTAAGGAGTGGATAGGTTATATTGCAAAGGGTGTTTTTAGCTGAAAGCAGATTTAAAAGGAGTTGGCTGTAGGGCTGATGATTTGGTCATAATGTAGCTCTGCTGAGGAGCCTGGGGATGATGATCAGTCATGGCAGTAGGGGACAAGAAGACTTAGAAACATGTTTTCTGCATTTGAGGTTGCAGAAGCTATCTATAATAAACCAATACATGGTAGAGCAAAAAGCATCTCTGGTTCAGTATTCAGTGACACAGTTTAGACAAAAAAAGTTAAAATTCTGCCTTCACTTTTCAGCTATACAATTCTGCCCAAATAATGCCATGTAGAAAAATATTCTCTTTCAGCAATCTGATCCGAGGCAGGGCATACTGGTTCCTATTTTTTCCACCAGAACATTCCAGTTTGCCTCCCAAATGAGATTGCTGATCTGAATGAGGAAATCAGAATGTAAATTTTTCTAGACTGATTATAAAATGGAAAAACTCTCATCATCAAAACAGAGTCACTTTTGCACTACATAAGGCATAAATTGATCTATTATACAAGACCTGAACTAGAGCTGGCTAAACTTGGAGTCCTGATCAGCAGAAATTGTTAATATTACAATATGTACTTGTGTGTTACATTTAAAAAACTCCATCCAGCAGGTTTTATGTAAAGTCACAAAAAAGGGAAGTATCAATATGGAGACCTAGCAAGTTTTCATGCCTGAAGCCAAAATAAGACTTGAAATGAGAAAGAAATACAGCGAACCCACAGCCATAAAAATCCCAGGATCTCCAGCATTTAGTAAGGATTGGTGCTTTGTCAATGACAAAGTGTCACTGACATTTTGATCAAGTGCACCCCAATGAGTTTGCCAATGACACAGAGCCATGCAGTGCAGTCGACACAGAGGGAAGGGATGGCATCCACAGGGACCTGGACAGGCTTGAGAGGTGGGACTGTGTGAACCTCATGAACTTCTACAAGGCTGAGTGCAAGGTCTGGCACCTGGGTCAGGGCAATCCCAACAGATAGAGACTGGGCAGAGAATGGATTGAGAGCAGCCCTGAGGAGAAGGGTCTGGGGATTTTGGTGGAGGAGAAGCTCAGCAAGACCCAGCAATGTGCACTTGCAGCCCAGAAAGCCAGCCATGACCTGGGCTGCATCAAAAGCAGTGTGGCCAGCAGGGTCAGGGAGGGGATTCTGCCTCTCTGCTCTGCTCTCATGAGACCTCACCTGGAGCTGGATGGGGCTTTGAGCAACCTGGTCTGGCGCAAGGTGTTCCTGCCTGTGGCAAGGGTGTTGGAACTATATGATCTTTAAGGCCCCTTTCAGCCCAAATTGTTCTATGATTCTATGAAATCAGACTCCTGAGGGTGCTATCACACACATGCCTTTGTTTCAGTAATGTTTATCTGAACCATATAAAACTCTTATACAGTTTTTTTCTTATGAAACTCAAATAAAAGCAAGTTAAAAACATGCCTTTCCTGTAGACTCTTGGGGCACCCAGTGCAGCAGTTCAAGGTGCTTCTTGGACAGCAGGATCTGGCTTCCAAAAAGATGGTGAAAATCAGGAAATATTCATCTATTTTACCATGTGAAAATATCCTCAGTGTTTAGCTGAAAAGAATTCTATTGAGTACTAGTTCTATTCCAGATCTATTGAGTACTACTTCTATTCCAGATCAAACAACTGCTGTATTAAAGGAGACATACAGACATACAAGGAGGAAGAAAACTGAAGGACAGCTACAGAAAAGAAGGAATTTAATTTCACACCCTAGAAGAACAGGAAGAGAAATTGATGGTCTGCCAGGCTTGTGAAGAAAACAAAACTATTTAATTTGTAAAGGGATGACATAAGACCCTAAATGGTTTCTGAAGCAAAGCAGTGGTAAGACCAAGTGAATAAAACAACTAGACTGGACAGACTCGGCAAAAAGGAACTGAGAGGGTGGGTGTATGAAAATACTGGTGTCGTTGGCTGCCAAAAATGTACTTGGGAAGGAATTCAAGAACAAAGAATGACGAGCTGATTGATTTATCGATGACAATTATAAGTCATTAAAGCACCACAAAGCAATTGCCAAGGGAAGGTCTGCAGAAAACAGAATTAAGGATGAATAAAGCTATGGCTAAGCAAACTATACAAGCTCCTTGATACAACAGAAAATGGCTCAAGTTATTCAGAAACATGAAGAAAGTCCTTTATGAAACACACATGTTAAGAATAGTTAAACTCCAATAACTGACACAAATCCAAAATTCTCAGAAACACTCTTGATGACAAAATGGTCCCAGTTTTCCACACGGCACTTGTGAAATAATGCTGTCAAAGCCAAAGTAGGGCTCAGGAGCTCTGCTTTGTATTTCAAGGTTTTCAGCAGACTTCTGGTATGATGTAACTAAGACATATACTCTGTCTTATTGTTCTTGGAGTGGGGGTGACTGCAAATCCTTTCTCTCAGGATCCCTTAACATAAAGGAAGGAGGCATTGCAAAGTAAAGCCTGCTATTCCCATTTTTATCCCGACTGAACTGCTGTTTTGAAGTGTTTAATTTCATGCTGGAAGATGATATTGGGAATCCAGCTGCCAGAGTTGCCACTTCACTCAAAGGAGAATTACAATTACGCTGTGTTTCTGCATGTTCGACTGATGTCTGGTAAGGTACGTACATCTCTCTCTACCAAAACTATAGTTGTGTTTTCAAGCACAATGCTTATGTCTCAGTTTTTGTAAAAGTCCTTTGTTCAGGAGGGTGCATAGACTATCTAATGTAATTAATTCAGTTAAGATTAGTCAAATGCTGTGGAATTTTAACTTGTGTGCAAAAATGAGTTCATATGGAATTAACAGTGATGAAACCGAAAATTGAGATAAATCATTATGTGTCAATTTTTGCTATTTTATGACATCCACAATTATCAAACTGCTGAGTAAGGACAACATCTTGCTGAAAAATAGTAAATTCAAAACAAAGCAGTAACATGCTAAATTCCAATGGTCCTGGCAGTAGGAAAGAAAAGGACATTTGTCTAATTCAGCAAGCAATAAAGGTTTATTCAACTGAGACATGAAAGGAATATATAAAAAAATCCCTGAGTAGTCATTTTGTTGATAAAGAAATGGAAATAAATGATAGGATACATTCTTTCTTTAGCTAAACTTTTAAAATGTTGGCATTGATAGCACTAGAATAATTTACAGTAGTAGGGCTGAAGCTATGGTATTGTCCCATTTATTTCTTTCAGAATAACTTTTTAAACAACAGCAGAATAATGTAGGGCTAGGGTGCATTTTTCAAAGAGTGTTTTACAGTGCTTCCCTTTAAAACTTGTCAGTACTGAATACTGGAATGGATTATTTTCACAGTACAGTATTCTTATGCCTTTTGAAGTGTATGTGTTTGCACATGTTTGTGTATCCATAACATTTAGATTCTAGTATTTTAAATGACAATTTCATTAATTCATTCAGTTATGGTGGCATCCTAAAAGACTATAAAAATACAATGTTCTTGTCAGAAAAGTGCAACACAATAAGCCATAATTAATGGTTTTAAGTTATAATGAAGATTCTGGCTGAAAGAAAATTCAGAATTTCATTTAGTGGGGGGAGAATTAGCTGAGAAAATTATAGCTTGGATAATTGAATGATTAATAGAAGGTTTATTTACTTATTAAGAAGAACCATTCGTGAGAAACTGTCATCATATAGGCAATTAAGCAAGGACTATACACTGTGATAAAGCAGAGCTTACTAATGAATTTTTTCAAGAATAGCAAAACCACTTCTTCAAAACAATGTTAAAGGCTTCTAAGGCCCAAAGTGAGGTGTACACATGAAGACACTTGCACACACATTGAGAAAAAGGGAAAATTCCTTCAGTGAGGGACCCAAATCTTTCACAGAACTATAGAAGCACTGGGTTTGAACTTAGCGTCCTTTTTCCTCATACTTTGTTGAAAACTGTGATTCAGAAATACTAAAAAAATTCTCAAACAAATCTGTGACTGAAACACATTATGGGTTTTGCAACTGGCTAAGACCTTGGGGATGGAGAGAGGTGTTCCCTAGTCATCTACTCTGATCATTAAGCTGTCAGAGTTCCCTGTCTCAGAATCACTACTTTTTTGCCATTTTTCATTTCAGTGGTACATGTCGTACTATTCAGAAAGAGATTTTTAGCTTGATGATACCGAATTAAGATACATATGGAGATAATAAGAAATAATCTTGTCAATTTAACTAAAATACGTAATGCTTAATGATGGCTTATATAAAGAAATGAGTCCTATTTTTTATGACAGCAAGTTACAGAAAAGTGCTGCAAGCACTAGATAGTAAAAATGTGAAGGCACATTTTTGAAACATGATTGACAGGGATAGTGATTTGGACGTTGTTACAAAGAAATATTCCATTTAGTGTAGAATTTTTGCTTTAGTAATATGATTAAAAAATGCAATAGAGCTCCAGGTGGACCTTTTATTAGACAGATAGCTGTGACAGCTGCATGAAAGATACGTGTACATGAAGTGCAGTCAACACAGGCTTTTTCAGTTTCTTGAAGAGCTACTCAAATTACAAAATTTATAGAACTCAGTAGCTTTAGGTAATTGCCCTTAGCACATGACACTTCTCTAAGTCCTACCTCTTGAACCCAGGGAATCAAGCACCAATTCCTCTTTTTTGTGTCTACACAAATCTGAGAGGCTTGCAATGTATATGAGTAGACTGCTGTCTTCCCAAGATTCCATGATTTTGTTTTATTGTATAGCACCACAAAATACCTAGCAACAATTTTTCACTATGTTTTGTCTACAGACATAAATAACTCTGCCATCTACAATGACATGTCATTTATTACAGTTTAATAGGTTTCATCTAAGAACTTTTGTAGGCAGACTTCTTACATGCTTCAGATTGTAGAAAAGAAAGTGATTTCAAAATTTAAATTACCTAACTAGGTAAGATAAAGAATAAGACTAGGTAAACAAGCCTTCACACAAATGCTACACAAAGGTGGAGAGTTCATGTGGGTCCCTTTGTCTTTTATTTTTAAATATTGTCCTCCATAAGATATTTCAGCTTATACGTTCTGTGTTAATGTGTCTGACAGGCACAAAGCTTAGCACAATGCTCTCAAACAGAGTTGGGATCTTTCACAACTCATTTATTTCTCAAGCATATGTAACACAGGTATGTTTTCCCCCAGTTTTTCAGCATGGATTTTTTAATACTGTGAACACAGTTATGTGCGCTGCTTGGGTTTTCACAAAACATAGTTCTCAATCCATTGAGTCAAGTGACAAGTTAGCAGCTTCCTTTACCCCTTCTTAATCTTTCACATATTTTTGTTCACTTTTGTTCAGCAGCAACTCCTTTGTATCCAGTTCCTCAACAAATAATGTAGCTCTGTAACTCCATACTTTCCTAGTAAAGTGCCCTTTCTCTAACAGAACTTCTTTCCATGATGCTTATGTAGGGTGTTTATTCCGTCAGTGCTGGCCTCTACCTCCATTAGGAGCTAGCCAGAAAAAAACCACTTGCACTTCTCGACCAACAACCCGAATACTTCATTGTCAGTTACTAAGCTCAAAAAGGAAGTCACTTTTTTTAATTTCACTTAAGAGTTTTAGAGTATCCAAACTCAAAAAACACGACCAATCTACAGAGGTTTCTTTCCTCCTATCCATCATGGAACAAATCTTAGAGGGATGCTGTAGATTAAAGAAATTGTTTATTCAGCTCCCAGAAGAC
Organism: Machaerirhynchus nigripectus; assembly: GCA_013397975.1. Lineage (NCBI taxonomy): Eukaryota > Metazoa > Chordata > Aves > Passeriformes > Dicruridae > Machaerirhynchus > Machaerirhynchus nigripectus. The sequence goes on from VZRQ01000890.1 coordinate 1,142,092, forward strand.
CGCTGCCTCAGGGTGAGATACATTCTGTCCCAGGAAAAAGAATAAGGCAAATTAAGCTCATATGTTTTACAAGCACAGAAGCTGATCAGTGGCAGATTCAGCTTCCTGGTACAGGTATCATGACATTACAGGATAGAAAAGTGTCTCTTCTGGTTAAAGTAGAGAGTGGGAGAGTTTTGTAAGGTGTAAATGTGATAGATGACTGTTTTAATACATGGGAGAGAGGGAACTGTATCTTTGAGACATGTTTCAGGCTTGTGATATAGGAGTCTCAAACATACCAGTGGGCACTTGCCCTGTTGTAGAACAGGACCCAGTGAAGAATGAATATGTTACTGAAAAAAGACAAGGATATATTTGTTTTACTGTGATTTTAAAGAAATTGTACCCATTTCAAGGAGTCAGTTTAGATTATAGTCTCATTTGGAATCTTTCCGCGGGGGGGAGGGGATATTTGGGTGTTGGGTGAAATTTTTTATTTGTTTGTTTGGGGTTTGTTTTGGTTTGGTTTTTGTTTTTTGGTGTTTTTTTTATTTGCAGTTGCCTACTGTTATGTAGCTTTATCTCAAGTAAGGCAACACCTGCATTACTTCTGTTGGAAGGCCATTTCTGGGAAGAATCTAGATGCATAAGATCATGGTGCAAATAGGAGTCTTGTTAGTTACATTGGCATGGATAAAGGAAACCTCATTACACTAACACAGTTAGACCAGGAGAAATTAGAATAGGAGAGTCAAGGCAGGCTGGTGAGGATTTGCCTCAGAAAATAAAATGTGCAGTCCAGTTTATGTGCTATACCCCAATCACTAGCCTTACCTCACCTGTTACACAATGTAACCTAATTTTCCTCTTTCCATGTGCATATTGAGGTATGGGTTTCAAGTACAGTAGAAGTGTCTGCTTGGTGCTGAGGTAACTTCCATAGCAATGAAAGCAAGGCACTGTGATAACGTAAAAGAAGCAATTGCAAGTCAAAATCTGCTACACCATGGAGCTCCAAGCTCTTCAGCATTTCTACTGTGCATTTTGATCGTACTGGGTAGAGTTATGCCAATAGGCAGGAAAGCCTTAACTAGCAACTGATCTTTGAAAGAGCTGGTTTCACAGGGCAGCACTACGGAGGCAACACACAATGCTACACCAGCTTCTTTCTTCTGCAGCCCCTGGCAGTTAAGAGAAGGAAAGCCAAATGCTGTATTCTCATACAACAGCATAAAGATGTATCTCCAGTGACAGCAAGTACCAAACAAAATTTAATCTAATATTTTCACTTCAGTTTCAAGATATATTAAATTGTGTATAAAGTCATTTTTCCTCGGGCAATCAGTAACACAAATAAGAATATTATTAAGCAAACTGGTTAAAATACAGAGACTTTGTAATACAGGCACTTAAATGATATTGTGCTATTATTGCAGGAGCTGCAGATCATCATATTTTACTAGATATAATTCTTGGTTTATTTCAGGGGGTTTTATTTCCTGGTTTGAGTATGAATTCTTGCACATATTGAAAAAAGTTACATAGAATCTGAACCAATGAGTACTCTGGGATCTGGTTGTTGTTTATTTAATTTATCACAGTGTGTACAAGAACGTTCCACATCAATAACATCAGTAACATCAATAACATCAATGACATGCACCAAGTCAGAAAAAACTACAGAGCGTTCAAAATATTCTTACACAGTAGGGTGTGGTGAGTGCTCAAATACTAATAAAGGATATTTACTACTCATAGTAATTTCAGAATCTTAAGAAAATATTATGAGCATGAAAAAGAAATTGCTATGTCCATGATAATTTTTGACAGCATCTGTTGACTGTAGAAGACAGGGGGGAACTTCAAGAATTCACACATTTATTCTCAGGTATTTGTATTGTGTTAGTATCAGTTTGTAAAAAGAACAATGTCATTGTAATGTCACTGAGACTCTAATATTGAATTATATGGTATGGAAGAGCACTCCTTTCCTGAAAGAAGAGTTTTTTCAGAAGGGGCAAAGAAATGGTTTAAGAATTCTGAATTACATGGTTAACAGGTATGGAAAATTCATTAAGTCTATTGTGTTTTGCTGTGAAACATTTATAGAGATAGACCATACATGAGTTACATGGGCTAAAACTGGGGAACATTTTGTTATGACCTACACTTCATTCCTGAAAAAGGAAAATAAAGTGTATTTTTACTCAGAAAAGATTAATTAGAAAAAAAAATTAAAAAGCCCCATATAATTAAATTTTGAAAACTCTTTTTTTTCGTCTTTTAAGATAACTTAGGAGTATTTTACTCAGAATTTGTCTCAGTTATTTAATGCCATGACCTGAGCTAGTAACTAGTCTGAGATCATTGGTTCACTTAAAATTGGATAAGAATTTCTGTCCTTTTTTAAAAATAGTTGGGAATAAAAAAACCTGCATTGTTTTGATATTCATTATCTTCAAAGAGAAAGATTACTGAGCTTATTCTCTCTAGACAGACACAACCTACTTTTTCTGTAGATGTGAAATACATATGCTTAATAATTTTGCATATGAAAGAAACTTCTTATGTTATTTTAATCTTTATTTACAGCTGCTTAATGCCAGGCTGGAGAGTTGAATATACTGCTGAAAATAATCCAATCATGTGTTTTATCACCTTTAAAAAGCATTTTACAAAGTAGCTCTAAATAAAAAACCCCCACATTAGAAAAAAACAGATCCCACTCAGGGTGCTGCACTCAGCTCTGAGGTCCTCAGCGCAGGAAGGATATCAAACTGTCGGAACGAGTCCAGAGGAGGGACACCGAGATGGTTGAATGGATGGAGCACATAGTCCATGAGGAGAGGTTGAGAGGATTGGGATTGGTCAGCCTGGAGAAGTAAAGGCTTTGGAGTGACCTAATTGCATCCTTCCAGTACCTGGAAGGAAGCAAAAGGAGACCTGGAGAAGGATTTTTTACAAGGGCACATAGTAACAGGACAAGATAGGCTTCAAACTGGAAGAGGCTAAGTTTAGATCACATAGCAGGGAGAAATTCTTCACTGTGAGGGTAGTGAGGCATGGGAACAGGTTGCCCAAAGAGGTGTCCCATCCCTGGAAGTGTTCCATATCAGGCTGGGTGAAGCTCTGAGCAACGTTGTCTGGATGTTCTGTTGTCTAGTGGAAAGTGCTCCTGTCCATGACAGGCAGGCTGGAATGGGATGATCTTTAATGTCCTTTCCAAACCAGGCTATTTTATGATTCTGTGATTTCATGAAAATACTTGTTTTCATGTGATTGACAGAGAAGACATTAACATATTTTGTCTATGGAAACATTAACAGTCTAAAGGAAAACTGTTAGGAGAAAACAGATGGAAATTTCATGCAGTCTTAACACTCTCTGCATGTAGTGAAAAAATATATGAAAACAAACTGTATGAACTTTTGGAGCATAATGTAATTAAACCCAGATTAAGATCCAGGCTTAGTATTTCAAATTAAGGTCTTTGTATTCCTGGAAACCTAAGACCCGTTTCTCTGGCCATCAGGGATGCCATTTGAAACCCTCTCCAGGACTGGACTCCAAATTAGGATCTCAGTAATCTAATAGATAATGATTATTGCCAGGTCCCAGTGAGTTCTCAGGGTATCTGCAGCTGGCACACCCTGGTGGCACCCATGCACAGAAGGCCACACCTGCTCAGGAGACATCAGGAGTCATTTTTTTCTGACCACACTGACCTTGTTCCTGGGCACAGCACTGGCAACGATGAGTTTTCTGTACCTTGCAGGAGAGTACAAAGGTAACCTCTTCCTTTTGATGTGTTCCTCTCATAAAGAAAACTGTTATAGGTATTCTTTTTTCGCTCGCTTTTTTCCCCATTTAGGGAATTTTAAAACTTTTTTAAGTGTTTGGTTTTTTGGGTTTATTTTTTTTTGGCTACAATGTGCTTAATCATGAAATTCAGACCACACATATTTTTTTGAACATTAGAGTGGAAGAAATTATTTTACTGTATGAAGTGAGGGTTACCTTCTCTGCCTCTAGACAAGCAAATATCTTTTCAAAGCTATACATGAAAGAAGTTAAGAAAGTTGGCAATTTTTTTTTTTGCTAAAAGTCACCTGATGTCTTCAAAAGACCAGAGATTATTCCAGTTTCAGATATTCAGATATATGTTCTTTTCAGTCTCTAAGCAAACAGCAATGGTTAGGATTGGAGAACTGTGGGAAAGTTAGGATGTGAGAAGGAAGGCTTTTCAGAAACAGTGGAATGCAGGTCTCCAGAGAAGGTCTGTTACTTGCTTCTATCATTCTAGTTTTCCACTATAAAATGTGGATGTTTGAAGGAAGATCCAGTGATTTACGATGAACTTAACAACCTCAAAGGCTGATTATAAGACAAGCAGGTGTTGGAGATTTACATTTTGGTACTCAGAAACAAAAGTTCCAGTGGTGTACCATGGATTTAAAAACATATCCTTTGCAAAGGTGGACTCAGGTGTTCACATCTAACAGAGGAATCAGTTGGTTTACTACTCAAGTGGGTGCTGCAGTAGTCTCAGAATCTGTCAGTGTCCAGGTTTCCAGAACACAGTCCTATCACAAGAGGTCAGTGCTGCTGTCTTCAACAACACCCTTCAGCTAAATGAAGATGTTTAGATGATGGAGAGATACACAGTGTCTTTACATAATTTGTGTAAAAAGCATTTATTGAATATTTCAAACCATTGCTTCCATATATGGTTAACCAGTAGTTTGAAAAGTGCTCTGATGGTTGTTTCTTGCAGCTAGAACTGAGGTAGCTTGAGGAGCTTGTGAAATTTTTATTCTGTGAGCCATTTCAAAACAGAGTGAGGAGTCAATATTTCCTGTGGAATAGCTTTCCTGAAAAATCTTCATACGGATCTTTCAGAATGTGTCACTTCATATGTAAATAGGATATATTTAAGTGAGCATCTAACACAAGAAAATGAAAAATAAGAAGTTTTTTATTTTTATTTTTACCCATAAAGTGCTTTGAAAGGATCAGTCCCTATTGTAAGTTTTGATTCTACTGTAAAACCTGTGAGTAAAGATTTGATCTATCAGCTGTTTAAGCTTTAGTCACCATCATGACAATAAGTTAAGAATCAGTTAACATATTTAAATAGTTCTTTTTTGTGTGTATTTATCACTGCTAGCAGAAAAAAAAAAAAAAGAAGAAGAATACATATGGTTAAATAATAATGATTTCTCAGAGGTTTATTTTCCTGTGATTTATGAGTCTTCCTTTGTTTTGTATACCAAGCCCTCTGCTGTTCTGCAGCTGAAGCTGGAATGCACTTTATACATGAATAATCTTGGGTGTTGTATGAGGTAGGGATTTGGCATGGAGATGAGTGTAATCAGCTTAGTATCAATGTTTTATTACTCTGTCACAAAGAATCACTTTTAACTCTGGATAAGAATGCACAATACTCCAGAGAAGGATCTTTAAGGGGTCACTTTGGGCTTGGTTTAAAGGGTCACTGAACTCAACTAAGCTCAATACAGTCCAAATTGTGTCCTTTGGAAGGCAGGCAGGCCATGGCTGGGAAGGGCCCTCTGTCTCCATGTAGAGACAGGAATGGACTCCATGCTAAATTGCTCCCAAGTAGTGACTGGGAGTGAATAACCATAGCTGCCAAGTTCAGCCTTGGGGACGATAAAATTGTCCCCATAGTTTTTTTCTAATATTGGAAACTTCAGTAGCCCCTATTCACTTATCAGTGCATCTCTCAAGATGTTTGAGCAATTGGAGCAGCTGCTTCCGCTGTTCAAAGGAGGGAGCCAAGGGAGCTTCATTCTGTTTCTTAGGAACTTCAGCTCTGATTGCCAGAGGTGTTTGCAGATGACTAACCCACTGATAATTACTATGGACATTACTGCTTGCCTTGGTTTTAGCTCCACTTGAAAGAGAGCAATTATTTTTGCAGAATGTTTACCCTGGAAGGCCCAAACACATCTAGTTGTTGCATTATATTTTTTCATCTGACTCAGAGAAACTGAGTTTGTGACAAAGTTATTTCCATATTTCTTAATTACCTTATCATTACTGAATAAACCCACCCTATATTTTATGTAAAAAGACTGAATTTGCAGATCACATATCTAATACTTTTTTCTTGATTTCAAGTCAAGTAGTAAAGGAAACAAAGGGTGCTATTTACCTTTATAGTAAGGAGTTCAATGGACATATTATAATCTACTTACAGATTAACTTCTATAGATGTCCTGAGGAATAAACACAGGCTACAATTTGGTTGTTCAGGATAAGGAGACCATCCTACACCGGAACATACCTTCCCAACACTTCCAGTCACAGGATATTCTCCTACATACTGAATTTTGAATGAAGACATTATTCCCAATATACAAATGTAGCTGTTCATCCCTGACTGGTCCCCTGCTATTGAGGAGGACAGTCCTTCTGGCAGCTGGAGAAACAAATTAAAATATCTGTCCCTTAGCAGTAAAAAACCAGTATTTAAAAAGGGGAATGTGCTCAGGAAGTTAGGAGACTGCTTAACGTTGGTGCATTAGACATGTGGGGAAACGAAACCATATTGCAGTAGGAATGATTAGGTCTATACTTGGCTGATACACCTGAGGAACTGCCCACCCACAGGGACTGTGCTGCTGTGCTCTGTAACCAAGCAGCTGCAGGGATACAATGTCTTTATGCAACAGCATTAATGTTTGCCAGTTGCTCCTAGACATATTTCAATGAGACATCCCAGGATCACATTTCTTTTTGACGGCTGTTCAAGTCACCCAAGTCTTTATATTCATCTAATTCCAGCAAGCAAGACCAGAACTTAACATTGTTATTAATTCTTATAGCCATGATCCTATACTCTGTACTGTTACATTTTGTATATTTTTTTTCCTCTAGCAGCAAGTCAGCTAACTCTTACAAGATCAGACTGAAGTCATCTGTGTTGACTTTGTCTCATATTCCCTTTTCTAGACTAAACTACATCTCTAGGTAGTAGCCTCACTCAGGTTTTTGGGTTTGTTTTTTTTTTTGCTGTCATTTATTAAGATGCCCCAGAGTTATGTCATCAATCTGTGTGTTTGTTGATAGACCTAAAAATGACTTTTTGCTTTGGACAAGGTCTGGGGACTTCTGCTCAAACCTTCAATCATCTGTTTCCGAGCTTAGAATTTTCCCCTTCTTCAGTACTTTTGGTTTTTTTCATTGTTACTGATTGCCCACTAGACATCACAGTGGTAAATTCCATAATCTGCCTAGAGAAGATATTACCAAAATACAAAATTTAAAATGTGTGACAGAAGAAGAAAAGTCAAAAGAATTAGTCCAGGAAAGGAAATATAACATTTTTCTAATATCCAAAATTTTGTTATTGAGAAAACAGAGGGTATCTAATTACATATAACAATGAGAGGACTGTAAAAGGCTTTGCAAAAATAAGAGGTTTAGATTTGAGATTAGGAGTCGTTCTAAGTAAGTAGCTATATGCAATGATTTAAGGTTATCTTTGGATGATTGCGGTCGTCTAGTCTTATGCCCTATTGGATAGATGTTATTAGAAATTTTTGATTAATGCTTTGAGTTAGAGATTATTTAGTTAACATAATTTCTAGGGCTCTGTTCTCCTTGTATCTCACATGCAAGTACATTCATTTCTCATTACTGAACCCAACAAAGCCGTCTTCTTTTTCTCCACTGCAATTTCTTTATGGAAAACTCTGGAAAAATAAGTGTTCATTTAACTAGGATTATAACTCAATCTTCTGTACAGAGGCTTTTGTCCTTCAGAAAGCATTTATGTGGAAAGAAGTTAACTCTGCCATGGGCTTAGACATACCTATGGTGTTATAGTCGGAGAGAGCTAGAGCTGTTCCCAAATCCCCCCAAAAGGGTAAATTTCCATTACTCACTATTTATGCAATATCAATGGTGTTGCCAGATGAAGTTTCTACTTTTACCAATTTTTGGTAACAATGACATTAAAAACTTTTTTTTTTGTTTAACACACCATCTGGCATCCTCATCTATCAGTGATGATCCTTGGTAGAAAAATGTATTACTCTTTTGATGAAGTTTGGAAAGCTAATGCATATAAATATCCCAAAGGCAGGTGCCAAGAGTGTGGTGCCAGAATCTTTTCAATAATGCCCAGAGACAGGACAAGGAGCAATGGCCATAAATGCAAGCACACGAACTTCTACCTAAACACAAAGAAAAATTTCTTTATGCTGAGGGTGGCAAAGCACTGGAAGAGGCTGCCCAGGAAGGTCACGGAGTCTCTCTCTCTGGAGACATTCAAAACCCACCTGGATACATTCCTGACTTACCTGCTGTAGGTGACCCTGCCTTGGCAGGGGGTCGGACTGGATGATTTCCAGAGATCCCTTACAACCCTAACAATTCTGTGATTAACAATACAGTGATTCTGTGAAAGATTTATTACCCAACAAGGCTCCTGCTTTGTCTTTGGAGTTAGAATAAGGTTTGGTTCTTATCTTGTTCTTGTTTTTCTCACTTAGGCCAGAATTTGAAAAAGATTTCACCTGCACTGCCAATCTCTCCAGGCCTGCCACATTCTACCTCTTCTCTGTCACTGATTTTTACTCACCTCTGGGAAAGAAAAATAAAAAAAGAGGAGATCATAATTTCTGAATATAATTGTGATTTCTTGAAATGTCTGTTAACAAGAACATTGCCTGTCAATAAGTAAGTCGTTCAGTCCTGCCCATGGTCTACAGCTTTTTGTCCCTAATCGCTAGTTTGCAGCTTGAAAATATGGTGGAATTGAAAGTAAACGTTTTTTGTTTGTTTATTTTTTACTTTTCCACCTTTTACAAATGTCAAATTGTACAAAACTAAAAGAAACTGTTTTAAAGCAAAAATACATACTTTATAATCCTGCTACCTGGTGGACTTTACGGGTTTTTTTCTATTTAAAAATACCTGTGTTTGTTCTGTGTGCAATGAGATCCTAATTTTGTGCTCTGTACGTTTCCTTTGTTCTTCTTGAAGAAGACTAAGACAGGTCTGGTATTGGTGTTACCTTTCCTGAGCTTTTTAACTGGAACAAGGCTTTTTCCCTCCAAAGTATGCCATGACCAGTGGGCTGAAGATTTGTACTTTATGAACAGATTCAAATAATTCAGCTAAAAGAAAAGGTGCAGAACAATGTCAGGACACCCTGTGGTTGAAACACTCCTGAGAAAGCTGGAGATATAGATTTTGGTCCTTCCCAGGAGAGGGGGTGAGGTGGACCTCCAGTGTCACAGGTCTGATGGAGAATAGGGCAGGAAGGAGAGCCCTGCTCCATGAGATTTCACCTGGCCCAGTGTGCTGCAAGAGTCCCAGTGGGGTTACCATCCCAGAAAGAAGGCAGTGGGTGGCTTTTCCCTATTGAGCAGAGCCAACCTAGTGCTAAAAGTGTCAGAGCCTTGAGTATGTGCAAAAAGCTGTAATTTTTCAAAAAATTTAACAGGTTGAGTGCTTGCAGTGTTAAGCAGAAGCTTTTGGAAGTATGAACCTGAGCACCCAGAAGGCATCTGGCTAGGATTGAATTCAACAGATGATCAGAAATGCTAAAACCTGACCTTTTAGGATGGTGTCTGTGAAAGTTTTGTGCCACTTACCTCCCACCTACTAGTTTGCAAACAGTTCCCCTCTCAGTCTCATTGACAATGTGTTGGGTGTTATGTCAGATAACCTGAGCAGATCAAACTAAAAGTGCTTTGGCGTGTTGCCATTCAAATTTGTTGGTGTTAGTGTGACAGTAATATCCTGTTATGTCAGGCTAGAATTCTGACAGAAGTCCCATCAGCTAAATTTTTATGAAAACCGAAAAAGCTTAAGAGATTTCCATAGTAAAATTAGAAGAATTTTTGCAACTGGAGTGGACAAATTCTTTTTTTTTTTTTTTTTTTACAGATAGCTCTTTTTGAAATTCCATTCTTAGGAAAAGACAAAAAGGTCTGTTCTATTGACTCAGTAACTTTAAATGTCACCCAAATGTAATTTTTAAATTAGATGAGAGCACTTTCCCAACTGAAATGAGTGACTCTAATGATGTAAATCCCTTTGAATATATGAGTGTCTTCACTTAGAATTCAATATAACAATGGTGTAAAAAAATAAATGTGTTTAAACTTATTCTATGATGAAGAAAGCATATATTGGCATATGGAAAGATAAAATGTCAGCACTCTTTCTTCGGGGACCTTTCTTTTTTTATTTTAGTTGTCACTCAGGGTGATAGAGCATGTGTCTATCAATACAAATTGAGCTCCATGATAAAATATTGTTTGTGAAGGAATCATTTTGTTGCTTTTCTCTAGAAGATTTAATGAAAACGGAGGTGGTGACAAACTATTGTTTATTCAGGAAAAGTGAACCTTTTATGAGGAATAAATAAGAAAGGTGAATTACTGCTTTTAACTAAGAAACGGGGTAAGAAATCCTAGAAAACAAAGGTTGTAGAGTGTAAGGCTGCAAGTCAGATGAGATGACGTATGTTTTCATAGATGAGACATTGTGGAGTTGTAGTTCAGACAGGAGTTCAAACCATACGCTTCATTTACTTGAAGAAAAAGACTTGCTAGGGCTAGTAAGTACACAGGATTCAATTCTGCTATGTTAATGAAGTTAGAGCAAGCAAGGGCCTAGAGAAGTCTGAGTTTACTGTGAGTCATGTACTCGATATGCTGTATACATGTAGTTAGTAATGACTATGCATATTAGTGAGATGACTTTTCATTGCTCTTCCTAAAAATGACATTATATCATTTCCACTGTTCATAATTTCAAAACTTAATAAAACACAAATTTTTTTAGTATTAACTTTGAGCAATTAATAAATTTAGTGAGTTTATAACTTGTTTGGTTTATTCAAATACATTTTCCTGTAATAACCAGAACTGATTTTTTCCCAGGGGAATGCTGTTAACTAAAGAAATTACTTAAACTTCATTACATTGTTGAATACTGAGCACTCATAACATAAAGAATAAATCTCAGCCAACAGTCTTCCAAATCTGACATTAATGACACTATCCAGCACTAGGAGGACATCCTAATATGCAGTTTTCTAAGACAGATAATTCTAAGAATAATTTCACACATGCCTGTGAACCCTTGTTTTGTGGCACTTAAAATAAAACATCCTTGCATGAGAATTGCAGAAGACAGGCCAATTCTGAGAAGCATTATCCAAACCAGAACTTTAGAAAATGCTTGCAAGTGTAAACAAGCAAGGGAAATATATACTGGAGTCAAACCCTCAACAACCATAAAAAAATACAACAATTTGTTACTAAATTATTTCTTTCTGCAGGCTCTTATAATTAGGAAGAATGTGAGAAAATGTTATCTTTCTGTATTTATCTATCTATCTATCTCAAGGTCTCTGGAAAACTTCTTGCAGGTAGTTAGAGAGACAAAAATGTGTCTAAGAAGGAAATGAAATTTCATAAACCAAACTGTGATAAACAAGTAGTTGAAACCAAATCTGATTTATGTATCTAAACTGGCTCAACAGAATATATAAATTTAAAAGGATTCCACCAGCTTTTCTGGTGTTACAAGGTTTTCTTCCAACACACAATTAAAGGTATGACAGTTATGCAACTTCAGAAGACAAAAATTTCAGAAAATAAGCAAAGATAAAAAGAGTAACACAGCACATATGAAAACTCACACTTTTGAATTCTGAATTATCTTTTTAACATGATAGGGTTTTTTTATATGTATTACTGACATATATGATACTTCCAAAGTCTCTCGAAAGAACTCCCTCCCCGGCCTATTTTACTGAGACAGTGATATTATTTATGCAGTGTCAAAAAACTGTGGAAGCCTATACTCCTTACAAGCAATTTAAGTGTTAACTCACTATGGTTAGTAGATATATTAGTCCTTAAGACTAGGAAAAAAAGACATTACTGGGCAAGTAACTGGACAAGGGTGTGAAAAATGGGGGAGGCAAGAAAGGATTTAATAGAAGCAGATCCACAGCTGTTAGGGCTGGACAACGGACAAACCTTTAAAACATTAAGGAAAGAAAAATAAACATAGGTAAGTACATAATCATAGCACATGTCAGCCGGCACATGTGAAATTCTGTAATTAGGTCAGATTTAGATCTCAGCATTGTTAGGGACCAAGAAATGCTGCTTTTCCATGCTTTGAGAAAATACTTGGGTAGATCAGAGGTCTTAGATGCTGTCACCAGAGGTAATGTGATTTTTAGGTCTAATGTTGTATTTTAGTTTAAGTCATACCACAAAGAAATAAAACACATATAGCCAACAATGAAAAGAGGAAGCAGTATACAGCATAATGATGCTGTACAGGACACCATACGCTGTGAAGTGTTTGTTATATTTGTCTGCTCTCCTGGAAGTATATGTTCAAAATAATTTAATCTGAATGAAACAGGTCAAAGTGGAATGACAGAAGCTTGACTAGAGGCTGAGTCGCTCATTTCCTGACACCATGCAATATGCTATTATCATTCTGCACTGGAATTAAACAAAGCCCTTTACAATGAGTTCTCAAAAGCAGACTGTGTCAAAATGTCTCTCTACAGATCAAAACAAGCACTTAGGAGAAATGTAACAGGTTCATTATATAATCTGGCTTCTTCNTAATATAAACAATAGTTCCATGGAAGTGCTGCATGCAGTTTGAAAAATACCAAGGCAAGGTGTAGGTAAAAAAATCTGTCTGTGAACATCAACACACTGGAATCTTCTGAAAAGATTGTCCAGGTGCTGATGACTGGTATTCTGACATTTTTCTGCTTGAAAAGAAAAAAGACCCTTTACAATCAAATGTATATATTTAAATACTTCTGGCTTTCATCAAAGTGTCTGTTTCTAGGGATAATAGTTATAAGGCGAAATATTTTTCTCTAGGCTAACCTAAAATAACTTCACTCACGTGGGCTCTGCTTAATGCATCACAAGTAAAATAGCACGATTTTAAAATGTGTACAAAAATTTTAGCCTAAAAATTGTGTACAGTCACACTTTAAGCATAGGATAGATATTCTCATGTGCCCGAGATCTTCAAAGGCAACCGTATAGTTGTACCTTTGAAAGATCAGGCCTCAACTTTTTAAATGCTCTATATGTGTTCCCCCAATGCAGGCAGGAGACATGCAAGGCACCAAACACAGCAGCTGAATTTCAGGATATTATATGGGGGAGTTTTCCAACCCCTAAGCAGTAGATATACTTCAAATGTTCACTGAGGGTATCAGTCATGGTGTATAGCAGTAAAACCACTGAGCTGTCAGGATTAATGAAAACTACAGGGTTTTTTTTCTGATAGAAAAGACAATATATAGCCTGTAACACTTGGTTCATTACAGCTCTTTAACTTCCCTTCTTCACAGAATGAAGTGAAACAGCAGGCAGTGCTGTTGCAGAATTTAAGGCTGCTATGTCATTCAATTATTGTCTCATAAATCAACAGTCCAGGGCAAGCAATGACTGTTGGATTCTACCAGCTGGAAAACAGCAGACGTTTTTCTTGCCAAAGAAGTTTTTCTGTCACAAGCACCATGAGATTGACTTTTTACCCTGCTCTTTGCCATATAACCAGCTGGTATTATTGAATCTTGGCCCTTATGACAGCAATCTTCTCACAGCAAGTTGAACACCAAAAATGTCTAGAGAACCCTTAACACTGTCTATACTCTAAAAATCCTTGGTTTTTAATGTTTACTCTGTTGCTGTAATCAAATCAATAAAACATTTTAAGGAATATTTGACTTAGTACAATTTAATAAAGATAGTAATTAATTAATTTCTTTACATTATTGACACACCATGAAATATCTAGATTTTTATTTCTGCTGATATGAAATATTGATTATTAGACATGATTAATTACCCCAGCTCCATTGAAACGGCAGGCAGCTTTTTAAAGCTCTTCATGAGTAGTAAAAGTTTTGCAGTTGAAATTATGTTCTGCTAATGAAGACAATTAACAGAAACTTTTTATACTCAAAGGGAACCTTCCAGTAAAAAATATGCTGAAAATAATTAAGATGGTGGAATTTATTTGATCAAAAATTCATCAGTTCATCCAGCATACATTTGAAAGCAAGTACACACTTGAAGTAAATTAATTGGGATTTTCAATTTATTCTTATAATTTATCCTGGTTTTGATGAGGAAAGTTATGAAGAACGTAAATACTTACCAATGTTAAAAGCTGTTCTATTAAAAATGTCTCAGCAATATTTCATTAAGTATATAAAAATTATTCCTACACAGTGTTGCTTTAGCTCATTTTCCAGTGGGTCTCTCTGCCTGCTGAAGCCTGTGCAGCACCCAGTTCCCATGCCGAGCCTCAGGAATGTAGTGATGAATGCAGTTGTGCTGGGTTAATGATTAGACTCGATGATCTTAGACGTCTGTTCCAACATAAATGATTCTATGATTCTATAAGCTTAAAAGAATATAATAAAAGAAATAAAAGACTACCTGAAGTCATATTTTGTATGTAGGCATTAACGCTTTTTGAAAGAGTCAGTTTTCTCTTGGAGTAACATGCATGAACTTTGTGACACTGTGGGAAAAACAAATCAAATAGTGTAAAACTAGCAAAACTAAAATGTGGAGTTTATTGACCCAGTAAGAAAATCTTGATTTCAAACTCCACACTGCGACTAAATGGCAGTTTCTTCTTCAGTGGGCATTAAGGTTTCTTCCAGAAGAAATTTCGGTTTAGCAGTTCAAATTTTACCTTTGATCTTTCCCTGAATAGCCTTGACCTAGAAAAAAGAGGAATGTGGATACCCCGAGTCTTGTCAGGACACTTGAAGTATATGAGGTTTTGCTGTTCTCTCCTGAGAGTCCAGAATCTTTTAGGGATGCACTAAGCTGGAGGATGAAACTGTTCACGGCAAAGGGGCTGAATGCAGTGAATGTTTTGAAGCCTGCCAACACCCTTATTGAGCAGATTACCCCTAATATGCATCAAAATGGTGCTTGTCTTTTATCTACTCATTCCAGTTTACAGAAGAGATAGTGTCTTTGTTAGGGGGATGAGTAGTTGTAAAGCACAAATCATGCAGTACACAGACTAAAGGATTTCCACGCTACTCTGTCAGTGACCAACAAACGATGAAGAAATATTGGTAGAAATGGCTAGTTGCTAACAGCCACAACCTTCCATTTGTATAAAGCAGAGAACCTCCTCAAAATAAGTATGACTATTAGGAGAGAGAATTTAAAGCTGCTTATCATGATGTCTTGCCCTACTAAACTGCTTTACTTCATCCAATTTAAAAGAAACAGAACAGACAGGAAAGTGTAGTTGTGGGTCAAAGACTGATGGGCTTCATCCAGGCCAGGAAAACCAACCATGCCAAGAAAAGTCTTCCAGTGCAGGGACTCAATGTCTTGTACAGTAAAATTGCTGTAATGGTCTGTGCTATTACTTTGATTTATTTCACCTAGGATTTTTGTGCAGAAATTAGAACTACAAGAGTAGTTCCATCCAAAAGGAAGACTACCTGAAGTCAGAGTGGTTTGAAGGTCTTCTTAGACTAAGTCACATGGAGTAGGCACATGCTTTGATCTCAGTGGCAGAGAGTGACATTGCTGGGCATGCTTAGTGTAGAGACACCTCTAACAGACAATTCCTTGATGACTACTGCGAAAAGTTTACCTTAGAAATCAGAGGGAGTATTTGAGGCTGTAATTTTAGATATCTGTGAAGTCCTTTCTTTCTTTAAAATGGGCAGAAAATTTTTCAGTGCTTGAATCATGAACTGAGAGAACAACATTTTGGAATAACAGTTGGAAAATTTCTACTAGGTAGCTCTCTAGTAAAAAAATACTATATAAATTATAAATAAATAGTAGAGTGTTATGTTTCTTCAGTCATGATACAATAATGCTTTTGAGAGCTGCCAAAATTATGACTGCAAATTAGTTTCTTAGTCTTATTCACTTTTTTTTTTTTACATTTAAATGTTGTGGCTTTTCCAGTGTAATTAGCTTACCACAGAGTTCTTCTCTCAACAAGAAGAGCTACCCTGCAGTCCTTTGCCCAGGAACATGGGCAAAGGAACATTCTTTACTTGTAAACCTGAAGAATGTAACAGTAAGGCTTTCTTATTAAATTCCTGGTTAGTTTGCATTTGTGTATAGTCTGTGTATTGTGCATATATCTCAATTTCAAAGAATATGCCTGTTCCCAAATAAATTCATAATTCAACCCTGGTTGAGTGGTAACAGATGTTTTTGCTGATTATCATATTGCTTTACTTTCAGAAGATCAGCTCTTCATAAATGCTCAGTTGTACTATTGCTCATAAGGCCGTGTTTTCTTCAAAGAACTTATTAATTTAGTAATCACTTTATGATTAAGAAAAATGTCTATAATTACTGAAATTAAAAAAAAAGCTTGCAAGAGGTTACATCTTGTAGATGTTAAGAACTGCTGTTCTTAAAAAGATACCTGAGAGATCTTTTTCAACCTGAGTCTCCAACTGAGCACAAAATTTTCATAATTTATGGATTGTTACCAACTATTTTGTTGCAAGCTTCTTTTCCTTCTCTTTCCCGGCCACTGCTTTAACCATCCCCTGTAAGACCATTGCTGCTGTGGTCTTTAGTACTGTTTTTGCATAACAGAAGAGCAGGACAAGGTGTTTGTGCTTTATGTAAGGAGGACGGGGTGTTGATAAAGGCATCAGTGAAAGCACCTGTCACTACTCAGGCACTAGCAGATTGTGCACAGAGGCTGCCACGTACCTTAAACCCTCAGGCACATATCAGAGAGACTTCCCCGAGTGCCTCACACCCAGACTGGTGAGGTGCACTTGTGCCAGCAGTGTGCAGGGACTGGAAGCCTTCTGCCAGGGGTCCTGCTGCCCAGCAAGACAAACAGGCACTGAGTGTTGATTGAGCCTGCTGGCTTAGAACTGGAGAAAAACGTCTTTGAAAATCTGAATGGGTGAGGTGCTGAAGGCTCCTGGAATAGGTGCTACTTATCAATTACTGTTTGCAAGAAAGAACTGAGCGAGATTAAGGGCAGAATTACAACAGCCTGTGATTTTGTGTTGCACAGTGATTTTGAGGAAGCCAGGGGCTGTGCTTCCTTATAGACAGCAAAGTGATGAGACACCCCAACTCCAGCTGCCCTCTCTCCTCCCATAAAATGTGTATGATGGATGTGAAGCTTTAAGGGAGAATTTAGATATATCCAGCAAGCTCACATACATAGGCTATCTGAAATGTTCCAGAAATTTACGGAGTTGGCTTAAGAAAAGATGGCCTACACAAACTTTGGATTAAAGACTATTGTGTTCTTGGCAGTTTCACTGGAACTGGTTTTATTTCTCCTTAATTAACCACTGCTATTTCTCAGGCCTTCTAAAACAAGAAGGAACTTATACTTTTCCAGGGACGAGAAGCAATTTATGTGAGATCGTTTTTTTTCACTGAGTACGAACCATTTATTTATTTATTGACAATGTAAAACAGTATACTAAGGATGAAACATTTTCTGGAATTTTTTTCTGGATTAGAAATTGCACTGTCTTTCTTTAAGGAGAAATATCTTTACTGGGTTTAACACGGAAAATTCCGAAGTGTTTTTATTGCATCTGGGGAGAAAATATGCCAGACATAGTATATACAGAACTTTCAAAAACTTGAAGGATTTATTTCTAATTTATAACACTTGACTTTACAGCACAAGTTATTCTATTGTGTTGTTATGGTAACATTAACTGGGTTGCCCATAAAATTGTATTCCCTGCTAAAGCAGTGGCATTAATTTATCACATTGGACATACTGAGAAATTTCTATTTACACATTTACCATAACTATTTTGGCTCTTAATTTGAATAGCATCTGATTTGCAGAGCAAGAAATTTGTATCAAAGGGAATATACACACTGTTGATATTACTGGTTTTTGTATCCTTTATGGAGACATATTTTCCTGTAAAACAAATTCTCGCTAGGTTAGAAATGTACATAGCATATGTCTACACAGGCCTTGTCTCAGAGAAATTTTGAATGAGGAAAATTTAAACATGACAGAACTCTCCCCTACATTTAATCACTATGCCTTGCAAGTCACTGTTGGTGGATGAAAGCCAAATAAGCATAATTTTTGAAGTTTTCTGAGGGGTTTGATCACAAGGCCACCATTTTGAAAACAGGAACATCTTTGTCCTTATGGCAGCTGTCTATAAAAATCAGAAAGGATTTGCTCATTGTTAATACGGATGTCCTTGACACCATACTCCACAATTTTAACTGCACAGGAAAGCTAATTAGCTGGAAATGTGTCCTGTTGCTAGCAAAGTATTTTCATCTGAGTATTTTTGCATTTACATGAATTTTAAAATACAATTCTGTTAAGATTTTTCTATTAAGAAAACATTGTGTTCTAAATATTTTTATAACCATTTAAAAAATTGTCCTGTTCTAATACAAGCAAATGTTCAAAATCTCACTCTTCAGTGTTAGGTGGAAAGAAAATAAAGCAGAAAATACTGGCAAGTACTGATAATTATATCTGTTTCCCAGCCAGGGCATCTGTTTTTTTGGCAGACATCCTTGGCAGATCTATTATACCAGAGTCTTTGAGTTCCTTTTCCTGAGAATTTTGTTTGGCCTCTTTTGCAAAGTGGAAAATGGACACTGATGTTCCTACTGCGTATGATATTTGGGAATCCAATTTTGCCTGAGACCTTCAAGGGAAAGCTCTATAAGTAGGGCCAGTTAAAGGATTACATCATACTATTTCTTGGGAAATTGTTGTTGACCACATCATTGCATGTGGAAGGTATCTGCTGTCTAAATATTATTTGAATTATACTTAAACAAAAAAATTAAGGACAAGCTAGACACAGAATTTCTGGTTTGGGAGGGATCTTTTTTTTAAAACAAAAACCAAAAAGATATCTATAAGGAAGGCAAGCAGCACTTACTGATTAGCCCTTTTTATAACAGCTGTTCTGTAACTGAATACTCCTGCTTGGGTACTTTGCAACCTGCTTTAGAGCAAATAATGTATTTGACCTGTAAATTGTTCACATTGTTCTAATCATAGTCTATTCATCTACTCATAAAACATGACTGCACTGATACTGTGACTTGTATTAGTCATGTCTTGCCCCTCAGGCTGCCCTCAAGACAACTTATCATGAAAAAAAGTCATATTCAAAATGTAGAACTCTTGACTACAGTCCTCCTGAAATTTCTTTGCTCATAAATTTCTCAGTGAAATGTTTTTATGAATTAATTTCATACAAATGATTAGAAAGAAATCCTCAGTATTTGGTGTTCAAGGTGTATTATTTACTTATTTTAGTGTGTAGTCTGTTCAATAGGTGTATGTTTTGGTGTAATTAGGAGCAGTTCTGGCAGCAGAGCGTTTGCTTAAGTTGGAGAAATGTGAAAATTTTTGGAATTATAACATAAAACATGGCAAGAAGCTGAGGAAATCTTATCTCTTTTCCCATCTTTTACAGTAAAAATGAGAAGCATAACTTTTCAGAAGCTGCTGAGTTGAGAGCCAGGACTCAAAGCCAAAGCCCAGGATTAGGTTCAGCTTCTTCTTGAAATTGGATCCCTTTACAGGCGCTGCAAGGGAACACTTAAAAAGCACAGGAACACAGAGCACTTGAAGATCCTGACTATTATTTTCCTGTATTTAATCTAGAACACCATAACTAAGTATAGCTATATTTCCCTCAGCTAAAAGTAACAAGGATTGGTGGTTGTTAAGTATTTTAGTAATTTTTATTATATGACTGTAATGTTTCAGGTTCATTGCCAAATATTTTGTGCAGCTTTCTGAGTGTTTTTTGTAATTTTATAATATTTTGAATATAGCTGTCCATATTTGCTCAGGAAAAAAAAAGGTTACTTCATAACCATTTTCTGAAAAGTCCTTATCCGAAGGTCCACAGATCTGTAAATGGAGATGCCAAGGAATTGAAAGTCTTGTTCACTAAGCAACTTCAGAGATGAGTTTTTCATGATTCTCCCAGTTCTGGCAATGTTTGCCACCAGTTATGTGGCTTTTCATATGTCAAAATAGGAAATGATGAAGAATAGAGAAGTTGTTACCCTGACAGTCTGTCTTTAAGTACCAAGATTATTTTGTCTAGAGAAAAGACTCTCAAAATAACCTGCCCCACAGAAAACTATGAATTTTCTTACCCTGTTTTCTGAGTTCACTGTAGAACTCGATATCAAAATGCCTGCAATGTGTCTGACCAGAGGTCTGTCTTGCATAATATCTTGTCTTTGGTACTAGCATTCTTCTAGGAGATGCTGACGGGATGAAGCTATTATTTTATCTGTTACCTTTTCCTAGAGTCTGACAACCCATTGAAGAGAAGCCAGAATTTGCAGTATTAATAATCTCTTTTCTTTCATTAATTTACTAGCTCCTTTTTAATCCCATCTATCATTTTGACATCTGCTAATCCTAATGACCTCTGTTAATGCATTTTGCAAAGAAATACTCATCTTGTTTAAACTTGTCAAATGCTTTCACCTAATACACATTACTCACTTTCCATCCATTCAGGACTTCATACAGCACTACTATATCCCACAATTGTTGCTTTTCCAGAAAACTCTAGAGACTTCTTCTTTTGTAGATACCAAGTTATGTTTTGTTCATTTTTTGGTGCCTTTCTTAATCTTACAAGACCTTCTTTAAAAAGAAAGAGAGAAGAGAAAAGCCCAACCAGAAATCTATTGCTTTTAATTAATTTAGATGGTTTCTCTTATCCTTTGCCAACTTTGTTTCCTTGAAAGTTTTTGGGGAAGGATTTTGGAAGCCTATGGTGTTGAATGGGTCATAGTTTCTTACATGTCTGCAAATTCCACAAAATTTTATAACAGACTGGAGACACAAATGAGAGATAAGAAAACCATCTCCCTCTGCTATATTTTCATGGGTTTGTTCATTAATTATCCTTTTTCCCATCATTTGAAGAAGCCTGGGTGGTCTGTAAATCAAACTTACTCAAGTGCAGTTTCTTATGGAGCCCTTTATAGAAAGTATTATATTTTCTGACTTCTTTTACTCACATGCTGATATATATACACATGACAAAGAGGTTACATAGTACAGATTATAAAATGGTAATTTTGGATTAGATTTTGTTGGAAGTTTTAGGCAAATATGATTTGGTCTTGGCAGTTTGTTGCTATTCTCTTTGCCAATGTGTTCTAAAGCCTTTTCTAATGACGCTTATGTTTGAGATGGTACTTTTGACTTATCCTGAATAAGAACTGGCTTTGTCTGGAAAGATCCTTTAGTTCTTCAATAGGGAATACTGATCCAAAGAGCTCATTTTGGTTTTCTGCTTTCTGCTTAGCACCACTGAATGGTCTTTTTATGTCACAATTAAAAATTTACCTCTCTCACTTAGAGCCAGCCTCCTAGCAATGTAAGTATTTAAAAATATGCTTTTAGTACATTTTATGAGTTTAGAAAATTGATCATTGCAGTCTCTTTTGTCCTGTTTTACTAATCTTATGCAAATAACCTGGAAAAGATTCTTAATCCTCCTCTATTTCCCTTAGGTGGACACAGTCTCTACTTTCTGAAAAAATCTTTTATTGTTTTAATAACTGCCTTTAGCCTATTGTATAGACCTTTTCATGCATTGTATGTGTTCACTTTGAGTATGTAGACAATGCCTTGGTGACCTGTAAGCATTATACTCTCATACTGGTCATTATTTAGTTTTTCACAATGTTTCCCTTTTTTAAAAATTTAATATTCCTTGCAGGAATTATGATACCTACTTTGTCTTTTATTCAGTACAATCATGCTTCTAGTTATGTTGACCTGATTTTAATATAATTGTAAGTATTACCAAAAGAACATGCTCATATTTTATTGCTGCCATTGTGGGCCAGCTGAACCATTTTCCCATGGGCATTCAACCACTATGATTTGCATCCTTTCAGTCATCTCAGATAAGTAAGGTTGCATATAGATTTTCAGGTACTTTTCAAGAAGGATTTTCATGGAGACAGAACTCTGCAAAACCTAGTGGTTACTCTCAGCCTCTGTCAAAAACCTGCTTCCATTGAGGGGTAAGGCAGCACTACCTTCTGAGTTTCAGCACTGTGTAAGTGTGGGTTAGATGAGTTGACAGAGAGGGGGATTGAAAGCTGGCTGAATGGCAGAGCTCACAGGGTTGTGATCAGCAGTGCCAAATCTACCTGGAGGCCTATCATCATTCCCCAGGGGTGAGTACTAGGTCCAGTCTTGCTCAAATTATTACTGAATGACATGGATGAATACACAAGAGTGTAACCTCCACAAGTTTGCTGGTAATACAAGACTGGGACGAGTGGCTGATATACCAGAAAGCTATGCTGCCATTTGGGGGGACCTGGACAGCTGGAGAGTTTGGCAGGGAGGAACCTGATGAAGTTCAGCAAAAGCAATTGTAGTGTCCTGCATCTAACTGGAATGACCCTTGGCACCAGTACAGATTAAGGGTTGACCTGCTAAGAAGCAGCTCTGCAGAGAAGGACCTGGGGGTTCTGGTAGACACCAAGATGTCCATGAGCCAGCAGTGTGTCCTGGTGGCCAAGAGGGCCAATGGCATCCTGCTGCATTAGGAAGAGCATTGCCAGCAGATCAAGGGAGGTGATCCTTCCCCTCTACTCAGCCCCGGTGAGGCCAGTTTTGGAGTGCTGTATCCAGTGTCGGGATCCTCAGCACATGAGAGATATGGAGCTCTTTGGGTGGGTCTAGTGGAGGGGAACAAAGATGATTAAGGGACTGGAGTATCTCTCCTCTTAGGAAAGGCTGAGGGAGCTGGACCTGTTTAGCCTGGAGAAGAGATAACTGAGGCGGATCTTAGAAATGCTTACAAATATCTTAAGGGCAGGTGTCAAGAGGATGGCAACCATTCCTTTTCAGTGGTGCCCAGCAACAGGAAAAGGGGCAACAGGCACAAACAGAAATGTCTGAATATGAGGTAGAAGTTTTTTACTTTGAGGGTGACGAAACACTGGAACAGGCTGCCCAGAAAGGTTGTGGGCTCTCTTCTGGAGATAATCAAGACCCACCGGGACCCAATTCTGTGCAACCTTCTACAGGGGTTCAGCAGGGAGGTTGAACTACATGAAATCCAGAGGTCCCTTCCAACCCCAGCCATTCTGTGATTCTGTGATTCTTCTGCAAGCAAATTATATTTCACTGGAAATGAATAAAACTTCAGGCTCACTGGATGATAAATTGTCTGTAAAAGGTCAGCATTCTCTACTTTGGCACAAATGGAGATCATCTCCTCCAGCAACAACAGTCTCTCTGCATGCATCTGTTAACTGGGCGGGAAACTTTGATGTGGATTCTAATACTCAATTTTAGGGATGAAGCAGACTCCTACGAAAAAGATAATTTAGTTCTTGGCCCTACAATGAATGACAATTTGCCAAAGAG
Organism: Machaerirhynchus nigripectus; assembly: GCA_013397975.1. Taxonomy (NCBI): domain Eukaryota; kingdom Metazoa; phylum Chordata; class Aves; order Passeriformes; family Dicruridae; genus Machaerirhynchus; species Machaerirhynchus nigripectus. The sequence continues at coordinate 1,165,525 of VZRQ01000890.1, forward strand.
TTTATATGAGAACAGTAGTGCAATAGTGTCCAGAAACTGAGAAAAATAGGGTCCAGAAAACAAACCTTGTTTTTAGAACACTTGCAACATGGAAATACCTGAAGTAGCACTTCGTGTGATCAAACTTGTATTAAAAGAACAGAAAAAAAAAAATCTAGGATAGGCCTGTATGGACAATAGTTTTCTTAGGCCTTTTCTAGAATGAGAAAGACCTGGAATTGGAAAAGGATGTCCACAGTAGGAGAGTTTACATTTATTTAATAGCCAATTCAGAAACCAACAAGGTAAAGGTTTTACAGGGCTTAGAGAATTCTGCACTCTTCTCTAGGTCTGCAAAATTCTTTGAGTGGCAGAATGACTGGTGGACAGTTTGTCCAGTCTGGTCCATGCTACAGGACCAAGCAGTGTCTGGCTTCAATATAGGAAAGCAGTTTCAGATCCATAGGAGTGGCACTGCATTTACAGTAGTACTGGGATTTTTCTTTATTTAGCTCAACAAATTCTTGATAGTTCTTGGTGCTTGGGAATTACAATTTCTTTGGTAGGTTGGCAGCATGAGTTCAGCTGAGAAAAGCATGACACTGGCATGATATAAGCTCTATGCAAACTTCCTAGGTAGAAGTGGCTTCTGAAAGTAGGTCAGAGTGCAAAATTAATGCATCGATCCAGGTAATTGCCCAGGTAATTAGCTGCTAGTTTACAGACGATCTGTTTGCAAAAGAGATGACCTTACTTGCCTTGAACATTGTCAGAGAATAATCCCTGTTTAGGATCACTTTATACTATTTGCAACTCCACTTCAAGCATTTGGTGAGCATTAGAGCTTATGTGGACTATTTCTCTTTGTCAGGAGGAAATCTTGGATTTCTATACTTATTCTCACAAAATGTAATTAAAATGATAATATCTTACCAGAGAATATAACAATTTACTAGCTCTTCTCCTGGAAGTACGGAAATTGTTGATCTTATCAAAGGACATGTCGGAACTTACTAAGCAGGTAGCCCAGAGAATTTTTTCAGTTCACTCTTAGAGGGGCTGGAAGATAACAGTGTCTTTACCTCCTCTAAAGGAAGCAAAAGTCTTGCACATCAGGAAAGAACCCACTGTATTCATTACCATGTGGTCTGTGCCACAGGGATTACCTTCCCTGCTCAATAAACACAAATTAGGTATTTCTTATTTCTACAGTTGAGAAAGAGCTGTATTGAAAATAATCAAGGTCCGCAATACAAAGGACATTATTCATCTAAGACAACAGTGGAAAAAAAAATCCTGGCCAGTCCCCAACCCAAAAAGCTGCTCTACTGATATTACAATGGAGTATGTGAGGTTATAAATTGTGGTCACCAATTTGTCAGATAAAACTGAGTAGCATAAAATGAGTTGAAATAGACTGGAGATATGCAGTAGAGAATTGTCTTGATATTGGGAAATCGGTTTACAGCTTGCAGAGCTGAGATACCAACCCTTAATTTGTCAGTGCTGGACAATGCCAGAGGCAAGATCGTGGGAGAAGTTTGCACTCCAGCAATTCTCTGCTCTGCCTCAGCAATGGCAGAGTTCAGGATAAAGCCTTGCAAACCTTATATTGATAATATCAGAGAATAAAAAACAGATAAAATTAGTTTGATTTACTAATTTATGACAGGTATTTAGCATCTGAAGATAAAGGGAGTTAATCCACAGATATCTTTAACATACCTCTTTTAACATTTTGAGCAAGTGAAGGCTAAATATCCCTTTTCCAAAGCATTTGATAGAGTTCTAGACTTTTATTTTTGTTTCATCCATTGCTTGGCAGAGTCACTGATTATTCTCATGATTATTCTGCTATATTTTTGTTCAAGAAGGACAATGAATTAAAAAAGAAAATATAAGGGTAGGAAAATCCCCTCTTTATTTGGTTATTACTCCTTACCTATAGCTGCTGATAATAGATCCAGCTATCTCATCCTAAGGGTAGCTTTCTATATGACAGCTCTAAGAAAATAAAATGTTTTCCTTGTTCCTAAAAGATATGTTCCTTTGATTCCAAATGTTTTCAAAGAAACAAACCAAAATGAAATCTATAAGCAAAGTAATTTCAAAATGAACAGTTAATGTGTTTTTATTAAAGACATACTCAAAAGCAAATAAACATTTCTTTTATTGTTGTTGTTCTCCTTTTGTCTGGAACTCAATCTTGCATATTTTTATGAAAAAAAAAATGAATTACAGAAACTTTTTAATTTCACTCATTCAAATATCACTTCTGTTCATCCTGGTCAAGGCATATCCTGAACAGTGAGATCCTGAAATTTGACAGAAACTGTTAAAAAGTTTTCATTTACCCTCTGCAGTGCAGATAAAATTCTGTGCCTTCCCAGCTTTTCCATCTAATCATATATTAGATATGAAATTTTATTTTAATGTAGAACACGTATTCTCTTATAAATCATTCTGTGAAATTTCAGCCCAGATCCCATATTAAAATCTATGTCTATTTTCTCTTACTCTGCTTATTGTTAGGAAACATCAACTTTCAGCACTGTTTGGTGCCTTGAAAAGCAGCTCTGAGATCAGAGAAGTCCCGATGTGTCTCTTTTTGCTGCTTTTTCTACCTGTAGAAGTTATTAAGCACAGATCTCCACATTCTAGGTAACTTATCTTCAAAACCAAGCTTAAAGGTTGGCATTATTTCATGTGGGCCAATTACATTGGGCACCACAGTCACAGGACTATGCTTTTAGTATTTTTAAGATTTGGGACTTCTAGGAGATTCCTTAATGAGTCTTTATATCATTTAATAGCCCCACAGTTACTGTTTAATGAGACAAGAATAATCATATAAAATAATTTATGCTTAATTAAATCTACATACCCTCAAAAAAATCCCATCCAATTTATTTCAGACACTTGGTGACTTTTCGATAAACCAGGAGCCCTGTTTCAGAATAATGTGAGACAATGCTCTGCACAAGCTACTGATAGTGAGATGTCTAAAACTATTACATTCACTCCAAAACACGTGCATGAAACAGGATCCTAGTTAAAATAGTAACCACTGCTTTTTTCTGTTAGCATTTTCTTCTTAGTGTGTTAATACTGATCACTGTACTACAGTACAGAGATAACCAAACCATGCTGGAATTCACCTGGGTACACAGAAATTTACTATTAGCATTAAAACTCAGGAAGGAAGAGTGCACAGCTCCAAAATGAGACAAATCAGTATTGATTTGCTATTGTAGACAGATAATTTCTTCTGCTCAGGTTTATTTGCTTCTCACTACTTGACATGTCCGTGTTGTGTTTTTGGTGGCAGGAAAGACAAACATAAATGTGTCTGAGTACTAAAATAAACGTCATAATTAAACAGGAAGGCTTCGTGGATACTTGTGTTTGTGTAGAAGCCTCAAAGTACACTTTCTTCTTTTCATCTGTATCTCAGGAACAAAAGAATGTGGCTCTAAGATTAAAAATTCACTGTATTTTCTGTTGCAATAAAGCTCAATCAGCCCTTATCCTCTCCAATTTAGTCTGGAAAAAAGTCAGAGTCTTCAAAATTACTTTCACTGTAGTTAAGTCTCACCATCTCAGATGAACTGGAATTAGACTCAGTTCTTCCATTCAAGGATAGTTTCCTATCTAATACATACAAGCTATATTTTTTCATTCTTTGCATTCACGCTTTGCATTTTGTTGTTTCACATTGGATTTATATTATTATTAGTACTTATCATATATTTATGGACATTTTAGCTGTCTTAGATGTTCCATCAAGCCACATAATCTGCAATCTTACTTGTATCTCCTCGCAATTAATTTTAAAGTTAATTTAAAGAATTTAGGTCATAAATCTGTGTGAAATCCTGTTAGATATTCCACAACAGATGACATCTTTTCCATGTTTGATAAACAAATTTAATATTTACATCCATTTTGCATCATATTATTCCTGTTAATATATGATTTAGTTCTAAGTCAGAGTCTAACAAATCTCTATTAGGTTTATATATTACGTGTATTTTTGCCAGCCTTGTTTATACTACTAAGCTTTACAAGGACTTATTGGTCAATATTGATCTTGATTGGCATTATCATATGCTGCATGCCTCCCACAAATTTTTTTTCCGCTGTTTCACAAGAGGAAACGGGAAAAGGTATGATCCTGTGTTTTCATGGCTGAGACAGTACGTCTGACTGCTTTCCACGGCCAACATATTCTGAGGTCCTGCATTTACTGATTACACGACACGGGCAAGAAAGACTGGTGAAATAGCTTGGAATTAACTCAAAATTTCTCTGTTATAAATCAGTTTCTCCTCAGTAACATTGCCATCAATTGAAATTAAAATAAGCACAAATTTAATAAATCGTTATACATACACAAAGCTGTGTTTTCTTTGAAAAAGAAGGGGCTACGCCTATAACTTGATACTGAATAAATGAAATAGAAATCAGCAGTTGAAACTAGTGAATCAGGGTTGCAATAGAGTGTAAACTTGCATTTCCAAGGCACTAAATCTTTATTTAATAATAAAGAAGGATGTAGACTCACTGATGTGCCTTGTTAAATACTCCTGTGTTTTTCTTATTATTTAGACTTTTTTTCCCTGGTTTCCGTGGTAGCTGACATACAAACCCAGGTCCCAAGCGTATTTGCTTGTACACTGTCCTCTGACTCCTTCCTCATCTTTCCAGCCAGTGGTACTAGCATGGGTTGGGAAATTCAGTGCTGAGATGAGTCGGCCTCATATCATTTACACAGATGGATGCTGAAGATAAGAAGTTATGGGTCTGCACCTTACTAGGGGTAAGGATACCTGTACTGAGGAGCCAGGTTACGTTAAATCCCAGGCAGGGTTCTTCCTAACCAATTCCCCCAACACAGTCTTCTAGAGTGATCACCGAAAAGTATGTGATATTTTTCTTCATGATTCCTAGGGCTTAAAGAAATACTTTTCTTCTCACCAACTTTTAGAATGTTTGCATGGGGACAAAGTGCATATAAGTTATTAATTATGGCATGAGTATCTAGAATAACTCCTAGCCAGAAGAGTAGAGACTGAAATAAAGGCAGAGAACTCTATCATGTAATGTATCAATGCACGAAAACGTAAGAAGCCAGAATGATGGCAGCTTCTCTCTGTTTTTAAATTTCAGCAGTCTTACAATTTACTCATCATTCTGGAATTCTTTTTGTATTTAATAAATATTTTGATATCTGGTCTCCTGATAGCCAGATGGATGATAGGGAGGATGGAAAGGATTTGTGCAGTTGCTTTTAACTGAGAAAGGAAACATTTCTAAATGGGAATAGTTACAGCAAAACAATTTGGTCTTTTTTTAAGTATAAGTACTATTTCTCAGGGAAATAAAACAGTGGAATGTGCCACAGCCAAATCAGGGGATACTAGTGTGTTTTAAAAAGTGTGAAACCCCTGGTAAGTTCATATCATGTTAGACTGTGTTTTTATTTGGCTCTCAAGAACGTGCAAAAGTATTCCTCGTTTCCCATAAGATCAAAAATTTTATAATGTAAGATGTGCACAAACCATTATTTGCTCTTGTCCACTCCTGTCCCAGTGGAGAGTGAGATAACCAAGAAAAACAGGGAGGAAAAGGCAGGGAGGAAATTAGTTGAACGGGGATTTGAACAACCTGGTCTAGGGAAAGATGTCCCTGTCTATGACAAGGGATATGGAACAAGAAGATAATTTAAATTTCTTTTCCATCACATAGAATTCTGTGATTCTATGATAACCTTTAAACTACAGAGCACCCATCGTGGCAACTTTTAAACATTGACTTACTCACTATGTTACATGTATGTGAATCAGAGAGACAGAGATACGAGTTAGCAAAGAAAACAATCCCAACCCAGCTGTTTGTGTAAGAGTCCCGTAATCTCAGTGATGGGCCAGGTTTTTAGTTCTGAATGCTGAAGTTTGGCATGATGACACTGATGACATTGCCGCCCTTTACTGGGGTACAGTTTATTGCTCCTTGACTTTTAACAAACTGAGAGCAAGCTAGTAGTCTAAACAATTTGGAGCTGCAGTTTGCTAGCTCTTCAAGGTTACAAGAGCTCACCGAGAGACAGACAGTCTCTGCAAAGCACAGGCACTTCATGGGGAAAAACAACACAACGATGCCTGCCTGAATTAGAGAAAGGGATGTCTGGAGGTCTTTCATCTCATTCCTGTTCAATTATTAGCTAGACATAATCCAGACGTTAATGAGGGATGCAACTGGAATTGCAAAGAAGTAATATAATTAGTCCCTGAATTTAATCCTTCGCAAAATTACATAGAAATGTTGTGCTCTCTTATTTTAAATAAGTCTATTTGTTTAGGGCTTTTTCTAACTGGACTTTTTTTTATAGACTCAGTGTTTTGCCATGTGAAAATATATCTTAGGAAATTCCCTTCCTGCCTCTCACATGTTCATAGAATCATAAAATCATAGAATATCCTCAGTTGGAAGGGACCCATCAGGATCATCAAAATCCAGCTCCTAGTCCTGCACAGGACCATCCTCAGGAGTCACACCATGTGCCTGAGAGCATTGTCCAAATGCTCCTTGAACTCTGTCAGGCTGCTCCTGTGACCACTTCCCTGGGGAGCCTGTTCCAGTGCCCAACCAGCCTCTGGGTGAAGAACCTTTTTCTAATATCCAACCTAAACCTCTCCTGACACAACTTCAGGCCATTCCCTCAGGTCCTGTCACTGGTCACCACAGAGAAGAGATCAGTGCCTGTACCTCCTCTTCCCCTCACGAGGAATTTCTAAACAGCTGTGAGGTCTGCCCCCAGTCTCCTCTTCATCAGGCTGAACAAACCAAATGACCTGAGCCATTTCTGAGGATTTCCAGGTGTTCATGACATTTATCATTTTGTGCTATAATACAATTGCTTGAAATGTGTTACCTCCCTTTATGATAGATTTCTCTGGACTTTCTTAAGTTCTATATGATGAAATTGCTGAAGATGAAGGATACCTTTAAAAAACATGACACGTCAGACTGTGCACCAAATTTCATCTGTTAATATTTTGCTGATTCCAATTTGAAATTGAATTTCTGATTCTTTTGGAAATTGTTACGTGGTTCATCAATGTCAATTGATAAATGTCTGCTTATAGTTGTGTGATCAAAATGTTTGTCTGAAAGTATTTCAGAGACTCCTACCCTCACAAAATGGTGTTATTTTACGTCTGTAATGCACAGTTTACCACACTCTCAGAATAAAGTAATGAGGCAGTTTCTATTCCGAATAAGCATGCAAAAACTAATGACTACAAAATCTTAATTTTCTGAAATGGGCAAATGAAAGTCAACAATCCCTTCTCCTTCTCATACTAAATTCCCTATTTTTTTGTGTGGCAGTAATTAATTTTATATTTGAAAATATATTGTATTTACTCTAATCCACCCCTTAAGGGATCTTAAAATGCCACTTTATGGAATTGTTGTCACACTAATTGAATGACTTTGACACTAGAAGCATCAGCTTATGACAGAGATCCCTATTAAGAAGCCAGTACAATCATGGTGTATGAGATGGGCAGTATCTCTGTAAGCCAGGCTCATCCAGAGGGGCAGACTGATGGGCTTGTAACAACCTCAGTGCAGAAAACCTTTAGATCTGAGAACATGAATGGATGGCAGCCAGTCTTACTTTCAAACCAAAAGAGCAGAAGGAAAAATTAGTCAGAAAACCTTAAAATAAAAATAACTAAATATTTGAAAATGTCTACAAGAGAAAAGTAATTTAACAAGAAGACACTTCTTCATCTTAAAAGAAACCCTTTCTGCTCAAATATTCCCTTACTTTGTTAATTCTGTTAATTTTTCCGTCACTTTTCCTAAAAAATAAAAGTGCCTTTAATTTTGCTACAAAAATTTAAAGATTTAATAGATTGCCAAAAAATATTTTTATAAAAACCAAGGTGAGGAAGCAAAGCTGGAAATATTTGTTTCTTGTAAAGTTATATTTTCCCCTCTATGTGCTTTTCATGTATTACCTGTTAAAAAAGTTTATTAAAAGTAAATTTTGAAAATTAATCATTCTGTAAATATATGATAATTGTATTAATAGCAGAACATCTTCTGTCATTAAAATATTTATTATGTCAGGACTTTGAGGAGAAAATTGATACCATTTTTTGATATTGTAAGCTTTTAAGCAGAGCATTTGTCCCTACTTGCAAGAGAATGGCTTATTTTTACTATGCTAAACAAGTAGGGAAATAAAAGTGAAATATTAAAAGTAAAAGCTGAGTAGGAACTTTTCAAACTGATTTTTTTTCTTGGAGTAGGGTTATTTTCTAATGTTCATTTTGGAAAAAATTCTGTATTGTTTTTAATTTATTTAGAACTTTAGCATTACAGTAAACAAGTAATTAAAATGGAGATTTTAACAAAAAGTATTCAGAAACCAACAGAAAAATAAAAAACCTGTCTGAATGAAATATTTTAATTGACCTGAATGTTAATGACTATGATGGGGAAGGGGGATGTTAATGAATTTAAACACAAAATAAGTACTATTTCCAAATTTCATAAGAAATCCCAGCCTTCATTCTAAGAAAGTTATTTGGGATTATGTGGAATTTTGTTGTTATTGCTGCAAAGCTATTAAAATTTGAACTAGTCAGTTACGCTTTTAGAACTTCATGGTAAATGCTGGTCCTGGTGGGATGTAAGGGAACTAAAACCTTTATCAATTTGCTTCGTTTCAAGGGCAGCAGGAATGAGAAGGAGGAACAGACGAATGAGGCCTGCTACCACAGTTCTTCAAAATCAATAAAGTCCAGAGAGCCCAAAGACAGACAGACCTAAACAGATGCAGCATCTCTCATATTTCAAGCACATGCTCCAGCCATTGCTTAAGCTGAGTATGCACAGGTTCAGATGCAGACTGGGATGTACAAAGAGATGGGAAGCCACTGTTCTGCCAGGTCGATTCCAGTTAATTCCTCTTAGCAATGTCTTTGCTCTGAGGCAATAAAATTCAAATCCGTTTGAATTTACTTACTACACTGGCAGCTTTGCCACCAGCTCCCAGTATATTGAGAAGCCAGATGGTCTGAAATGAGCCTAATAATGCACAGAGTTAATGGTAAAATGGGTTCCTGCCGGTTTGTGATTTAGGAGTGATAATCAGCACAGTGTGGGTTGATAGGCGCTCGGCTGGAAGATAGGACAGATAGGGGAAAAGAAGATGCCATTAGCAGGGACAGACAGGCACTGCTTCAGTCCCCAGGCTGCTTAAATGAAGCCCAGCAGCAGCAGCAGAAGACACGTAGGCAGAGTTCCCACTAACATCACCTCAGACACAGCAGGCTGGATCATGAACTTGGGAGAAAGAGCATGGAGTGGTAGCCACGGGTGCTGCAACGTTTCCTGCTGATCTGACTTGCTGCCTTCCTTTTAGGACTGTCCAGCACCCTGGCTGAGCCCAGAGTGGTGGCTGGACAGAGCTGAGAACTGGTTCAGGTGGTTTCACAGGAAAATTGTCTTCGAAGTAAGAGGCTTGTAAAGGATGCTTCTGCCTCATCTGCTTTTGTGTCACATTTTGGAAGGTTCACAAGAGCAGGGGTGAGAGTTTGCCTGTGAGGAGATCAAACAGCTTGATCCCACCAATGTAGAGGTCAAAAATAAGAAGATAAAAGAATGCATGTCCTGTTATGCATGTTCTGAATACTGTGGAAATATGGTGCTTTATTGGGGAATTCATTATATATTAATGTCATTTTTTTGCTTCTGTCCAAAAGTTTAGTTTTATAGAAGCGAAGTGCTAATATTTATGCATTGGGGAATAAAATGTGCAGAACAGTTCATCTAAAAATTCACAGGATAGTGGATATGCTTTCTTCTATACAAATTCCTGCTTTAAATCCCTCATATGATAGAAAGGAAGATCCCTTTTGCCATGAAGGGATTTTCCAGGCTGAATAACAGTTGTAAAAGTTCTGAAATGTACCTTGACCAGAGTACATATTTTTACTATTGATTTTAAAAACTACTTGAATATATGAAGAAAAAAACCTGATTTTTTTTAATGTACAGCATGATAGACACGAAACTTCTAGGAACAATGATGAAGAAAAATACTCCTTTTATTAATTGTATCTCCCTTGGGAGGAGGGAATTCAATGGTCCCCTCCCCCACCCCACCCCCCAGTTTTGCCATTATATTTAGGAAAAATCACTCCAGGACACTTTTAGGAAAATGTGTTACAACCCTTCCTTTTACTTTCCTTTACAATAGTCCTAGAACTCTTTTATCTTCACTCTATCCTGCAGCAGGGATTGGCTAATCCTTCACAGTATTTCAGAGTTTCTTGATGCCAATAAGTTGCTTTCTTCAGGTTATATATGTAAAATTTATGATGATGCCTGTACAGTCATTGAATGAATGAGGTCTGGACATTGGAAGTATCAACCATGGTGAATTTTTATTCAGGCTTCTTGTCTATTAAGTCTTAAGCCCATTCAGACAGCCTACAATATCCTTCTGTGAATAATCCATTGTTCACGCCTTTCTATCTCAATCATAAATCTGTCAGGTGGGGAGAATTCAGTTGGAGAATTTTCTGGGTGCATCTTGCTGTTGAATGCAACTTCACTGGTTGTTTATTCTTTGACTTTGATGATTCCAGGGCTTAGAGGGGGAAAGAAGGGTAGAAATGGAAGATATTTTCCTGCTATTAATTTATTGCCTCTGAGAAAAGACTGACAGTAGTATTGGCCAGTCTGACTTCCACATAAGTAAAGATAATCAAGAGATATTATTCTTGTTTTGAGTATTACCTGTATATTACATCCACATGACTCTTAGGGGGTGCCAGGGCTCTGGTGTTAGGTCCTGACCTACTATCTCCCAAGAACCCAAAACTTAGGTTATAAGGCTTTTACCTCCGAACAAAAGGTGATTTGAGGCACCCATTTAGAGTTCCAGAACTCGTTGAACTGTTGGCTAGAAAAATGTATAGAATTCTAGAAATTGTTTTTACTATGAGTTAGCTCTGACTGTGTACTCTACAAATTATCCTGTCTTATTCTGGTAATATTTTCTAAGAAGCCATTAGGTAGTTCCATTTTTGGGAGCTTTTATTCTAGTTTTCAGAAACAAATCACTTGTTACCTATTCTAGGAAATATTCACTCACCCATGTGTCAACTTCCTAAAATAAAGGTTTCTCATTCTAGCCATGTGCTTTGGACAAATTCCTTTTGCTTTTTTGTGTTTTGAAAACTTTTTAATTACATTAATTAGAGCTTATTTGCTCTCAAAAAAAGATACATCTCTTCTATGATACAGCACCCACCTATGATGAAGGATAAAAATATAAAAACATTATGTGATTTTTTTATTGTAGCACCAGGAATACCATCCAAAATATAAAATACTCCTTTATAACAGAAGAAAATAGTGGAATAAATTTGGTAGAAATATAGGTAGAATAGAACAGAATAGTTTGGAGGTCTGGGAACAATTTGATGAAGGACCAATTGCAAGGCTAGGGCCATCTTCAAGATGTGAAAAGATATCTACTGATTTTCCACTGATGCAAGTTTTGTCCAATGCCTTTCAACATTAGTCAAAAAAATTCCTCTGAAACTTGTTTGTAGCCCAATACAAAATGGTAAGAAGATCCGCTCTTAGACTTCTGTTAGTGTAAACCAGAATAGTCTCTGTGTCTCCTTGTACACCATATGCATCCCATCTTGGTGTCCCTCCTTTAGACTTTCTCTAGTGCTAGGAAGGCCAAAACCAGACACAAGGCTCCAGATGAAGCTGTAGAAATACTGAATGGAACAGAATAATAACTTCCCTAGAGCTGCTGTCTACACTTTCTTTAATAAGTCCAATATGAAGTTAACTTTCTTCATTGCAAGGCTGCACTTCCGACTCACCCTTAGCTTGTTGTTCATCAGTATCTTGGTGCTTTTATGGAAAATCGTTTTCCATCTGGCAAACACCCAGCCTGTTCTGCTACAGGGGATTTTTCTGTCCCAGGTGCCTTTGTTCTACATTTTCCTTTGTTAAACTTCATAAAGTTGCTGTCAGACCTATTCTATATCCTATTAAGACATTTCTGAATGGCAGGCCTCTCTTATAGCATATCAATCTCTACCTCTAAGTTGGTATTGCTTTCCAAGGATGCATTTCCACTTGTCTGTATGTACTTGTGGGGCTTTGTGTGTGTAGGAATCATTATCAGGACTCACAAAATATGATTCATTTAGTGTCTCATTTAATAACTGTTCTATAGCCACCATTTCATTTTTTTGGAAGAGTCACTTGGAATGCAGGACCTCACCTTCATGTTCTGTCCCCTGCTTCAAAACTCCCCTGCTTAGTGGATGACATTCTCTCTGACTGCAAGAACTCCAATTGGCTCGCCTTCAGCAGAAAATAATAAAAAAAGGGAAGATAGAACCTCTGAAGAGACATCAAAGGCAAGGAACACAGCTTCTGGAAAACCGAAAGCCTGACAGCAGATCAACCCAGCTAATGTTTTTACTTCAGTAAATTGACAAAATCTCCCTAATCGATGAACTGAGTAATTAGACATAGAGAATTTTGCTATGTATCGTTTCTCATGTTGAAGGTCCAGAATTTTTTCTTGTTTTTTCTTCTTTTTTTTTTCTTTTATCTTCATTTTACATGCTTGTATCAGATGTTATTTTATTAAGTGCTCTGATTGCTGGAGCATAGACCTTGCTGCATAAATTACCTCTTAGGAACACTGATATTACTCTGTTTTGGTCTGATCTCCCTGAAACCTGACATCTGGCTGTCAATGCCACATTTATAGGAGAACCAGGGGCTTGTTGCTGCTCCCTAGTTACTGTTTGCTTCCTGTAACCAGAGAGAGTATAATAGAAGAAATATTCCCTGTGCTGCTTCAGTTATTTGCATTCAGGAACACAGGTCAGATGAGAGTGCATCTGAAGCTATGCCTCTGTGATTAGAACTGCTGTGTCTGAATTACTGACATAAGGAGAACAAAACTGGTAAAAATTAAATTTCAACAGGTCCAACAGTGTGAAAATACAGCACCTGTTAATATCTCTTATTAGAGCATTCTGCAAATGTACTGCTAAGACTTACCCTGAGAGACACCTCAGGATGCTTGCTGACATCTGATACTATGATTCAGGACCTTATTTTTTTTCGTCAACCAGAAAACACATGCTTTAAATTAAGAACACATCGTTCATGTGATTGAGTAAGCTTGCTAGGGATGCCCAGTGAGCAAATGTTGCTCCTCTCAGCATGAAGTCTTCTAGGTTAGTCAGGTAATTCAGAGTCATTATCACTAGGCAAGATTTTAAAATAAGAGAAGACATCTATTTTATTCTGTCTATGCACTGGAAGTCAATCCAGTAAAACACTGCCAAAATTTGTGGCTCTTTCTGCCCCCCAGTTTGACACTACAGGTGGATGTTTCCCTGTCAAGGAGGGGGAGTGAAGGGAGCCGTGTCTTCTGCTTTCTCAGTTTGGTCTTACATAAAATGCAAATAAACTATAAAAGGGAAGTGGGACAGGTTTCAATCCTCTTCCTATTTCATTATATACCTATTTTTTTGTATCTGTAAACTAGTAGCTGGTTTTTTTTGGATCCAAATACTTGAATCAGTTGTTGATCTAAAACCCTTGTACTTCAAAATTGGGGTCTTTTTTCAACTTAGAAAAACCTATCAGCACTGAACACAAAGTAATGAGATTTCTGGGAAACTAGGAATTGCCTTGCAGTGAGCTGAAGGCTTAAAAAGAATGAAAAGAGGAAGAAAAATGAAGAATTTGTAAAGGAAAATAGCCCCACAGTTGCTCTAGTACTTTTTTCCCTTTGGTCCATTTCAGGTGTTACGTTCCGTGCGATGAGCCCGCAGAAAGCGCTCAGGTGGCTGGAAATGGTGTTGCAGTTGCAGTGTGGGTGTAATCAGAACTTATCACACTAACAAAGAGCCATGCCAAATGCCTCTCCAATAAGACTTAATGGCTTTGTATCTACATGGCTGACCACGCTGATGACTAGAACAAACATATAACTGGGCTGTTTTATGCAGTGGAGGGATACATTCTCTCAGTGAGTTCCTGAACCATCAAATACCATTTACCAGCCTCTCATCCCCAAGTGTTTCCTTCAGTCACTTCAACAGTACTCTCCTACTTTTAAGCTTCCTTTTGGTACTATCTACTGTTGTAATAAACTCAGCTAGAACTCAAATGCCTGCCCCTCAGTGCCAACCCCCACCCTATTTACAAGGATGAGCACTGTCTTAATCTTGTTTTCATTAAACATTGTTCTTTCTCTTTCAGGACTTGATTTTGTGTGATTCACAGTTCCCCACTTTAAAGGAGGCAAGTGTGGAAATAAGGACATGAGGAAAAAAAAAAAGATTAACCTAGAAGTCATAAAGAGTATAGTGAAAGTGTTTTGTTCTTGGATTATAAAGAATATATATACTAGCAGGATGAAGAGAAGGATTTATTTGAAATTCCTGCAGAAGTGTCATTATTAGTGACACGAAATTTCCAGAACAGGAATCATGATTATGATGAGTCAGTTGCACAGATCATTTTACCATTTTCCATTTGGAAAGCTGTGACTGGTTTAGTTCCAGAAAGTTAGGAACAAGAAACATAAATCATAATAATGAAAGAAAAGAGAAACTGGAAAATAGTGATTCTGATGAGGATTCTGAGATCACAAAAGACAAGCTACTTAAGCTACAGATGAAAAAAATAAAAGTGATTCTTATCTACAAAAAAAATGGAAAGTTGTGATCAAAAGTATGCATGACTTGTGCTTATTGTGCTGATGAGATTAATTCTGCAATGGTGCATTCAGCATGGATGTCCACATTTTTAAAAAGACATTGAAAAGAATAAGAGAAGAAATAGCTTAAAAATTCGTTACACAAAATATTAATGAGTTTTATTTAGATTGTCAAAGAGAAGACTAATGAGACACAATTAGTTTATTTCTTTCTTCACAGGGAGAAATTATAAAGTCCTTAAGGGCAGTTCATTCTGGCAAGGAACCAACAGTTGGAGTTTGAAGCCAAATGATTTTGAACAGAAATAAAAGTTGGTGGTTCAAAAAATGCATTCTCCATCTTCATGGATAACTGTCTGTGAAGCAAAACTTTTCTACAATATATCCTTTCTGTCTTAACTATCCATTTCAACCTCTTTTCCCAGGCAATATTAGCTATTGTAGCAGAGCATTGACATATTTTTTTCTTTTCATGTATTTGTGTATTTTTAAAGGAGGAATTCTTAGCCCTACTATAAAATTTATGATGCCCAGAATTCACCAGCTGGATGGTTGCTGCATGAAAATATGTGCACTGTCATTTATCTTTAAACATTTTGGGAAACACTGGAGGGTGAAAGATTGTATGGGTTTATTGATCCCTTCCATTTCTGTTTTCCAAAAGAGCCTGCAACAGGTTTTTAAATCATACTTGGAAAATGGTTCTGGAGAACTCAGTCATGACTTTTCCAGTGATGGACTTCTCCATTCCAAATTTATCAGCCACTGACTGTCAGGAGCTGGGAGTTAAAAGGATTCATAGGACAATGGACATGCTCTAGCACAAAAGTATAGACTTCTCCAGTTTCACCCAGCAGGAGTTAAACCAGTGTAACTAACCCACGACGGATGATCCTGTTCATTCTATTCAACATCCAAGAGACTTTCTCACACTGCTGTCTCCCTCATGCTTAAGGTGAAATGGTCCCACCACTCTAACATCATCTGTCTGGCCCTGGATTTCTAGCTGACAATAGCTGAAACAATCACAGTATCAAGGACTTCAAGAAATTTCTTGATTATATTCACTTTCTCAGACAAATATATATCCAGAATGGCTGTGTTCAGTTCACCAGAGAAAACATCCCACAGTTGCTGCTGCAGCCATAGAAAGAAGTCTGCAGTTTCTGTATGCTGTACAGTGCCTTTGTTAAGTCAAGAGCGTTTCTGGGCAGCAGGCTGCATCAGTGCCATACAAATGAGCGAGACTGGAAACAAAATATATATGTGTGAACCCCTAAATGGACAGTGGTGTCTCTGTCAGTGGCAAACCACGGTCATCTGTGTGAAAGCAAAGAGCTTTCCAGAAGTATTCATACATTTGCACAGGAATACATGCAGGAGGTGTGAACTTTGGTACAAAACCCTATTATTTTGGAGTTAACATTAATAAAAAATCCAATTTTCTTTGTGTTTCTGCATGATCTGGATGCCAGCTTCCAGTAGCCTCTTTCAGCCTGTTTCGGCTTCTTTTACCCTACGTTCTTTAGGAATGTACAAAGGGTTTTAAAAGATTACAGTGATGTTCATTTCCTCTCCACGTTCCATTACACCTGTTCTATGACGATTCTATTATTCTCAGTGAGGACAAGACAGCAACACATGCTAGAAAGAGTAAGCCCAAGTTGAATTTTAGCATGCGATACTTCCTTGCTTCTCTCAGAGACAGCTTCCCTCATAGCAGTGTTAGACTGAGCCACCCCCAATTTTAGGCCCTTCCATGCCACGAAAATCATAGAATCATAGGATGGTTTGGGCTGTAGGGGGCTTTAAAGAACACCTAGTTCCAACCCCTTGACATGGTCAGGGGACCTTCCACTATAACAAGTTGCTCAAAGCCCCATTCAGCCTGGCCTTAAACACTTCCAGGGATGGGGCATTCACAAGTTCTCTGAGAAACCTGTGCCAGTGCTTCACCATCCCCACTGTAAAGAATTCCTTCCCAATTTTTAATTTAAATCTACCTTCTTTCAGTTTAAAACCAATGTTCCTTGTCATATCAGTACATGCCCTTGCAAAATGTCCTGTAAAATGTCCCTCTTCCAGCTCTCTTGTAGCCTCATTTAGGTACGGGGAGATGCTGTAAGGTCTCACTGAAGCCTTGTCTTCTCCAGGCTGAGCAAGTCCAACACTCTCAGCCTGTCTTCACAGGACATCTGCTTCAGACCTTGGATCATCTTTGTGGCTCTCTGTTGTACTCACTCCAACAGACTCAAATGTACAAGCTCACAAGTTTAGAGCTACCACAGTGATCCTGCATTTGGTAACTGAGGCATCCATGTCATAGTCCAAAGGCACAAGGTTTTCCGGACAAAGCAATATCTTCTATTTGGTGAAGTAAAATGAACTGGGGAAAAATATAATCTTTTGAGAACCCAAGATTGTATCTCTTTTGGATTTTTCTGCTTTTGGTTTTATTTAGTTTATAATAAACTGTAATGGACTGATGTCCTTAACTTGTCAATAGTGCAATATTCTGCACTGTAAACACAGGCCTGAGGTAACCGAATCAAGTTTTTCTACTGTTCTCTATTATAAATGAAATTAAAATGGAAGACCACATTCCCCAGACATTTACCTCTAATTTCTTCTGTGAAACTGAAATGAGATATAAAGAGTGCTTAGGTGATTTTGTGCTATGAATTGATTCTTTCTTAATCTTGTGGGTAGATAAGTAATTTTCTTCATTATTAATTTTTAATTCCAAAATGCTGTGGCTGAACCAGCTACCTTCAAAAGGAAGATGTGCTTTTTAATGCTTGTTTTAAAGAAGACTTTCGTTCTGTAGACACTATTCTGTTGTATCAGACTTGTGGTTATCATCTGTGGCTGGACTAGATTAAGGGATGTATTTTAAAATTATTTGAAATACTGAAAATTATTTCTACTTTAACGTTTAGTCCAATATCAGAAAGGGTTTGAATGCTATACCCATTTCTGAGAAGCTCAGCATTGCTCTGAGAATTTAGTAACAGTGTTAGTACTGCTTTTATGTGGGAGGAAGAGGGATAAGTTCTAGAAGTCACTAAAAATCACAGCCTCCAAGGGGAATCTCATTACTGCACTACAGCTACCAATCACTGTGTGCTTCACCTGCAGCAGAACCCAGGAAACCTCTGGCTACCACACAGGGAGGAGGAACCACATATTTCTGGGAAGTGTGGTGGTCGTTCAGGGAGGGCAGGCTCTGCCTTGCAGCTCAAGTGTTTGCCTGTGATGGCAGAGCAAACCCTGCTCTCCACACGTCTGAGCCCCGCTGCTTCCCAGGCTGTACTGCTGCTCTGGGATGCAGCCTTGTGGCCATGACCTAACCCTTAGGGAACTGAGCTAGAGAGTAGCCACTTTGGCTGCCAACTGGGACATCAGTGCTCAGAAATCATAGGAACAGTTACTCAAATGAAAGGAAAAGAGAGCACTAAATCTAGATTAGCTGATAAAATAATAGCTGAAGAGTACAATTACGGAAGAGAAAAATGCAAGAATGTCCAATTTTTCCAGCCTGTGTACAAAATCAAAATGTGTAAATGTTCTTTAGAAACAGCCAGGAGGGCAACAAAGTACTAGACATACAATGTTTGTGTTTAGAGACACAATATTCTGACAAACGCATGTACAATAGTTTAGCTTTTAAGAGGCAAATATTTTCTTTCTGCACCACCTTTTCCAAAATGCGTTTGAAGGTATTAATGCCAAATTACTCAATTATATTCATAATAGCACCTATGTTTGCTATTTTTTTTCCTATAAAGTTCTGAAGTGAACAAAAACCGGAGATATTTTGGATTTGATTTAATTTTTTCTGCTCTTGCATCAATATCTGCTGATTACTGTATCTGGCTGTGCTGTACTGGGTAACTGCAAAGATACTCATGTACAGTCATTATTTCCCGTGTTGCTATATATCTTTCCTGTGATGATGCTTTTTTGAGGATTCTGAATGATTAACTCTACCTGTCTTGCAAAGAAATGAAATGTTTCCAGAAAACCATGTTTTGATATTGTATGTCTTCTTTTTCCTTTTTTTTTTT